>JAIVFJ010000092.1:0-256700 GCA_025765615.1 Zopfochytrium polystomum
ACCACCACCACCCACCGCTGCTTCTTCCCTCCACCGCCGCCTCTCTGGCGACGGCGGCGTCGTCCTCAGCTTGGACGCCGCCGCGGGACGCGGCCCCGTCGTCATGCCCCATCTCGTCCTCCTTGGTCTCCTGGATGCGGTTGGGTGGTGTCGTTGGTGGTGGTACGAGGAGGCTGCGGGCGACGACGGCCGCCTCCTCGGCGGCGGGCAGCGCGTCGTGGTAGGCTGAAAGCGGCGGGATGCGGACGATCATGTCTGGGTGCAGCGTGTGTGTTGCGTGTGCTTAAGAAACTCGCCATTACGCGAAACAACAACAACAACAACAAAAAACAAAAAAAAAAAAAAAAAAACCGGACACTCAACTCAGCTTCTTGATCCGCGCCGCCTCGGCCGCGGCAGCCGCCTCGTTCGCGAGCCGCTCCTTTTCCAGCGCCATACGCTCCTTGGCCAGGATGGCCTCCTGCGGGGGGTCGGTGGGGTGGCGTGGTGAGGCCAAGCTGATGTTTTTGAAGAAAACACGAATGAAACACCACACGCACCAACTCGGCCTCCTCCAGCCGGCGGCGCTTGTCGGCCTCTGCTGCGAGGTGCTCCTCCCACCTCTCGGCGGGCACCGCCACGGCCAGCGGCACCGGCGGGACGGGCCTGCCGACGGCCCGGGCGCACGGGGTGATTCGGAGCTGTCGCGGCGTCGCGAGGGTGGTGGCGATCAGTCGGGCGTGCTGGGCGTAGCTAGAGATTTTAATCAAATCCAATAAGCACCAAGTAACCACAGCAGGCGCCTCCGTTTCGCTCGTCACACACATGAGGACAACACCAAAAAATAAATAAATAAATAAATTAAAATAAAATTACACACACCCTTGCAGAAAAAAGTCGATCAGCGCCTGCGCTTCCAGCCGCGAAAAGGTTCCGGATCCACCGGTACCGGCCACCAGCAGTGCGGAAAAGTGTGCACGGAATATGTCAACGGCGACTGCGGTGGGGCTGGTCGTGGTGGTGGTGGCGGTGGCCGGGAACGGAGCAGAGTGTGGGGAAGCAGACTTGAGCTTTGCACACTTTGCTGGGGAGGTGGTTCCCCATAAGAGTGAGAGAGCGAGATAGGAGGTCATATTGTGGGGTTGGTAGAGGTTAGAGAATGAGGAGGGGCTCGAGTAGAAGGGAATGAGGATGACGTGGCCGGGGATGGAGACTTGCCCACTGCACCAAATAAAAAATAAAAAATAAAGTGCCTTCCCCGCACCGGCAAAGTCGACGTGCGTCCTCCAAAAGGCCGTCATCCAGTGCGCGCACTGCAGCCTCGTCAGCTCGAGGCGGAGGGCTTCCCGCGCGGCGGCGAGCAGGAAGCCGCAGAGCGCGAGGTTGCGGGCGGCGGCGTCCTCCGCCGCCGGGTCGTACCTGACGGGGCCATGGGGAGGGAGCGGCGCGGCGGCGGCGGCGGCAGCAGCGGCTGTCGAGTCGCTTTGCGTGTGTGGCTGCGGCGGGGACGGGGGGCCTGCCGCCACCGCGGGGGACGGCGACCGCGCCATGGTCGTGGCGGCCGGCGCCGTCGCCGTCGTCGTTGTCGTCGCGGTCGAAGCGGCCACCTCATCCTCCCTGCACCCGAGACCAAAGACGAGAGACAGGCAATTCCTGTTGGGGGGCAAAACCACCAGCGTGAACATCGAAAAAGGAAAAAGAAAGACGACGGCAACAGTGACGACCAAACCAAACCAACTAAACCAGCCCACAACCAATAAAACTTACATGGCCCTTCCGTCCAGCCCGCTCTGCAACGCACACCACACCGCGTCCACGTCCTCGCCACCCATCGCGAGCCCGAGAAACCGCACGGCCTCGGCGGCCGCGGCGTCGCGGCACGCGTCGGCGTCGGCGCGGGCGACTCGCTTGGAAAGCTGGCTGTCGCCGGCGGCGGCGGGGCGGCGGCGACGCGGCGGCGGCGGCGGCGGCGGATTGTGGCCTCCACGCGATGACGCAGGCGGCGGCGTCGGCGAATGCAGCGGGTGGTGCGGCGGGAGTTTGGCCGACGACGGTGCCGACGGTGGTGGCGCGGCAGCCGCCGCCGACGCCGACGACGAAGACGACGAGCTGGATGTGTTGGGTCTAGCCGCCGCCGGGTTGCCGGCGGGTAATGGAGGCTGCTGCTGCTGCTGCAGGCTCGCTGCCGCGGCGGACGGTGTTGCGGACGATGACAAGCTCCTGCGCTCATCAAGGTCGACGGCGCCGCCAGGCGAGGAGCCGAAAACAGCGGTAGCAGCAGCCGGAGAAGTGCCAGCGGGCCGCTTGCTACCGCTGGTGGTCGTGCTGTGGGTGGCGCTGCTGCTCGCTGCGGATGCCGACCCGCCGCGAGTGGGCGAGGACCTCTGGGCGGGTTGCGGAGCAACCATGGAAGTATTGAGGTGCGTGGAACGGTTGAAAAAAAGAAGAAAGGCAATGGGAAGGAAAAGGTGAGGTCGGAGGTAGCTTGTATTGTTGCAGAGGAGGATTTCCACTTCTTGTGGTTGAGCGCTGGCTGAGAGATTCGGTGGTGGAATTGTCGGAATTTGGTGAGAAGTCTGGAAGGGTGCTCGCTGTCAAAGAGTGCGACAGTTGTATCAAGGATCAGAGAGAGATGGAGAGCGAGCGACCGAGAGAGAGAGAGAGAGAGAGAGAGAGAGAGAGAGAGAGAGAGAGAGAGAGGCTGTGTGAGAGTGTATGTTGCAGAAAGACATTATCGCTGCTTCGGCTAGGTTGAAGCACGAAAGGAGCAGAACAACATCGACACACACAAACACACACACACACACACACACACACACACACTGACCAGCGGCAGCACCGGCATTAGCCCCGCGCCCTTCCTTCCCTCCCTCCCCTTTCCGACTGCGTGCGAAAGTCCAGCGCCCACCGGCGGTTACGTTGCTCCTCCATGAGGGTGGCTGCCCTTTAGAAGAGCCCCCGTAGACAAAGACAGAGAAAGGTAGAGAGAGCTGCGGTTAAAGTCTTAGGGTTGAGAAAGTGTGTGCGCGTTGGAAGAGATAGAGAAAAAAGAGAGCGAGTAAGTTTGGTACCATGCAGCAGGCTCTCGAAAACCGCATCGGCGGCGGCGGCAGAGCCGCTCGCACTCCCTACAACCACCAGCAAAAAGGAAGCGCCCCCACACAAAAGACAACGACAGCGGGAACCGCCTCTTCCTCTTCCTCGGCGGCCGCTCGCCCGTTCGTCGCTGCGCCAAACTCCATCTTCTCCGACTCGCTCCGCCGCGCGCTCTCCCCCGCGCAGCCGCAGCCGCAGACCCAGACCCATACCCATACCCATACCCACCTGCAGCAGCAGCAGCAGCAGCAGCGCAACCACAAGCACCACCACCACAGCATGCCAGCCGCCTCGACGACTGGTTTCGCCTACACGGCCGCCCTCTCGGGCCTGGCGGATGACGATTACGACGACGGCGGCCACGAGGAGCTGTCGCTGTCGGCCAGTGCATCGGGGGAAGAAATATGGAGGCCGTCGCCGACCGACTCGCCGCCGACGGCTGGGTCTCGCCAGTTTGCGCCTGGCGACGGGACCGTCGAAGAGATCGGCGGTCTTTTGGGCGGTATCGGGGGAAAGCTGGCGGCGATGGGCAAATCGACGCCATCCAAGACAAAGATGGGCTTCGTCGGTGACGACGACGACGACGAATACTACGGATCGGGCGACGACGGCTTGCTCGGCTCCCGCAAAGCCAACAAGGTGATTTTGAACGACAGCGTACCCATAATCCCTTTTTTTTCTCACAACCCTTACCTCAATTCGGCTCTTCCTACTACCACTGCCATCAGAGATCATGCCTCAGCAAGGTCGGCCGAAAGGTGTTGGTGATTGCCCTGGGTCTCGTCATGCTCGTTGTGGTCGTCTCGATCAGCGTTGGAGTCAGCTTGGCGCCACCCGACTCCGACGCCTCATCGGACAACTCCTCGTACGACCCAACCGTCATTCTTGTCTCGATTGACGGATTCCGGAACGATTACCTCTCAAGGGGACTGACACCTAACATTGCCGATCTAGGTGAGTTCTTCACTTTCAACCCAAGCGCAATGTAATCTGAAACCGAAGCGGTGGGAAGCGGACGCCGGTGTGCAAGCCGATTATTTGCGACCCGCCTTTCCAAGCGTAACATTCCCAAATCATTACACGTTGGTTACCGGTCTTTGGCCTGCCGATCATGGGTGAGTTGCCGTCTCAATTCCATGATAAGGAGGCTGATGATCTTGCACCAAGGATTGTTGCGAACACTTTCTTTGACTCGGAGTTGAATGATACCTTTGTTTACGTTGATCCGAAAAGCAACGTACAGTCGAAATGGTGGGGAGGTGAGCCAGTAAGTACAAAGCAAATTATTCGCTATTCTCAAACGAGGGACTGGATCCGACTAATGCTAATCCGCTTCCTCAGATATGGGTCACAGCCGTCAAGCAGGGCCAACGGTCCGCCACGTGCATGTGGCCCGGATCTGAAGCTCCAATTACAAAGGACCATGTTCGACCAACATACTGGCTTGCCTACGACCACAATCTGCCCCTCACAGATCGTGTTGGCCATATTTTCAAATGGCTGGATCTGCCACGGAAGGATCGACCCACTCTGTTAACACTGTACGCCGCCGATGTGGACTCTGCCGGGCACACGTTTGGACCCGATTCCCTAGAGGTTAATGCCTCCTTAGCTCGAGTTGATGCAATGGTTGGAATGCTGATCGATGGTATACGGAAGCGAAATTTGGCAAGCTCGGTCAATCTTGTTGTTGTCAGTGATCACGGCATGGCAACCGTGAAGGACTTCATATTTTTGGACGACTATGTTGACATTAGCAAAGTTCGATTATGGAATAGTCTTCTTGTGGGCATCGAGCCCGTTGATTCGAAAGGTTGGGAGAAGTAGTTGATACGAGCTTGGGGACCACTCTCACAATATTCCTAGACAAGGACGAGATCCTGCGAAACTTGACAATCGCCAGCAATGCAACGGGCCTCTTTAAAGTCTGGGAGAAGGCGAATGTGCCAGCCAGGTTCCATTACTCGCATGGTCCACGAATCGCCTCGATTCAACTCCTACCCGAGCTTGTAAGTGTTTGCTGTACCTACGTTTTCATAAGTTCCTGACGAAGCAGCAGGGAATCACGGCAACGACGAGGCAATTGCACGACGCGGCTGCGCCGCCAAAGGGAATGCACGGCTACGATAACACACTTCCTGAAATGCAAGCGATCTTTATCGCTGCCGGCCCGAAATTTGCTCCGTCTCGTTGGAGCGTTTTTGGATCGGGCTTAATGCATACCTTGGGCGGACAAAACCAAAGCAGCAGTACCTTTGGAGATACAGCGTTAGGCGCGCCGCCGCTCTCGCCGTCGTCGAGCGGAAGCGATCCCTCGAGCACGAGCCCCGTGGGGACCGCGTCAACAGCGGAGAGCATGTCCTATCCTCCTCGATTGAGTCAAGAACACGCACCCGCGTCGTCGTCGACGTCCGAGTCCGGAGGCGGTGGCGTTGGCAGATTGCAGCAAAGAGACAGCGCCGCCGCGCGCGAGTCGATCCGACGCATCCCTGGATTTGACAACGTGCAGGTGTACAACCTGCTCGCCAAAATTTTGGGCTTGTCCCCCGCGCCGAACAATGGCACGCACGCGTCGGGCCGGTTGGGGCTGCCGGCTGGCGGCGGTGACCCGTTCTTGGACTGGTTGGCGGGAGTCGCGGCGGCCTGACAGTGAGGATGTGAGGCTCGCCACCAACACGCACGCACACACACACACACACTCACTCTCCCTCTTTCTCTCTCTCTCTCTCTCTTTCTCTCTCTCTCTCTCTCTTTCTCTCTCGTTCTCTCTGTCTTTCTGTCAGTCTCTCTGTCTCTCTTTCCTTTTGTTTGCAGTATTCTTCTCGCTCTTATTTTCCGGGTTGTTGGGGAGGGGGCAGTGCGTGCGTGTATGTGAGTGTTTGTGAGTGTCCGTGCCAACAACAACCAACGCGGTTCGCGTCCAACCGCAAAACGAAACCAACAAAAATCCACGAGGCACACGAGACAGAGAGACAAACTTGCTGATTGGATGACAAAGCGGGCGGGCGGCTTGAACAAGAAAACAAAACAAGTAAACAAAAAATAAGAAAAAAATTGGAGATTACATTTTCTTTTTTTCCTCCCTCCATATTCTTTGCACGCACGAATGGCTGGGTCGTCGAAGGTAGGCGGCGAGTGCAGCGAGAGAGAGAGAGAGAGAGAGAGAGAGAGAGAGTGTGTGTGTGTGTGTGTGTGTGTGCGTGTGTGTGAGCTTGTTAAGGTCAGAGGCGGCGGCGTGACAGCGATGCGAGTGCGGGCACCACCCGACAGACAGACAGAGGACGCGGACAGACCGAAGGAGACAGACAGACAGACAGGCGGGCGACGAGGTGAGCAGAGCGCGCCCCTCCCGCCCCCTTCACGCCGTTCGGTTGGTTGTACGCAACGGAACGTTCGCGCACACACACACACACGCACACACACACAGGGCGCACACACATGCACACGCATCACGCACACGCTCACGCACAGAGTCGGACGTTCGAAGCACGGATAGGGGTGTGAGTCGCTTTGCGCCCGAATATGACGAGGATGAAGGAGAAACCGGGCAAGAGATAAGAAGGCCGAGGATGGTTGGGAACTAATCTTGACGGCATCATGTGTGAAGGATATAGTCGATCCGGCACGGTGGGGAGTGCGCTTCTTGGGAACGTTGGCTTGCAAGGGGACCGATTGAACGCACGCGCCGAAGGCGGCAAGTCCACAATCGGTGGCAAGGGCGCGGGGATGGGGCTGGAGCGCGCCACGGTCCCAAAGGCACCGTTAATCGTCAGCCCTAGACCATTGTTGTCACTCGTTCACCACCTTTCCTGCCATTTTCCCCCATTTCTGAACGCCAGGTCGACGATCAAGCAAAGATCAATGAGATCGTCGCGAAGCTCGACATCGAGCAGAAATGTCTGGAGGGAGCCCAGAATCTGTACTCTCAGCTTCGCGATCCTGTGCTCCTCGGGCAAGTGCAGCAAACGATTCGAGACTCCCAGAGACGGATGGGCTATCTGGAGAGCGAGCTAAAGAAGCTTGTGGATCAAAGCGGTGCGCAGACCGATGTCGCCTGGCAAGGCGGTCCACGACGAGCGAGCGAGGCCGGCCCCGTCCTCACTAGTATGCAGAGCCCAAGTGCTCGAAGCAAAAGCCAGGGTGGGCCCGTCCCGATGCCGGGCCAACTCGGACAACCGGACGGCGTCACCTCACCATACGCGACGCCGCCTCACCAGACCGAATCGCCGAAACACGACGCAAGTTTCCATACCGGCACTGTCGGGAGACCACACGCACTCAAAGACGAACGCCAGCAAACGTCGGGGATGTTTGATAGGGTTTTAAATCGGCTGGGCGTGAAGGGTGCGGCAGGCCCTGGGTATGGACCTGGGATGGCAGTTGGGCCCACCATCCCGGTGGCTCGGTCACGGGAGGAATTTGTGGCCGCGGTACCCTTCGGTAACTAAGTGCCGTGCCTTTGTTTCCCACACACGAGACCCCCACTTCTAACTTGTTTCTATCCGTTAAATAGACTACTGGCGCTGTGACAGCGCCCTCACGACTGAGAAACTTGTGCACAAGCTTCAGGAGATAAGGTTCAAGGTCGACGTCGAACAAAAGGTGAAGGCTGGTACCGAAAGACTGTTTCAAGTGGTGTCTGCGTCCGCCGGAACGGATAGAGAAAGGCGTCAGCAGGTGGAAGACAAGTTGGCAGAAAGCAATGGGAAGATGGCCCTCCTTCTCAAGGCGCAACAGCGTTATCAGGGACTATTTGTCGGCGACCTTGAATCTCTCAATGGTGATACTTTGCGCCAGTCGTGTGTTTTGTGTACTCACAAAAATAATTTGCTGCAGACGATGATCCACACGGTTCAGGAAAGCCGCTTCGACGTCCAGTGACTGGTCGGCTGTCAATCTTCATGATTGGTGCATCTGGGCTTCCCAACAAGAAATCGCATCGATCCGACGCCTACGCTGTGATCAAAGTGGACGGTGTGCCTCGCGGGAAAACGAAGAATGCACCAGTGAAATGGCTCGAAAATATCGACATCCCTTTGGACAGGGCGCAGGAGGTCGAAATTGGAATTTTTGAAAAGGGTGGAGGTCTTCTGTCAATCGCGTGGTTCAAACTCACCGAACTGGATGAATCGCTGCGACTTATTCGGTCCAACGCAAGACCGAACGGACCTGCTCAAGATTCTGGTGCAGAGGGGGATCCTGGAAAGGAGGGTGTTGATTATTGGCTCGACATGGAGCCTGGAGGCCAAATTAATGTAAAGTTCCATCTGGAAGTGGAAGAAACACGGTTGCGACGGGTAAGGATGCTCGAACAAGGTGTAATATCTTCTCACGCTATTTTCTTTTCTTAGAGAAATGAAGGTGTGGCCAGGCGGAAGCCTGTGCAAAAGGTTTTTCCAACGAAAGGCCATAAGTTCGCTGCTATGCAATTCTATCAAGTTATGAAATGCGCAGTCTGTTCCGATCTCCTGATAAGTGGACAAGGGTACCAGTGTCAAGGTAACGTAACTTGATGCTGTTTTAATAATTGGCTCACGTTGGCGTCAGCTTGTAAATATACCTGTCACAAGAAGTGCCAAAGTCGCGTTATCACAAAGTGTATTACAATTACTGATAAAGAGAGGGTAAGTCGATTTGTTGATGGACGAGGAATTGGGTAGTTAATATCCATTTAACATCAGGACGAAGGCGAAGGCCAGGACCAACTGCTTAAGCATCGAATTCCGCATCGCTTCGAGCCGTCTACCAGTTTAGGTGCAAATTGGTGTTGCCACTGCGGTTATATGCTTCCCTTCGGAAAGCGCCAGTCACTTCGATGCACAGAGTGTGGCACAACAGCGCACAAAGAGTGTACACACCTAGTTCCGAACCTCTGCGGGTTGACCCCGGCTCTCATCGATCAAATGAAAAGCGCCATCGACCAAGCGGAAAAAATTCGAAAGGAAAAGGCTATTATGAAGGCTGAGCAGGCTCGCCTAAAGGAAGAGAGAGAGCGGCAAACACTGCAGCGCCCTCCAGTGGAAGAAGTGGCCATCTCACAAGAGAATTTGGTCCAACCCATTGAAGACGACCATCACGAGCCAGCTGCTCGTGATCAAAGACCTTCAGTGGCGGCTCAGCCGGAGGCGACTGCTGGAAAGGAAAGCCAGCTTGCTACAACTGATTTCTCCCCAACCGTCCAGAGACGTATCACGAGCTCTGGAGGAGCCGTTATTTCTAAACCTGTATCATCGTCTACCCCGGCGTCTGGAAAGAAGAGGTCCCCTCGAGGAATCGGGCTTGACGATTTTAACTTTGTTGCCGTGCTCGGTAAAGGGAACTTTGGAAAGGTGTGCTAGTGTGGCAAATGTCGTTTGAAAGTTGCTTAGTGAAACCCTTCTTTCCCGACTTTCCCCCCAAAAGGTCATGCTTGCTGAGGAGAAAGCGACCAAGCAGCTTTACGCAATCAAGGTCCTGAAGAAAGAATTCATCCTTGAAAACGACGAAGTGGAATCTACTCGGTCGGAAAAGCGCGTCTTCCTGGCGGCTAACAAGGAGCGCCACCCTTTCCTGGTTAATCTGCACTCGTGCTTTCAAACCGAATCACGCATCTATTTCGTTATGGAGTACGTTTCAGGCGGAGATTTGATGTGGCACATTCAGCGGCAACAGTTCTCGGAGAAGAGAGCGAAATACTACGCATGCGAGGTTCTGCTCGCTTTGGAGTATTTCCACAAACAGAATATTGTCTACAGGTCAGATAGGGTTGTCTTTTTAGATTGCTCGTGGAGTAGTTCCTGACGCTCTGTACAGAGACCTTAAGCTTGACAACATCCTGCTGTCCCTGGAGGGCCACATTAAAATTGCCGACTATGGCCTCTGCAAAGAAAACATGCCGCATGGTTCAACGACTTCGACATTTTGCGGCACTCCCGAGTTCATGGCCCCCGAAATTCTTCTGGAAAAACCTTACACGCGGGCCGTGGATTGGTGGGCGCTTGGTGTCCTTATTTACGAAATGCTGCTCGGACAGGTGAGATGCCTGTCGCGCCCCAAATATCAGCCCACTACCCAATTCGAGTATCTGCAGTTTCCGCCGATCTGAAATTTACCCTTTCCTTTCAACAGTCGCCTTTCCGAGGAGACGACGAAGACGAGATTTTTGAAGCGATTCTGCACGACGAGGTTGTCTTCCCATCGGGCATGCCGAAGGAAGCAGTTAATATTTTGCAAAAGGTAAAACTGGATTACGCTGTGCAAGACTTGTTCAACTCACGAGCCCGTGTGCAGCTCCTGACCAAAGACCCAAGCCGCCGCCTCGGTTCAGGCAAGTCCGACGCAGAAGAAATCCGGCGACACCCCTTCTTTGCTGGTGTCGATTTCGATGCAATGCTGGCCCTCAAGGTCACTCCACCGTTTTTCCCCACGATTGTAGGTTCTTTCGCTGCATTTCATTCCGATGTCTGCGCAATGCGTTGATCTTGCTGCTGACCTGAACATGGCTCTCACTAACCTCTTCACGTCGAACCCTACTTTCTCTGTTTGCTCTGCTCACAACAGACCTGTGCAACGGACATTTCAAATTTCGATACTGAATTCACCAAGGAAGTCCCGGTCTTGACGCCGTGCAACACTGTTCTCTCCACTGCGGACCAGGAGGAGTTCCGCGGATTCACCTACCTCAGATACGTTTCCACTCTTTCTCTCTTTCCTCTCGTTTTTACTTCTCACCTCTGGTGGTGCTAGCCTTGCTGACCCCCTTGTTGCGGCGCCTTCCTCCGACTTTTTGCTTTTCATTCCGATGCGGACGCGCCATTGGCGGGGTAAATGCACTGAGTGGGCCCAGCAGACACGGTCCAAGCTCCCTCCATCGGCGGCGGGAGGAACGATTGGCAGGCCGTCGGCTTCAGAGAGGCGGACGTGAGCGGCTCGTTAGGGATTGGGTTGGGAATGAGAGCGGAGGGAGCGGGGGAGGGAGGTGGGGGAAGGAGTCAAATCATCTAGACAGACACACGCTCGAACGCTCTTTGTGATTCTCGTTCTCTTTGGGTGTTGTTCGATGGCATTGCAAAACAAGGACATTTGCTAGTTCGATTATTTTTTTTTTTCGCCTCGATTTGAGCGCGATCTCTCTCTGATTTCTCCCTCTTTTCACTTTCTACACACACACACACACACACACAAACCACTTTCTCCCCCGTCCACGCTGCTTTACGTGAAAGTGTGTGCTTTGCCCGCCTTGGTTTTGTGCCCCTTCAGCAAGCTTGTTTTCACTTTTTTTTTTTTTTTTTTTTTTTTTTTTTTTTTGTTTTTTTTCGTTCCCGAGAGTCATTATTTCTGGTTTCTGTTTTGCTGCCACAGCGAAGATGCCCGGATTCGTTGAAGACGCCGTTGGCGGCTGTATGGATGGCTGTATTTAACAACAAGCAGCCTAGCCAGCCCCTTGTGGGTGTGAGCGTCCAGAATTCTTTATGTTGCAATTTTTCACTTTCCATTTAACTTGCACATGCAGACTGCGGTGCTGCGTGATATTGGATTGATCAGATTGGTAGTGCTGGTCGAGCGAATTTCTTGTTTTCTTTCTCTCCTTTTTGTTTTGTTTTTTTGTTGTTTTTTTCCCGGTTTTTAACTCCATCCAGACACCTCTGTTCACCACAGTTGCACACAATCAAAGTCATTGAGACTATGGACTTGTCACCACTAATCAATCCTCAAAAAATTGGCGCATTTAATTAGTAAAAGAAAAAAAAAAGGTCAGATGAAAGCCATGATTCAGTACGAACAAGATGGTACCTCCAGAGTGAGAGGGCATGAATTTCCTGTGTGGGATTGTCAGAAAAATAATCATGTCAGAGGTTTCAGTATGTTTTTTTTTTGTTTTTTTTTTTTTTTTTTTTTTTTTTTCAGGAGCAGCAGAGGTGGAAAAGTCAGGAGAGTCGACTGTTAGAAAAATCAATGGGACTGACTGGAACTTATTTTGATTTGAATATTATCCGACATTCGCACTGAACAGTGGAGGGAAAAAGTCTTCATGCACCTTGTCAAATTTGCCTTCCCTGGCCACCACCACTGCCCGATCTGTCGATGGACTCCAAATTCGGCATGGAGAAGCAGCATCACACAAAGCATGATGCTGCCACATGCAAGATTGTTGTCAACTTGCATGCAAAGGGATGGAGCCTTGGCAAGATCATTGACTTTGTTCCAATCAAGCAATCTAGTGCCCAACCAAGTATAATATGCCACTTTGACAAGACTGGAAGCCTGGTGGGTCTCACACACGGTGGACAACCAAAAAAGCTCTCATTCTATGATCTATGATATCTGGCTTGGCAGAGAATTGTAACCGGCTGTTGCAAGATATCTCAATTGTCTTGAATTCAGCTCAATTGTCCCCGTTACAACCAGAACCATTCAGAAACACTTGCACCTGCTTAGAATGCACAGCTCAAAGAAGAGACCTTTTTTGTCTCCTAAGCGCTGAGCTAGGCACCTGGCATTTGCTCGCAAACATAAAGACTGGACTGTCAAAGATTGTGCCAAAGTTATTTGGACTGACAAGGCAACTTCCAAGACTGGGAAGCAGGGCATCAAAGTCCGTGTGTGGAGGAGAGCTGGGGAATGCATGATGAATGAGTGCTTGCAAGGCTCATGCAAGAGTGCTTGTGAATCCTTCTCTATTTGGGGTTGTTTCATGGGTTCAAACCTGGTATGCTTTTTGTTCAATGGTGGCCAGCTCAACTCAACTAAGTATCTTCACAATCTGGATGTGGAGTTTGAGGTTTTCTGGACTATATGGATAGATAAATGGACTCTCAAAACGATCTGACTGCAAACTTCATCTATCAGCAAGACAATGTGCCAGCTCACAAAGCAGTGAAAGTGGGACAGTGGTTTCAGAAACCTGGATTGAAAGTTCTGGATTGGCCTGCACAAAGCCCAGACCTTAACCCAATCAAGAATCTCTGGGAACACCTGAAGCTAAAAGAGCAGAAAGAATTGCCCATCTAGTATCCCAGCTCTGAAAAAATTGGTTTCAAGGGCATGGACTAAACTTCCCCATTTCTTTGCTTCAACGATTGGTTGAAAGTATGCGAAGGAGAATCAAGGCTGTGATCAAAAACAAAGGGGTTCCACCAAGTACTGAGGTTAGAGATGACATACTCACCTGGGTGTGTACCACGTTCCTCCACCTTCCTCCACCCACGCACAGAGGACAAGATGGATTTGACAGGTTTCTGTATTGGTTTCAAAGGACAGAAATCAGATTGAAGAAAAGAGGAAAAAGAGAAATAGCCCAAAAAAATAGAGAGAGAAACTTGACAAGTCAACCCCCCTACTTGGAGCATCCACCACAAATGCTCTAAGTCCCCAGCCCCTTTTTGTGTATGTGTAAGTGCAGAAAGTAATAATACTAAATTAGGTGGGCATGGGGTAGAGCCTGTCAGGCACCATTTCTATGCAGTCAGGCAGTCGTCTCCTTTAGTCACTGAAAAGAAAATATGTTGGGAAAAAATCCTGGTGCAACAGAAACAGCAAAGACAAAAGTAGTACAAGCAGTCCCAATAATAAAGACAGGTTGGCTGCAATACACTTTGATAACACTTTGGAAACTAAAGAACTGGGAATAATAATAGGGGTGTCGATCCTTGTGTTTTTATGAGAGCTACGCTTGTTTTTGTAAATAAAATCGCTCGACTTTATCACTGTGACCTCAGTGCAGTCTCACTAGCGCGCCTTTGACGGCCTGTAGCTCGACTGGACGAAAGGATTTTCGGATCTCTAAGAAAGCCTCACGATATGCCCTGGATTCAGGTCGAGGTCTTGGCAAGTTTGTTGGCTGTTTCCACCAAATACTGACTGTTTGGGACCAGGCCAATGGACGGGCGAAGCCTCCCTCCGTTTTGTGGTTGATTGATTGATTGGGATAGAGAGAGAGAGAGAGAGAGAGAGAGAGAGAGAGAGAGAGAGAGAGAGAGAGAGAGAGAGAGAGAGAGAGAGAGAGAGAGAGAGAGAGAGAGAGGAGATCTAGGAGTGAGTGGCGAGTGAGTGAGTGGTGTGTGTGTGTGTGTGTGTGTTTCTATGAGTGCGAGCGCAAGAAGAAAGGCATGTGGAGAGGGAGAAAAAAAAAACAAAAAAAAACTCAAAAGCCGTGGCCTGAACCAAGAAGAACCAAGACCTGAACCAAGGACTTTCCCGACAACGAACATGTCGGCACCACCGTTTGCGCCGTTCGCGGTCGAAGACCACGTCGACGACGACAAGAAGAATGGCGACCGCGGCGGCGACCGCGGCAATCAGCGGCATCGGCCAGCAGCACCAGCAGCAGCAGCAGCCGCAAGGGCATGGACAACAACAGCAGAAGCAAGGGCCGGCAGCGGCGCCGGCCTTTGTCGCCCCTGGCACAACATCCACCCACACCATTACCACCAACTCAAACCCTTTTTATTATTCCGAGCCCTCTTCTTCGTCTTCTTCCTTCTCCCCACTTCATTCTCACTACGGTGATGGAGGCGGGTTTGGTGCGGCTCGGTCGTCCTCTCCCTTCACTGGCGCAGTCAACGGCCGAGCCGCAGATAGCCCTCTCGACTCCGCTGCAAAATCGGCACACAAAGCAGACCCAGCCGCGACGGTGCGCCTTCCCAACGGATCCACGCTTGTGCTGCTGCGTCCCGGACTGTCCGCCTCGTTCCCACCCCCGCCGACGGACAACAAAAGCAGTCTTGGCGTCTTCTTGCACGCCTCGCAGTCATCTGCAATGCACCAGGCGCAGCTGCAGCCGCAGTCGCGCCAGCCGTGCGGATTCGATGCGGATCCGAGCGAGTTTCTCCGCGAAGAGGAAGACGCAGAAGCAGAAGGGGAAGCAGCGCGACGCGCTGGGTCAGGCGGCCGTCGCCACCGCCGCCACGAAAAGGCGTCCTCCCTCGCCACGCCATTTGACGAAAAGTACGCAATCGGTTCGCGCGGCGCCCTGCGCGCCGTCGCGCTCCGCGCCCACCGCGCGTGGAAACACCCCGCCGCTCTCCCTTCCAAGGGCGGCGGCGGCAGCGGCAGCGGCGCACGGCTTCGCCACCAGCACCACCACCACCAGCCCACCCGCCCCTTCTCGACAGCCGCCCCCGCTGCCGACTCGCGGCGACCGCTTCACCCATCGTCGCCATCTTCGCCTTCGCCATCCTCGTCGCTGTCATTGTCCTCGTTCTCCTCACCGCCGTCGTTCGCTTCGTCCCTTTACCGCACGAAGTTGCCGGCGAAAGGAGGACCGTCACCGCCCACCGTGCCACCCACCACCGCCTCCGTCTCCGCCGGTGGCGCAGCTCCTCCTCTTACGAGGAACGGTGACGCCAACAGCAAGGGCGAGGAGGATGAGAGCGACTACGTCATGTCTGCAGGGGGCGACGGCGACGATACGTTTAGCGACGGTATGGTCGACGCGCAGCCCGAAAGTACTGCCGCCGCCGACGTCGACAACGACCGCGACGGCGATGACGGCGTCGTGGTAGATGTCGTCGAAATCGACGATGCTTTTGTCATCGACGACGACGACGACGACGACGATGATGATGATGACGCTGATGACGACCGCGGCGGTACTGGTGGTGGCGGCGCCGGCGGCGGTCCACGCGCCGACGCCGAGGACGCGGACGCCGACGCCAACGCCGACCGCGAGAGCGACGACGCGGCGGCCGAGTTTCTGGACGCCGACGAGCTGCGCGAGGTTGCGGCGACCGGCGCAGGCGGGACTGCCGAGCACAATACGCGCGCTGGGCCGAGCGCGGCAGACGTCGCGCAGACCCCGCTGCCGCCGGCGCCGCGCGGCATCTCGCGCGGGTTTCTTGAGTCTGTGGGGCGGTGGCTGTCTGGCCTCTGAAACTCTCCTATATTGCCAGTGTGTGAGAAGAAGAAGAGGAGACCAAGAGGAGGACGACGGTGAAGAAGAAGAAACAGAATAGGACTGGAGAGAGGTGGCCTGCCGGGGGCGACCTGAGGGCGGAGGAGGTGGTGGAAGGAAGGGCAGGACGTCGGAGCAAGACGGTCCTGTTGCATACTGTTGCCCAAAGTACTTGTGTAGTCAATAATAGCTGGCAGTCGCTTTGCCGCCGTGTTAGTATTAATAAATTCTTAGTTCCTTTGCCATTAGAGTATATTCTGACGGCATTAGCGACATAGCTGACAAAAGTTCGGCGCACCATCACCAAAGACGGATCAGGAGTGGATATGCGCCGGTTGCACCAGCCGCGGCTTTATTCTCGCAGTTACTTCCCGGTTTCTCGTTCATCATAGGTGACTCAGACTCCAAACAAAGCGAGCGGTTGAGAGGCACTTAGTGAGAGAAAGAATACACAAAAACTCTCCCAAAAACTGTAGTGTACGACGAGCAATTCATTCAGGCAAACTCACTCAACATTCAACAAATTGTTATGAAATTTGGCGGCTCATACTTAAGGACAAACCAGTATGCTTAATCAAAATGGCTATTGTAAGGCTGCGGGAAGAGTTGATGCAGCCTATTGTCAATAACTTCCACCCAAGCAGTCATTGCCGGGCAATTTCTTTGCACAGTCATGGGAAGAAAGTCTTCATATTCTTGACAAAATTAAAAAAATGGTGTTGGTTCAAACCCATTTATATACACATTCCAAAAAAAAAAAAAAAGCTGCAGCAAAAGGTGAATAAAGAACAGCTAGTGAAGCCTCTCTTAAGGCGCAGTGGGGGGGAATACAGTTGGTCCCTCCTGCGCTGGCATGACACTGATGGCTCTGTGTTGGAGTGAGGATCCCTGGTGCTTGCCTGCTGCAGCGACAAGTGGCGCGATGGCAGGCCGGAGGCTGCAGAGGCTGCGGCATGCCGTCTTCTGTCCCGTCCCCACTTCCCCGTCCCCGTGGGGGTGCCGGCCCTCGGCACTTCACCTGGGAGTTCAATCTACAAGCGCCTGCCTTAGTCCTATCGCAATGAAAGAGAGTTGCGTGAGCACAAGTGTGATGCGATAATGCCTGTGTTGCAGCTGGGTGTGGCGCAGGCTCAATCGTCAGCGTTTCAGCGTGCAAGGTCCCGACTGATGAACTTCTGACCCCTACATAGTCGACTCCCTTCTCTCTCCCTCTCCCTTGTCACTGGCGACAGCAACCTTTGCATCCTGTATGTCTAGTCGCTATTGACCGCTCTTGTTGTGTTTGAGATTAGGTTCTTTGCAAGATAAACCCTCGTTGTCCTCTTCTCCTTTCTATTCTGCTGTTGTGTTTGCACCCTAAGGAGTGCCCTTCCATTTCCCCTCACACTGGCCTGCAGCCGGGCAAGTTATTGGTGCAGCAATGCCTGCACCAATCCTTCAGAGGGACGCCCCTCTGGACCTTCATTCTTTATTTCTGTTAGAAAGATGAGTAGGGATACTTCTTGGACAAGGCAAGTAGGGTTGAAACACCCCTTGACATAGCCCAATAAAGTTAGTTTTGGCCTATTATTTGCTTTCCTTCACTCTAGCCCAGATCCCAGGGTGAAAGGAGTGAGTATAGTCTCACACGCTAACCTCACATACAGCGGAATTCGGGGTTTTCGACCTTTTTTTTTTTGCTGTGTGCGCCAGCTCAATTCACTTTGGCTAGCGTAACTCAACGAGGGCTATGCAGCAGTGGCGGAATCGTTGCTCTAGCACCGTTCCCTGCGGAGCTATAGAATTGTTGAAATTCGATGTTGAGAGTGATGCGTGGTTGCGATCGCAGGAGCAGCAGTGGGAGGGCGAGAGGGCGTGACAAGTCAGGTCTGTGATCAACTTCTTTTTTTTTCTTCTCTCTGTTGACTGTCACACGCGGGGGCATATTCCAACAAGAATGAATAACTGTCGCCGGTGTCAGCGGAACGGTCCGCCATGGGTCGGGTCGATGCAGCGTTGGTCGATTCTGCAGCCGACGAATTAGAGGATTTCTTACAGACTTATTAATTTGAGGTCGCTATTTGATTGGGTGGGCTAAATTAAGTCGAGGATTTTTGTCAATTTTTCCTCAGCTTGCCAGGGCACTCGGTTACATTTGTTCATATTTTGGACACTCTACGGTTTTTCCCCAACTTTTCCAGACAGTTCAAGGCCATCTTTATTAATTGCGGAAACATCACTACTTTGACGAGTATGTCAGTTTTCGACCTATTCTCTTGATTTTTGGTACACACACTCTTTATATCTACTCGAGAAACGCCTGTGAGTTTCGCAGCTGTGGCTATCTCCTACCAATCTCGGCGAATTTTCAAAGTTTCCTATCTCTCCAAAGGGCTGGGTCACGTGACCTACAAAGGAGTCGTATGATTCAGGCTTTCATCGTAGGCTGCTCATATTTGGTGCACTCAATATCAGCCACTACTCGAGTTTGCACTCCTTTTTCATGGACTTAGATCAGCACACTTGCAGCAGCGACGAAAATTCGGGGGATTCGTTTTTCGGGGTGCCCTTTTGAGGGTCGGTCCTTCTTATCATCATCCACCTGCATACAAGATTTCAGCTGGCTAGCTCTGCGCGTTCAGGTGTGACGAGGTCGTGAACGGGGGCCAAAATCGACGTTTTTGGGGCCACACTTGACACCTTCCAATTAGTGGCGATTTTTCCCCACTTAGTGTGCCAGTCCCTGACCGAATTCTGAACGGATTTGCTTGATTTTTGGCTCGTTGGAAAGGCCTATCAATCTTCTACCTCCTGTCAAAGTTTCAGGGTGGGGGCATTTGTTTTCGTAGAGTTATTGGCCGCGCAATCCTTTCTCACTTTTCTAATTATTTGTGCTTTTCTTTTTGTCCTTTCCAATTTTCTGGTGTCTCTCCCATCCCTTTTTGGTTGGTGTCTTTCTCTTACCCCCTTCAAAGCCTTTTCAAGTTCGTGTTTTCGTGTTTTTCTAATTGTTTTAAATTTTCTTTTCCCATACCCTGCCAAACCTCACCCTCCACCAATTTTGGTCCTAAAATTCTGCAAAAATACCCATTCAACTTCCCCTCTTCTCCTCGTTGCTCCTGCCGTCATTTTACGCGTTTATTATCTTTTTCCAAAAACCTGTCAAAGTTTTCTCTCTCTGTCTCCTCCCTATCTGTGCCAAAATACCCTCTCTTTTAAGTTCTTTCATACTCTCTTCTTCCTCTCTCCCTATTCTCAGAACAATTTGGTCTGGGAATAGGTGAGTCTTGCTGTTTCAGTGATGATCTTGGCTTCAACTCCTTCTACTTTGTTAGTTTCTCACCTTTACACCCCCCCTTTCTTCACTTCCACTTGGGCACAAAGGTACTGTGCTGTCAGTTTGCTGTGTTCCCCATGTGTTGAAGGTCTCCTTACACGTGCCAAAGGTGGAAGGACTTTTTTTTCTTTGAGGTTTTAACTAATTGAGAACAATTTGGTCTGGGAATAGGTACTGTGCTGTCAGTTTGCTGGGTTCCCCACGTGTTGAAGGTCTCCTTACACGTGCCAAAGTCTTCCTTCTTCGGTTTTAGTTGCCGCTCTTAAGCGTCAGCACCATCAATCTCTGCTCTCTCGCCGCTCAAGATCTTGTGTTTCTCCCTCTGGTCTGTGCGTATCCCTGGGGCTTAACACACCCAAAGACGCACACCAAGTCCATTACGTCTGCCGATTTCATCAAACCCCACCTCTGTCTGTGAGCAGAGGACAACCTTGCGAAGCCTGCTGTATGCGTGCCCAACTGCTGAGGCAGGGTGTTCAACTCACACCGGTGGCACTAAAAAATTTGTCAAAAAATGAATTTTCAAACGCAAAGACAAAACGGAGGGTGTCTGAATCCTTAGTTATCAGTCTGATAATCCCTTGTCAACTGATGGCATTGAGAATGGCTATTGGACTTGTTGTGCACAGTGCGCATGTCAACTTCCTTTTCCCACTGAGCAATGGTATCACCTTTGTCCAGCACAGAAAGAGGCTCCACTATATCATTGTCTTTTTGAGTACAAAGATGCCCAAAAGACTAATTGTCCCAATCATTCGAGACAAACTATACAGGTACCTTCTAAAAATACAGCGATGAAATACGCACAGAGGAGTACCAACAGGTCAGAGGATCTTGAATAAAGTACTACCAATGTGCGTATACTCCACCACTCCCCCTCAATTCGAGAGGAAAGTTAATCGATGCTCAAGTCCGGGGAAAACCACCTGCTCTGAAAAGCAGAACCAACCTCATATCTGGAGTCGAACTGGCATGGCCACCCATCACAAGTACACCGAAAACCTGCAAAACCTGATGCATCGCTTGGACTGTAAGAGCAGAAACAATCATGTGAGGCACTTGGCGCCGTGCTGTAGCAGAATAATACTGTTCCCTGAAAGGTCAGCATAACTCACCAGTCCCAAGAGAGACATGAGCTTGGAATGTGGAGCCGTTGGAAGCGATTTGGTAAGAATGTCTGCAACCATTATCTCTGTCATCGCAGCTCGATATGACGCTTCTCCAAGTGTTCTCATAAACTCGAGACGTATGTCGATATGCTTAGTGTTCCCATGATGGATGGGGTTCTTGGCGATCGCAATGGTCAACTTATTGTCCTCATTTACAAGAGTTGGTCTGGAGGTATCGAAACCTAACTCGCCCATCAGATCAAGGGTGGTTGAGGCTTACGTTACGGGAGGCTCGTAGGGAAGGGGGAAGGGGGGTTTCGGGAGAAAACAAATCTCATTTCTTAGAAATGGCATTTATTGAAGGTTGGATTTGTAGAGATAGTTGGGATTAATGAGGCAGCTTCCCCAAGGGCAGCTATTTATATGGAGAGCGGCATTAGGAAAGAAAGAGAAAGAAAGTAGGAAGAAAGGAAAACAATGTTTGAAGAACAATGGAAGGAAGGAAGAATGAAAATTTATGACAAGGCAGCACTGACAAGGAAGGAAAATAAGATATAAGAAGCATTTACAAGAGTAGGTAAACATATAAACAAGGGAGCTCTCAAGTTACTCAGACCCTAATTGTAACTCAAGAGCCAAAAGGAGCTCTTCTCACTATCAAAGATAGTGATATACAGCGCAATTGGAGCAGGAAACGTGACGATTAGTCTGAATAATTAGTCTACATAGTAAGAAATTTAGAAAAATTATGGGAATGACCGGAATGACCAGAATCAATCCCTCTTTCAGATAGGGTCATGTGTTATATACAAAATGTATGATGTTTTATATGTCACATAGTAAAGTAAGAGCTTGTTGAAAACCTAAACTACAGCCAACACTTAATGTGAGATACTTGAGAATCTCATAACTTCGCATAGTACTGCTCAGCGATCATACGTCGCAAACAATTGTAGAGGGCCGCAAGCCAGTTCACAGAAAAGCCCAAAAAGATACACAGCGTACCCTTAAATGTGGTCATTCGGCGTCTTGCCTTAGGAGTTTTGAAAATTGCAAGGCATCCAAAAATGCGTATTGTAGTTATGTAGATGGGCTTGGCCTGCATCCTCCCGAAATCACAAGTCACACAGGGGTAACGAAGTGACGTTGGTGCAAATGCTTTCTTCCCTTTATTCAAAAGCTGCAAAGTGCTATTTATCACTCCCAATGCAAGCTGCCCATAATTGGCGGTGCAATTTTTGCGCAGAGCCGCAATGCGAATCAGTCTGTGTGGAACTAGAAGCAGCAGGGTAAGTGCAGAGCTCCCTTAATGCGTTGCGAAGGAAAGGTTTGATGCTTACTACCATCAGGGGCGTCCCCCGTATAGGCGTTGTTGGCGGAAAATTTGCTGAGGGTCTTGGGGTGTTGTTGCGATCGTCCCAATGCTTTCGCTTGCGCTGGAGGTGCCGAAGATGCTCTTTCCTCGATTTCTGGATTATTTGGCTGCTTTGGCAGTGACAAAGTCGCTCTGCCAAAGCAGGTCGTGGTTTACTCTGCCGTACTGCTGACTGATGGCGAGTTTCGCGCCTCTGTCGAGTAGAAGGGCAATGTCAGGTTGCAGCACCAGATTTCCCCCCATCATGTCCAGGAGTTGATTAACTGAGAAGAGCGTGTCTGAGAACGTTGGCACGTAGTACGAGTTCCACAGGATTGTGGTACATTCTGGTGCCCAATTAGTTCTCTTGTAATACTTGCAGCTGGACAATTCAGGGTCCCCACCAGGCCAATCGGGCCAATTACCAATGCAGAAGTATGCTGCTAAGGCAGATGTTCTGCTAAGACGCGCAAGGGTGCAATGGGACTGGCTTTGACATGTAGGCGAGACTGTGGGCTCGAGGAGTGCGGGACGAACAGGTGGTGTCTCTTGTAACTCCACATCACCTCAAGACACGGTTCTCAGCGAGGGCAGTGGAGACGGAGCGAGTGGCGTTGCGGTGAACTTCAAGAGTAACAGGGTGCAGCAAAGGAGACCGCCTGTGCGGAGCACAGTCAACAAACGAGGTGGTGATAAGGGCGTGCCACAACTTCACTTTGAATCGTCTTTGTATTGTACGTCAAAACCAGGACAAGAAGAACAAGGTAAAAAGAACTGCCCCAGCGCATCACCCCTCCTTTCCTGGCCCAGCCCGAGCACCCCTCGCACGTTTGCTGCTACTGCTGCTGCTGCTAATATCATCAGGGTCGAGTGGCGGTCGGGGTGGTCGGCTCTGGCGGCCGCCACTGCTGGGGCTGCCCCCGCTCCCGTCATCATTCGCAGCGCCGCCGCCGCCTCCACCGCCGCCGCCGTGAGCTCCATGCAAAAGGCCCCGCGCATGCGAGACGCAGGCACGCGGGAGGCTTCCGAGGTGGCCCTGGCTGTCTTCCAGGTTATAACCGCCCTCCAGCACCGAAACGACATGAGCGTCCATCGCGCCCACCTGCTGCCCCACCCATTCGTAGTCGGCGTCGAGCAGGTTGAGGTCGCCGACCTCGTCGTCGGCGTGGCTGTCAAAGCCGGCACTTTTTGATTTTTTTCGGCGGGGTTGAGATGAGGAGCCATAAAATAAAATTTAAAAAATGTGTTAATTTGAAGGAATACAAGCAGGCAGACCACTAACACACGCAAACACACACAAGCGCACCTGATCATGATCAAGTCGGGAGCAAAATCGCGAAACTTTGGAAAGACGTGGGCCGACAGCGCCGCGCGGAACTCGGCGCTCCCGGCGTGGGGGGGAAGCGGGCAGTTGACGACGTGGCCGTGCGCCGGATCGCCCTCTGCGACGATGCCGCCCGTGCCCGGGAAGAACGGCTCCTGCTGCTGCTGTTGCTGCGTGTCGCCGTCGGCGTCAGTGGCCGGCTCGTATTGATGGACCGATGCAAAGAGGACGGGGAAGGCCGGGGGCGGTGACGTTTTCCCTGTTGCAGTCGTGGCAGCCTTGAAGACGGAGAGGTGGTGGCGCACTATACCCTCAGTTCCATTTCCCTGGATTGAATGGTGTTCCGTTGTCAGGTAAGAGGGGTAAAAGGGATGAAAGGGTTGAGTAAGTACACGCGCGCGCGCGCGCACACACACACACACACACACACACACACACACACACACACACACAAACACTTAAAACAAGGCACTCACGTGGTGGACGTCAAAGTCCAGAATGGCGACGCGCGCGCGGTACTTGTCCACAGCGTGCAGGGCCCCGACCGCGACGTTGTTCACGAAGCAAAAACCGAGCGCAAGGTCCGCCGCAGAGTCCAGCAGTTCGACGCCGTTGCGGCCACAGTGGTGGCCGGGCGGTCGGACGACACAAAACGATCGCGAGCGCGTGTGGTGCGAGGGAGCCGGCGGCGGCTGTGGTTGGCTGCTGCTGCTGCTGCCTCCGCCGCTGCCACCGCCGTCGCTCCGCCGTTGTTGGAAAGCGTCGTCGACGGCGTGCACAACGACGCCGGCTGCTGCAAGGATAGCGTCTAGTGAGCCGTTGGTCAAAAAGCTTGGACGGAAACATTTCGAAGGGAAAGAAGATTATCGGAAGAGAAGGGGGTAACGGGAGGCAGAATGTGATGATTCGTTACAAATACTGTGAGGAGGAGTAGGAGGAGGAGGGGGAGGACGAGGAGTTTCTGCGAGCGGGGGCGAGTTCGCATACCTGGTTTTCGCGCCGCCCAGACCTGGCGAGAAGTGCACCATCCCCTTCTTGCCCGTCGCGTAGAAAGGCGCGAGGTTGAGCAGCCGCGTCACGTACTGCGGCGAATGCGCCCGCAAAAGCTGGGAGACGCACGCGGGCTTCGACTGGTTCGTGACAAGCGACACGCGGCCGCGGCCGGCTGTGGGAAACATTGCACAGAGGGCCGCGTCGTACGCGCCGCCGCTGTCGCTCTCCCCCGCCTCCGCGCGTCCAATTGCGAATGCTGAGTCGCCCGATTCCTCCTCCCCCTCGCCGCCTTTCTTTTCCACGGCCTGGTGGATCAGTTGGGACCGATGTTGGAGCTCTATCCGGAACTGGTCAAGCTGCAACTGCGCGGCGGCGGCGGTCGCGGCGGCGGTGGTTTCGAAGCTTTCATCGGCGGCCCACTGCGCAAAAGCGTGGAGGACGGCGGTGATGCGCCGGGGCACCTCTCCGCTGGACTCCTTGCTGCCTTCGTTGCCGCGATGGCCCAGGCACTTGACGTCCGAGTAAACACAGAGAGTGGGAGTGGGAGTGGGCGCCGCCCCAGCAGAAGCAGCAGAAGCAGGAAGCGCAGCCGTTGCGTTGCTGCTGCTTCTGCGGCGGCGCTTCTGCTGGAGTGGAGGCGCACCGACGTCGACGTTGCCGTCGCCATCGCCGCTGCTATCGCCGTTGCCATCGAAGCCGTTGCCACCGCCGCCGCCACACGCGCTTGAAGTTGGTGGTGCGTCGTCAGACATGTCTGAACTCAGCGACTGCGGGTGTCTTTACCCCCCCATCCACCCACACACAGTACACGACACAATCCATCCCTCGCTCTCTCCTCTCTCTCGACGCTTGTTGAACGAACCACTTTGCACTACTCATATTATTATTGCACGCAACGCAAAAGTGCACAGGGGAGGAGGGGAGGCTCTAACACCACCGCTTGCGGCTGGGTTCTGGCTCGTGAGGCTCCTTTCTTCAGCCGCGCCTCCCAGTCACATCTTCGACGAGGAGCCCGCGCCTGTTGGGAGATAATGGGTAGGTAAAATGTTCCCCAGCCCCAACGCCCCACCCCCAACAAGCAACTAAAAAAAGAGGAAGAACAACCACGGAATCTGCTCTGAGAGACAATGGCGCGGCAGCAACGGCAACGGCAACAGTAAACACAAGTAGATTCTGTGTATATTCGGCATGGGAAAGGAAAAGAAAAGAAATCGGCTTAACCTGAAAGAGTTCCGACTGTTGGAAAGTTGGTGAAGGGTTGGAGGGAACATTGGAAAAGCCCAAATTTTGATGTGGCCACGCGTGTGGCCATAGAAAAGATGGAGAAGTTGAATGCGCCATTATTAGAAGCTGCACTGGATTAAGAAAGGAACACATCAGTTGGCTGCCTACCGATGTCGTACTTCTTGCGGTAGAAGGCGTCCCATTTGTTCAGAGTGCCCATCTGCACCACATTCGAAAAAGCAGATTTTGTTAATGTCGACGGGAACAGGGCCGGTTGGCCAGCATAACACTCACTTCCTCTTCATTCAGGGACGAGTAGTCAGCAGCGCAGTCCTCGGGCTTGAGGGAGCTCTTTCCAAGAGCCTTTGATTCAAACTGCTCAGAAAGGGCCACGACAAAAGGCGACCACAAATTCAAAAAATCAAACCAAACGAACCTTCGATGCGTCCTTTCCAGCAAATACAGAGTACCCCTGGCCGGGGGCGTACATTGCGCGGTTCTTCGTCACGTCAAATACTTCAATTCAGCGGCCCAAGAAGGAAGTATGTTAGGAAATGTGCAATATATGAACAAAGCAGCCCCCAACAGGCGCGCAACCCACCGACGCCCTTGATCGCAAGGTAGACGGGCTTCGAATCGTCTTTCCCGTCAAATTGAGCGAGCTCGGCGGCGCTGAACACGCGTGTCCCAGGTGGGTTTGTGGGTCCGCTGTCGGACGACATGAGGGCTGCCGGGCTGGGTATTGGGCGATGGCATTTTCATTCGATGTCAGCAAAGACTGTTACGAAATCGCAATCATAGGCAGCCATAGCAGCGAGTGGGTGTGTCGGAAACAAAAGGTGGGTAGGAAGTCATGAGCCCGGAAAAATCCATCCACCTGAAAGACATCTTGGAGGAACGTGGGGGCGACGGTGGGGCTGATGAGACGGAGACATTTTCGGCAGTCCGCGAGTTAGATGCGGATGATGGAGGGGAGCGGGGGCTGGAGGAAGAGGACGAAGGGCGAGAGAAGGCCAGGGACCACGCGAAGAGCGCAATGGTGGACAGGACAACCACGCCTGCCGCCACAACCAGCGGCGAAGATGACGGGGAAGCAAAAAAGGATCCTCCGTCCATGATTGATAGTGCCGATGGCGTTGATGATTATGGAAATCTGATAATGATGTTTGCGCGATGAGCAGGAGACGATGCCCAGACGACCAAATTGGACGGCGGGGCGGGAGGGTAAGCGCGGCAGAGCGACGAGGGTGAGTTTGGTTCCGGGTGGTGGGGGGGGGGGGGGGGGGGGGGCGAGTGAGTGCGCGGGTGGGGTGGGTAGGTGGGTGGGGGTGGGTCGCGAGAGCGACCGACGGAGGAAGGAGGGACCGATCGGTCGATCGACGGATGATGATGTTGTGACGATTGAAGCTGACGATGATGCCAACGACGACGACGACGACGACGACAACGACGATCCTCACTCACACTAATCACTCGCTACTCAACCCTCAACCAATGCTACTTCTTGCTTCTTTCTTCTTCTTCCTCCTCCTCTTCTAAATACTTCATCTTGATCTGGCTCGCTCCCCTTTGGCACCCTCCCTCACCAGTGAGAACGCGGGTTTTTTTTTTTTTTTTTTTGTTCCTTTCTTTTTTTGTTTTGTTGGTTTTTTGGTCGATTTTATAGATTTTTTGTTTGAAAACAGGAAAGGGAAGAAAAAGGGCAGGGAGAGAGATAGAAAGACAGACAGACAGGCAGACAGTCAGACTAGATAGACAGACAGACAGACAAACACACAAGACGGGCGAGAAGATAGAGAAACTCCCTCCTCTGTCTTACGCGCCACACTCACTCGCTCACTCACTCGCTCACTCACTCGCTACCTTTCCTTCCTCCCCCTTTCGATTCCGCGTACATCCCCATCAACTGCTCTCTTTCTGTCCTGGCTCTCTTCACGGGATTGTAGAAGCAGTCGCTAGTGCTTGGTCGAAACGCTGAAGCGAGGACACCCTCGTTCGGGAGGCCCAGGGTTGCGGCGACTGCAGGAGCAGCAGGCGTGACACGGGCACCAGCACCTCCAACGGCTGTGCACGCTCTTCTCAGCCTGCATGTCTCAGAGGCAACGGCAGTCATCTACCATGTCTTCGTCATCGTCGTCTTCGTCTTCGTCATCGGGATCGTCATCTTCATGGTTTAACCAGTTCGCCATTGTCGACCCGGCTACTTTGAATTTGTCGTCGATCGCGTCAAAGGTGTCCTCCTTCGTTGGCGGCGTCGACGGTGCCTTGGATGAAGCAACCTCCGGAGCCAACAGCAGATCATCGAGACGGGTGGATGAGCCACCACGCGCTACTCGGTCCTCCAGCAATCGTGGCACGCCTGCGTCTGCGTTTTGGCAAGACGATCGACAGACGGCCAACAAACGGTCTCTGTCGTCATCTGGATTCGTGGCACCACCTCACCCCACAAACGGAGTTTCTTCCAGCAGCGCTGGATTTGAGGAAGTAGAAGGTGATAGATTAAGTTTCGTTTCATAGCTGCCAGGCGTTAACGTTGTTCGAACGATGTTGAAGATTTGGACGCTTTCCAATCACTTTCGCTGTCGCAACCTCATGAAGAGTCGGAACGCGAAATACGCGACCTACGGAACGAGGTTCGCTGGCGATCGTTCTTCGCTACTTTACTTACATACATTCATCTTTGCGACAGCTGAATCGAGTGCAGGCGGAACTTTCGGATCAGCTGCGCACTCGCGACAAATACATTCAAACACTTGAGGCACAGCTCGTTTCTCTTCGGGAATCCACTTCTCCAAAAAGTCAGGAGGCGGAGAAAGCCGCTCTACTCAAGGAACAATTGGCCAAAGCTGTTTCGCACTTGAAAACTGTTGTCGAGGAGAACCGGAACCTCTCAGCGAAACTTCAAGAGGCAGATGCTGTGGAGTCAGAGCTACGGAATGAAATAGAAACCATAACTCAAAGATTTGAGCAGCAACCGGTAGCCAGCATCTCAGAAGCCCTTGAATCGCTTCGAAACGAGTGTCAGTTCCTTAAAAGTCATGTATCAGCTGTGGAACAAACCTTGGAAGAAGCAACTGAACGCGAGATCGAGCTGGAGAGCCGATTGGCTAAGGCCGAGGCAGAAAAAAGCGAGCTTTCAGGGAGGGAAGCCAGCCTTGTTCAAACTGTCACGGAGCTCATGAATCAGATTGAGCAGCAGTCGTCGAGAAGTTTCGATGAGACGTCGCTAAAGGAGTCTCTCACTTTGGCTCAAACAGAGATCGAACGCTTGAAGAGTGAGGTGGCAGCCGCATCCGAGGAATCTTCTCAATTACGAAAAGAGAAGGCAGAGCTACTGGACGCGCGAAATGACATCTCCTTGCAAATCCGGGCTGTGAAGCAAGAGGCAGGGAGCCTCCGCGAAGCTGCAGGAGACTCGCTTCTGGAGGAGGAGAGACTGCGTAGAATCAGTGATCTCGAGGTGCAAGTTCAGGATCTGGCGGCTGAAAACAGTGCTTTGGCATATGACCTGGAGCTATCCCAGAAGGCCCATGCCGAGATTGCAGAAAGGTTGCAAGCACGGACGCAACTGTTCGAATCTTCAGCAGCCACGGCCCGCGTCGCTCTCGATGAGGCAGAAGAGAGGGTTGCTTCGCTGAAAGCAGAGCTGGATAACCGACTGACGGAAAACCGGGAACTGCAGTCTTATCTCGAAGGCAAATCGGACGAGGTGACATCTCTAACGGAAATGGTGCGAAAGCTGCAATCCACAATATTAGATCTGGAAGGACAGAGGCAGCAACTTTCACTGGATCTTGAAGAGTCTCGCACTGCTCTATCCGACGCTGCGCGAAAGGCAGAATCGTCAGACGAGACGGACCGCCTTTCCAAACAAGTTGCACAATTACGTTCAAGTCTGCAGGAGCAACGCGATCAGTACTTGAGGGATTTGGACGCGGCGCGTTCGCAAGCTGAACGACGGATGAAGGAGCTTGTTGACGAAAACTTGAAACTGCAACAGACACTCACCGCCACATCGTCGCTGCAAGTTGACGAACAAGCTCTGCTTTCTTGCCTCGCCGAGATTCGTGGACAAACAGTCCCAAACACGACACAATACCCGCTTCCCACTGCCGTTGTACAACAAATTGACGCCATTCGATCGCTCATTGAGGAACTGGTTGCAAAGTGCGATCGCCTAGAGAACGAGAAAGTCTCCAAGTCGGAGGGTGTTAAACGATGTAGGTGATCTGTTGTTTCGTTTAATTAGCACGTATTAACGGTGCGGTTCATAACCAGCATACGAGAATCTCATTGTGGATCTTAACAACGAAATCGAGGAAAAGGACCAGTCTCTATCTGCTTTGAGGGAGGAGCTAGAATCTGTTCGGGCAAGCCGTGACGGCATATCCAGCGACTACAGTAACCTGTTGGAGAAGGTTAAGAACACTCTTGCTCCAAAGCTACAAGAGGAGATGGTGAGAATGCACGTTTCCAGAAAGCTCGTGCATTTTAACGTGGAGTCGGCGAAATTGAACAGGATCAAGGTGTTCGGCTTCGCGCGGAAGTGCAGACCCTGAACGAAGAGCTTTCAAACTTGAGAGAGGAGCGATCGCTGCTGAAAGCACAAATTGCTACTCTTGTCAGTGATGGCGCCACGCTCCGCGACCAACATGTAGCAGACGAAAAATACAGGGCAGAGGTTGAGTCGACGTCAGAAGCACTTGCGTCCGCTCTTGCAGAGTTGGAGAAAGCAAACCGGCGACTTGCGGCATTGCAGCTCCACCTCGCGGAGTCCGAGGAGGCAGCAACCCAGGACACCCTTCGAGCAGAAGCTACCGCGCGAGAGTTTCGGACTCGTGCCGAGACTCTTGAAAGGGAGCGCGAAGGTTGGGAGGCAATGGCGACCGAGGCCCGGGAGATGGCGCGGCATGCAGAAGAGCGGGCGGCCGACTGGAAAGCCGAAGCGGAGGCTGTTCGAGAGGAGCTTGCGGCGCTGTCCAAGTACCGTGAGCGGGATGCAGAAAGCCTCGCCAATCTGCAGTCTGTGATTGAAGAGTTCCAAGCAGGTGATTTGGGCCGTTTCTCGTTGAAGATGCCCAACGTTCAACAACAGTTTCATAACACTTTCTAACATTTATTCCCGGTGGTCCGGTTCCAGTCAAACAAGCCGAAATCGACTTTGCTCTGAAAGGCCTTCAGCGACAGCTGGAGGCCGTGCAAGCGGAGTGCGCCGAGTTCCGCAAGCGAGCTTTTCAAGCGGAAGAACGGCTGGGCGAGCTGATTCGGGAGGACATTCCTGCTGTGGATGAGATACGGGCAGAACTGCAGGAGAAAAACGTCGAAATCGGAAAGCTTCGAGCGCGCGGTGGGTGCTCTATTTTTTTTTTTTTTTTTTTTTTGGATGGGTTCTGTGCCGCCCCTTTTTGACATGTACTTGGCACACTGGTTGCGGCTTGCTCCACTTTCCTTTCGGCCGTCCGTCTTTCCCGTTCCCCGATCTCATTCTTGCGGCCGCAGTCATATCTTTGGAAACATACCTATCGGAGGCGATTCGGCGATCGTCGTCGGCTGAAAACCAGGTGGACAGGCGGCTGATGACGAACCTGCTCGTCCAGTTTCTGTCGACGCCGCGCGGAGACGCGAAGCGGTTCGAGATGCTCCAGGTCATCTCTTCTGTGCTGCGGCTGTCTGACGAAGACAAGGTCAAGGTCGGACTTTTGCGCAAGGTCGGACCGACCGGTCCGTCGGGAGTGCCCTCTTCTGGCGAGAGCTTTACAGATCTGTGGATCTCTTTTCTTATCAGGGTAAAGGGAGCGAATTCTTCTTGTTTAATATTTTTTTTGTTAGAAGTCTTGGGATCAGGCTTTTTGCCCCTTTTTTTCTCTCTTTTATTGAATTTTGTGAGAATTGTTGGTTCGTTGACTTCTTTTTCACCCGACACAGGAAGCCAGCGGGAACCACGGCAACCGGTCGAATGCGGCGTCCCCGCAGACCGGGACGGTTGGCGGGCAATTCCCACCAGAGTCGTCGCTCGGCGCGCCGGACTCGCCGGCTACGACGGCGGGGACGGTCGTGTTTGGTGGCAGCGGCGTGGGGGGCGGCGGCGTGGACGGGGCGAGTCCGCGGCTATCGGGCAGCTCGTCGCGCCGGTCCAGCGGGTTTTTTGGGTGGACCAGTAACAACAACAGCAGCAGCAGCAACGAAAACGACAAGAAAAAATAATAAAAAAGGGGAAAAAAAGGCGGTCTGCGGTGAATGCTCTTCATCTTTGCGATTACCAGTATAGCGAGAGAAAGGAGGAAGTGTACTGCTCCATTGGCCCAATTTTGTGGGCGTGCAGCAAAATCTTTGTTCAGCCCCCCCACCTTGTGGCATTTCTTCTTGGCATATTTAAGCGACTTTGCAGAGGAGCGTCAGATGGGCAGATAGAGCCCATTGGGGATCAGGATTGAAGACGGACAACAAAAGGACAAATCCAATTGACCAGACACACAAGTGGGCATAGTAATGTACTATTTGTTAAAGGTTTGGACATTGTATCTGCAGATCTAATAGTGCACTGGTTATCGCGCACTGTGCGTGTGCTGAGTGCCGGGTTTGGATTCCCGCTGGTGTGATGCTTTTGCTTGACGTCGAGCCGAGTGCGCATGCCTTTTAGTAATTCTGCGGAGGTGCCTATGCTTTCCCTACTGTAACGACAGATTGCGCATATTTTCTAGTTCATAATTGGACTCTTCCCATGAAGCCTGGGCTGCTCAGTGCGTACTGCATGCCAGCTGGGTCCAACAACAGCTTGAGCCTTCCAAGTTGATTTTAGTCCTGGCAGACCAAATGACACACTTAAAATAAATCCTCAAGAGTTCGCTTCTCAAATTTCCAAGAAAAGTCCAAGAGAGCTTCTTTGTTCTGGGAGATAAGGCTGGTTGTTTTCACTTCGACCACCTTCCTTTCTTTATTCATATTCTCTCCTTTTGGTGAAAAATTGCGTGAAAAAATGGTCAGGTGTATGATCGAAATCCACCTGATTTTTTGTGTTAGTCCATGATGCATCCACAAAATGGGCCATTGGATCACTGAAAATCGTTGCAAGTGAAACATGGATTGAGTGATTGCATGATAAACAAATTAAATTGAAGTTCCGTGAACAGGCCTTTGTCACATACAGGGTCATCGACCCTGCGAATCCCGAGGGCATATCTCGATTACTGCACCTGTACTTGGTAGCATATTCTTTTGAGAAACATTATATAATTGGCCAAATTTTTTTAAAATTGCTGAACAGTCAGAATGTTGTTGGGAAAAAAAAAGAAAAGAACTGATCAACAAATCGACAGACAGACAGACAGGCAGACAGACAGACAGACCGACAGCCAGCCAGGTTTTGTATCTTCGCCACCCCCACCCCCTCACAAACATCATCAACCCTTCTGCCTTCCTTCCAAGCCCTCTACCCCTCCCTTCCTTCCTTCCTTCCTTCCTTCCCTCCCTCCGTCCTTCCTACCCTCGCCCGTCGCAGAATGAGGTGGTTGGTGGAATACAGTCCCCGCTCTGCTGATCGCAGCTACCTCCTCTCCCCGCCATCTTCAATAGGTGCGTTGTACTTAAAAGTGCTCGTTCCAACTGTCCCCACCCTCCAGATTCCAAACGATATACAGTATTATATCTCGATCGGAAAAGAGTCTAATCTCTAACACTCCTCCTCGTCCTTGTTGTTCCTTCTGCCCCCGCCCTTTCCCAGCTGCTGCCGCCGCTGCCGCCGCCGCCGCTGGATCGAATCAACCCCTTCGGCCCGTTCGCGACCTCCGGTGAAGCGGCTCCATCGAAACGCGGATCTGTTCTCCTCTCTTGTTTACCACGGGCCCCAATCGTTCACGGAACAGCAGCAGCAGCACCAGCAGCAACAAAAGGCCGTCCGCAACCTCAAAAGCACTCCTGGGCGGCGATCCTTTAACCGTTGTTCCGTCCGTCTGCTGTCGCGCCAGCCGGCAATGCCTCCCAAAGTGCCCGTTGACGTATCGGTGAGAGTTCTGTTTCCATCGCTTGGCAGTCAGCCCCTCACCGTTCGACCTTGCTCCCCTAGACTCTGTCGCCAGAGGACGCGGCGTTCTACCAAAAATATGGACGTGTCCCACCAAGCAAGAAAGACCTGCTGGGAAAGCAAATGAAGGTATGAGTGCCATCTGGACTTGCCCACACTTGTTTTCTCTAACTTTCGCTGCGGCCATTTTTTTTTTTTTTTTTTTTTTTTTTGAAGGGAGACAGGAAGTACTTTGACTCTGGCGACTACGCCCTCTCGAAGGCGGGCAAATCATCCCCGAAAGAGGTTGGGTCTCAGCATCCATCGCCGGAACGAATCCCGCACTCGGTGCCCCAGGTCCTTAAAAAGGACCAGCAGCCAGCGAAAGAATCGAACTTGGCGCAGCAAGTGTTCAGCGTGGGTGGAACAGGCGTCGAGTCGGAGTGAGGGTTTCTTGTTCCTCTGCACCATGCTGGTTAGGTCGATGGCCAGGGGATATGGACGGGGAAAAGCACCGTTGCAGGGTGGGGAAGCATTCATCATATCGAAAAGAAATACATCTCTTTGCAGTAGGTCAGCCCACCTCATACTGCTGAGCCGTCTTTCGCGTACCCATTTGTGTTTTGAAGAGATGAGTTCGCGTCACGCAGCTTCAGTCGATCCATGCATCCTTAATTGACCGACTCAACGCTTCAGCAATGCGCCCAAAGACTATTCCATCTATACTTTCTTTAATACTTTTAAGTTGTTTAGAAGCCAAGGCCAGCTAGGAAGAAAAATCCAGCCGAGGTGTGTGTAAAGCGAGGCATTCAGGTTGTTCTTGCAAAGTGAAATGTATGAGGCCAGCAACGTTGGACGGGGCTGGGAGCCCTTCATTCGTCTTCGTGGTCGCCGTCATCACGTCTAGCAACACCAATCTCCGCGAGACCACTGTCGTCGCCACCGTCGTGTTCGTCGCGGCGCGCGAAATCCCGCTGCAAAAGCTCTTCGTCGTCGGCGCCGTCGCCGCCATCGTCGCGCCTCACAACCCTCTCTCCGTTGTTGGCGTTGTCTTCGTCTTCGTCGTCGTAGCCGCCATCGCCGCCCTCGCGCCTCACAAGGCCGTCATCCTCCTCCTCCTCGTAGCCACCGTCTCCGTTGTCCCTGCGCGCAAGCAGCGCCTCCGCCTCCGCCGAGTCCGCGCGGACCGCGTCGCCGTCGTCGCCGCCGCCGTCGTGGTGGTCGTCCAAACCGACGACGCCCACTGCGCCCCGCCGCGCGAGCAGCTGCACGTCCGCGACCCCGACCCCGGCGTCCTCCTCGCCCACGCTTCCGTCGTCGCGCCGCCGGATCACCGAGATCCCTACCGCGCCGCCGCCGCTGCCGCTTCCGCCACCGTACGGCGACTTGACGCCGCCACCGTAGCCGGGGTGTCCGACGGGCGTGACCAGCGGCCCCGCGGCCGTCGCGCTCTTGCTCTTGCTCTTGCTCTTTGTCTTGTAGTGCGCGTCCTGCGTCGACGACACCGACGACTTGTACGGCGGCTTGCCGTACCCGGTGGCGGCGGCGGCGGCCGTGGTGGTGGCGGACCTGCGCGAAGAAGAAGGCTTGCCGCCGTACGCCGGACCGGCGGTCCCCTTCGTCTTGGTTTTGGTCTTTGTCTTGGTCTTGGTCTTTGTGGTCGTCACCGTGTGGGTCTTTGCCGGCGGGCAGGTGGGCGCGGGGCTGCCGCTGTGGTACTTGCGGGTGGACGTCGACGACGACGAGGACCACGGCTTTGACGACGCCGTCTTAGTCTTGGAAGGCTTGTGGTACGACGCGCTGGAGACTTTGGACGACGGCTTCGACGACGACGACGACGAAGGGTGGTGGTACGACGAGGCGTGCGGCTTGGCGGACGAGGAGGAGGACGCCGAGTACGCGGCGTGGTTGTTGTTGCCGCCGTCTGCGGCGGCCGCGCTGGGAAGGTGGGCCTTGTACTTTGTCGTCTTGTGCGGCGCGGTGCTGAGCTTTTTCGACGTCGCGGACGGGGTCGCGACCTTGGGGGGCAGCTGCGACTTTGTGGTGTGCACCGGCGGCTTGTCGTAGGCGGCTGCCGTCGAGGTTTGCTGCGGTTTCTTGTAGCCAGCGGGGGAGGAAGAAGAAGAGGACTGCTTGTAGCCGGGTTGTTTTGCCGCGGTCGACGAGGAAGTAGTGTGCTTGTAGACGGGGGAGGTGTTGGAGGACGACGTCGCGTACTTGGTCGTCGCCTTGGTCGTGGCCGTGGGCAGCTTGTACCCGGGGACGCCCGAGGCGGGCAGCGGCTTCTTGTAGCCGACGGGCGTCGCGCTGGGCGTGGCGGAGTAGGCGGGTGCGCGCCTGGCTTTTGGCGATCCCGACGCGTCGCTCCCGCCGCCGCTGGCTGGGGTGGCGGCCGCGCCGGCCTTGACGGGAGGCGTGGAGGAGGCCTTGACCCGGTGGTCGCGGAACTTCATCGACACGGCGGCGGCGGCGCGTCTCCCAAGGCCCCCCGCGGCGTCGCCCTCGTGTTCGCCGGCGTTTACGGCGGCGAAAAAGTCTCGCGGGTGGGCGCGGCTGCGGAGGATCTCGTCGACCTGGATGTCGTCGGGGGAAACGTAGCCGGCTTCGTCGTGGTCGCTGGAGTCATCAGATTGCTGGATGGGCCTGGCGTGCAAAAGAGAAGGGGTAACGACAAGGATAAAGACGAGGAGGAAAGCAAGGAACAGCGCGACCCCGCGACGCTGGGCGACCGAGTTGGGGCTGTAACGCGTCATGGGCGTCCTAGCTTCTAGCACGCGGTGGAGGTTCTTAGCTGTTTATTTCGATTTTTAAAATATATTGCAATTTGCTGGTTAGTAGTTAGAGAAGCAATATCACTGCCGTTAGCCGCTGCCCGCCTTGCTTGCTGTGCAGAATTCTGGAAGGGTCTGATTGGTGGTGGCCTTTGTTCAAGTTTTTACATACAATCCTATGTGCACCCACCCAGGTGGGGACACTTTCGGACGTTCGCACATGAAGACTTCCCAAAGGTCATGCAGGGCACCAACGGCGAAGTTTGCGTGCAGCACCCCATTGTTGTTTGCAAACAGGCCGCCTAACGCTCTCCCTAGTTCTGCCAGCCTGCGTTTGAGTACTTGCGAACCACTGCCGCAATAAGTTCGCGCACTTCCCCAATGCACGCAGCTGGCGCGCTCGGGCGCGGGGCTGGTCGGGGTCAACGCCTCAAGACGCATACGCACGGGGTTGCGGTGCGGTGCATGGTGCAGTGGGGGATTGCAGAAGGAAGGCCGCAGGCTGCTCAGCTCACTCGCTCGCTTCACGGGGAGTGGGCCCGAGGGGCGGCGGCTGCACTACTGCATGAATACCCGTCTCCCCTCGCTGGCTTCGCCCTCTGATAAGATTGCGTGCGGCAATTCAATTTTATTCATCAGCAATTCAATCGTGTTCGTTCTTTCGTCTCGTTTTTCCTCGACCCCTTCTTCGTCTTACTCGCCCGCCCCACGCTCGCGCCGCCTCTGCCAGCCGGTCATGGCTTCGCCGCAAGATCTTGCCCATCGCTGGTTAGAGCTCGACAAGGTAAGCGGCGCTGCTGCTGCTGCGCGCGGCGGGGCGGTCGTGGGAGGGGCAGGGGATCGCGTCGGCACGGCTGTGACTGCTACAATTACACTGGATTAGCTTCTAAATCCAACGAATTAGAACCCAGCGACGCGCAACGAAATCCAAACATTACTCGATGCTGGAAATGTTGCAGAGCTGGAGCGCAAGCTGCGCAACCCGATCAAGTTTGGAACAGCCGGCCTGCGAGCAGCGATGGAGGCAGGTTTCGCAGGGATGAACGAGCTCACTGTCATTCAAGCGTCGCAGGTGATATTCTCGCCGCCCCATCATGCAGCCGTCATAATTGGCCTCTGACGCTCGTGACTCTCAGGGGCTGGCCAAGTACGTGAAAGAGACGGTGCCCGATGCCATCGAGCGAGGAGTTGTCATCGGCCACGATCATCGCCACCATTCAGAAACTTTTGCCCGCTTGACTGCTGCAGTGTTTCTCAATGAAGGGTACACAAAGGTTTACTTGTACCGCGGACTCGTTCATACGCCGATGGTTCCGTTTGGTGTCAAGCGCCTTCGAGCGGCAGTGGGAGTCATGGTCACGGCATCGTAAGTCAACCCAGCCAACTGGGTAAACATTTGGAAGCTCGTTGTTGAACGTGCGATTCCTCTCTCCAACAGTCACAACCCAAAGCAGGATAACGGCTACAAGGTTTACTGGGAGAATGGATGCCAAATCATCTCTCCCCACGACTCTGGCATTGCCAAGCAGATCGCCCTGAACCAGGTCCCGGCCGTTTGGGACGCCAACTTGTGCGATTCCCACCCTGCATGTATCGACCGCACGCAGGAAATGATCGAAGCCTACTTCAAAACTTTCGACCAGCTGGTGCTGAACCGTGAGGGGAACGCCACCACAGACCTTAAAGTCGTTTACACACCGCTCCACGGTGTCGGGCTCCCTTTTGCCGAACGGTCACTCGCCGCGTTCAATCTTCCAAAGTTTGCTGTCGTTGTTCCCTCCCAGGCGAAGCCCGATCCCGATTTCCCAACCCTCGCGTTTCCGAACCCAGAAGAGCGCGGTGCTCTCGACGAAGCTTTGCGCGTTGCGACCGAGGTTGGCGCCCAACTCGTCGTCGCGAATGATCCAGACGCGGACCGCTTTGCCGCTGCAGAGTACTGGCCGGAAGAGAGCCGCTGGTTCACGTTCACAGGCGACCAACTCGGGGCTATTTTCGCGTACGGTCTGCTACAAAACGCGCGGCAGCTCGGGACAATTCCAGACGCCCAAATCGCCATGGTCTCAACGGCGGTCAGCTCGTCCATGGTGCGGTCCATGGCCGAGGTCGAAGGTTTCCACTTCGAGCAGACGCTGACGGGATTCAAGTGGATGGGCAATCGCTGCGTTGAGCTTTCAACTACCATGACTCCAAAGTTCGCCTACGAAGAGGCTATAGGATTCATGGTGAATCCGGAAGCAGTGCTTGACAAGGATGGCGTTTCGGCGCTTGGTGTGTTCCTGGAGCTCGCCGTTAAGCAGCGGGCGTTGGGCCGGACGATGCGCCAGTACTTGGAGGATCTCTACGAGAAGTTTGGCTTCCACCAGTCAGCAAATCACTACTTCTTGTGCCACGATCCGCAGCTGATTCAGAGAATCTTTGAAAAGATCCGTTTCGGAGCGGCAGACTCGAGCGATTGGTCCCACAGGACTGAGTTCAAACGAGACGGGGTAATGAGCCGTTTCTTCCCGTTGACTTCAAGCTTTGACTTCGCGTTGTCATTTTGACGCTCCCCATCTGGCTCCAGAAAACGCTCCGATATCCCAAGTCGCTCGCAGGAGTTCCAATTTCGTATATCCGGGACCTGACAGTCGATTTCGAAGTTGAGAAGTTGGATGAACTTGGTGCCAAGGGTGCACCAATCGAAGTTGGACCGAAAGAATACCGAGCGTCTCTTCCTTTGTCTCCTGAAATGATCACGTTTCGTTTCCAAGATGGCATAGTAACTTTGCGAACGAGGTAGGCGCGGACTATGGCAACGCTTCTGTTTAACATTTTTTGTCTTTCTGTTGGTGTCAAACATAGCGGAACGGAACCCAAGATCAAGTACTATATTGAAAAGAGGGGCAGCAACCGTGCTCAGGTTGCGAAGGACCTCCAGTCTGTGGTCGAGGCTGTTGGCCGAGAGCTTCTCGAGGCGTCCACAAACGGCTTGAAGTGATTCCTCCAAAGAGGGCGGATGAAGCAGGGACCATCCAAACATGAATGCTTTGTATTCAACAAAATGCAAAACGAGTGCTACTATCAACCCAGCGTGTCGTTAAATAATTCAGGAGACAGTTCTCCGTGGCGGTGGACCAGGGTCTCGGACCACTGGGGAGTGATTAGATTTGCTCGCACCGTTCCCACCTCCCGGACCGCCATCTCCGCTTGAATTTGAGTGTGCCTTGACCAGCAGCTCGGCAGCTTCTGCTCAGAAGGATCAGTGTACACAGTGGAGGAAGGGGGTCTCACCAAACACATTTCTTGGTTGCACCTCGTGCAATTGAAAAAATGTAACTGCCTCCGAGGTGGACGAAACGAGCTCCTGCCCGACAAATATCGAGGCCACAAAAAGGGCTGCTAGACCAATCTCCTTGGCCCGATACATCAGACACAACCAAGTGGTCCTATACCCGTCATTGACGAAAGCCATGGCTGCTGTTTTGACACTGTCCGACACTGTACTGGGCGTGTTAGACTGGTCTCTCAAAAAAATATCGAAAACATGGCACTTGCATTTCATTTCATTGCCTAGCTTGAGTATGAGCTCGTATGGTTGGTCAACGTTGAGGTCGAAACACAGCGAGGAGAGGACGAGCTCTTCGTAAAGCGTGATGCGATCTCGCCATCTCCAGAACTCGCGGGTGGTGTCGTCGATGCGTAAATTGTCATTCTTCGCGGCCTTCTGGGCGCAGACAGCAATGACGGTGCTCAGTTTGCGGCCCTGCTCTTCAACTTTGGTCGCGAGGAAGAGGCAGGCGGCCGCAACATCCTATCAAGGTGGGAGGAACAAACGAGATAAGAGAGGATGAGCCAGGCATTACGTTGAGTGGGTCAACAGATTCAACAAAAATATATGACCACTTCACTTCAGACAAGGGTTGCTGAACTCACAATGTGTTGATGTTGTTTGAATGATTCTCGAATGAAATACCGGTGAAAATAGACCTCTGCGGATGTGATCGCATACTGGGGACTGGTGAAGAGAGAGATCACCAATCAGTTTGTCGGGTTACGCAAGGAGTGCTCACAGTTCCAACGCCAGGCCAACGGTGGCAATGAAAACACATCCTCTGGTTCTTCTGTCGAGTTCAGTCTCTTCGGTCATTCCATCGTGGCGAGACGGTGTATTTGTCTCTAGATCTCGCCGTGTGAAGATCCAGTCGTTTGAGGTTATCGCAGCTGCCGTCGATGACGCCGCAGCGTGGGAATGCGATTGGATGGATGAGTTACTGCTGTGATGGCTGGGATTTGAAAAGTGGTTCATGTGATTGCTATGGTTATTGCTGTGGCTGGTGGAGCTGTTCGAGGAGCTGGGGTAGTAGCTGTTGGAACCCCCACTGCCAGCGTTGGTACTGGGCAGATGGCCTTGGTAGTGGTTGTTCGAGCCGCCACCGCCGCCACCGCCGCCGCCGCCGCTGCTGCTGGTCAACGCGCCATTGTTGGAGCTGGACGAGGACGACAATGAAGACGATGAAGACGATGCCGAAGACGATGACCCAGGCTGGTGGTACTGGTGGTGGTGGTTGTGGCTGTGGTGGTGGTGGTGGTGGTACTGCTGCTGCTGGTGGTGCATAGGGAACGATGTGTGGCGTGCCTGGGCAGTGCGCGCAGCGGCGGCGGTGACTGGTGGACCGGACCTTTTCACGCAAAGGAAAACGGGCGCGGCGTCGTCTTCTTACATGTGTGCATTTACTTCCCTGACGGTAGAAACTGGCTGAGCCATGCCGGGGGCGATTCCGAGTTAAACACCCCTCCTCCGCGAACAAAATGCGGCTTTCTTTAATACGCCATCGGGAGCAGCAGGTTGTTAGACTTTTATGGAACGTTCCCCCCTCGCTCATGCCAACCTTTTCTTCTCTTGCTCGTCGGCTAAAAAGCCCGTTTCGTGTTAGGGTTCGTGCTTTCCTTGACAAACAAGGTTATCAGCGTTGGAGGCACACACTCGACTCTACTACAAAAGTCTTGAGTAGTGCGTTGGCACAGACATTTCCCTCGATGGTTCTTCTTCAACTTTTACTGCCCTTGTTGCACGATGCTACCACACCAACAAAAGCATCGAGGGCCTAAAACATAGATGAGTCAGGTATCGGCAACATACAGTGGCAACACACCACTGTCCAAGCAGACACTGCGCGCAAGTCTCGAGACACTGAGGGAACCTTTTCCCTACCCTCGCAATGCCCTTCTCATTCCCGTATGTGGCTGCACACAGGAGTTCCCTTACTACTCTCAACACCTCTTGTTTCTTCTCGGTTTCATACCGAGGGGGTTATCTGGTGGCGCAGGTTGAGACTGTTGTTGGACCCAGCTGGCGCTGCGCGATGCAGACCCAGCCTCATGGGAGCAGTCCAATTACGAAATAGATTTTACGCACGACTTTCCCTTCAAGGAAGCTAAGGCTCTTCCATGGACTTGCCAAAGAGCATGCACTCCAGCTCAACAGGGCAAAAGAATAACATTGACAGGACTGCGAGCGCTAACCAGTGCGATATAATATCTGGACACAAAGTCTGGAGTCCCGGCCAAGAACAAAAGGTTCATTTACTATTTCTGCCATGTGTCTACTAAATTCTTTGTTTTCTGTCTTGGAGTGCCTGCCGCAGTCATCCCTGACAGCTTCTGTCCACTGCTCTGACTTATCTCATAAAGTCAGTTCCCAGCAAAGTCATTTTGCTGACGTGGGCCAAGAGGGTTCCGCCAGGCGCATTTCTCCATGCACCTGTCTCTACACAACATAGGCTTCACGCCCTTCATCAGCCCACATGATCTGGGAAAGGGTGTCAGACAGGCATCCCCCACCTGTCTGCCTCCTGTGTAATCAGTCTTATTAACCCAGACTGCGAAGCCTTCCATAGGAGCGAGATAGGTGCTCCACGCCTGTTCCCTGCAATCACAAACCTGGCTGCAGTGGCCAGCATATTTGCCAATGTTTGGGATTCCATTGGGGCACTACATGATTATGTGTGTCTGCACTATTTCACTGGATTATCTGATTTTGTTGAAATTCAGCCCTGGTCATGGTGTGATTGTGTGGTCCCAGCAGCAGGAGCGAGACTGGGAGGGTGTGACAAGTCAAGTTTTTTCTTTTTAATTGATTCTTATATTTTTCTCTCACGAGGGCATATTCCAACGCTCCCCCTTGCACAAGCGCCTTTAAAAGCAAAGCTACTTCAAAGAGAGAAACTGAGTGAGAGAATTTAAAACGCCACTGCCTGGGTGAAAAACCCAAACCAATTGACTGATCTGGGAAAACTGTAGCAGGGTAAGGAAAGGAAACCTTTCGGGAAGGCACTGCTGAGGAGAATACTGCAAATGGGTAGAGAAAACAAAAGGGTGCCCAAAACGGCAAAACAAAAGAAGGAAAATCTAACTGGTGCCCCACCCTTGGGCCTAACCTGTTGGAGTTTGCACACATTACCTTCACCTTTTAAGATCCTCTGACCTGTCTTCAAGTAAAGATGAGTTAAGATGGCATAAGGGCTGGTCCCAGTGCTATCTACACTTTTCCAAATCTCTGACGCTGTACAAGTGCTTTGAGGTGGTTTCAATCCCCAGTCTGGGTAGACCACATCAGTGTGCTTCACTCTAGCAATTTGATAAGAATGATTACAGGAGCTTGACAGGGAGCCTGACTTACTTCTTTGCACACATAACTCCATGGAAGTTCTGGCCAAATCAGTGTGATGCAACAATGATATCATGCCTGCCTCCTGCCTCCTCAAAGTCTAAACTCTATCCCTCAGAGCTAAAAGGCTATCACCAAAGTCGCCAGCTGCTGACACTCCAACCTCAAAGAAGGTTTTGCTGGAGAAGGATAAGCCTATTGGTCAAGGAGGGACATGCAAAATGCATGGTCGCTGGGTTGAGCACACACCAGGCAAATGTCTTACTGCAGCCAAACGTGCAGCTGCTGCAGCAGCAAAAACGGAAAAATCCTCCGACGCAAAAGCAGATGCTGCCAACGTGAAAGGAAAACAGCCAGATGAGGGGGAGCCAAGGCCAGAACTGATAAAGCCAATCAGGCAAAGGTTTTAGACTTTGAAAGCTTATCTGATTTAAGCTCTGAAAGCTTATCAGCCAAAATTTTAAAGTTTAATTCCAAAAGTCTAAAGGCTAATCAGCAAAAGCCTAAATCGAAAGTCAAAATCTTCAGAAGCACTTCAGACATAAATGAGGTGTTGGATGAGGAGATGACTGGACTCTTTCTGCAACTCTGCACATACTCGAGAGCCCTCCCCAACCACTGCGCACACAGGCAAGCCTTCAAACCCTGACTCAGACAACGTGGCTTACAAACCTTACTCTCAACTTTGGGAAGATGGATACAGGGGAGCAAGCAAACGAGGCCCTTGGGGACTCTGGTGCGCTTGACCAGTTTCTTTCCGATAGGGCACTCTCTGCCTGAGACATTTGGTGGGCTAGGCCAGAAACCCCGATTCTTGTACACAATTGCACACTGTCACCTCCAATCACAGTCACAACAACTCTCTCTGACTTCTCAGAGGATGAACTTTTCAGTGGCGACGAGGAGGAGATATATCAAGCATTTCCAAAACGTCCACACAGCGAACACTGTGGAATTGCCAACAACAACACTGCTGCTGCCTCAGAATGCATCTACGAAGCAATTCTTGATTCACGTGAAACAACAATGTCACCTGTTCTCGCACTTTTCAGCATTCTGCAACCTTGCAGTCATCTAATACAAACAGCCGAGGGAGCATACACACCAGCCACTGGTGTCAGGAATTTTTATCTTCGGGCTGGTGATTTCACAACCACCTTGCACAACTCATACTACATACCTGACTTCTCAGACACCCTGGCTTCCATCAACCATCTCCTGGACATGACAGGGGGAAATCTGATCTTCCAGCCAGACTCTGCCATTCTCCTCTTGGGGAACTCAGAATACGTTATTGGCAAATAATTCAACAGAATGTACCATGTCACCCTGCAGCTCCCTGGCTCGAACACCAATACATGGGTGGGGGGTGCAGACTCGGAATACGCCTATGCGAGGGACGCCTCTGAAGGTAAACTTCCAGACTTCTCATCACAACTCAGTAAGGGGTGATGCATTGCTTACCCCACTGTCTCTACTTCCACGCAGATTAACACAGTATCAAGTCCTGCGCAAAAATTGCATTTCTTCTGCACTCATTTCTACCCTATACCCTGTGCTGTGCAGCATACATCAAAAACAGAGTTCTTCACAAAACCACAAAAGCTACACCCTACCAACGCTGGTTTGGCTCATTTCCTACACTCAACCATCTACACACATTTGGTTGTTTGGCAATCTTGAAAACGCCTAAGGAAAAATGCCGTATGACCTCATGGAAGGGAACACTGGGAATCTTTTTGGGTTTCAAAGGAAATAGACTTGCAGTCCTCTATGATCTTGCAGGGCGTATGATCACTGAGCAGTACCATGTGAAATTCCATGAAGATATCTTCCCAGGGTTAGACTGCAAAGTCAAAGACCTGTTTAAAGACGGGTTCCATCTGAGTAACTTCCAGTCCACGACACCCAACTCAGGCTCAACTCAACAAGTTTTGGGACATCGACTCCAATGATGACTCCTCAGATCCTGAATCTGATAGCAAAGAATCAAGCGAGATAGAAATCCAACCTTCTCTCATTGTCGACTTAGATCTGAAACGAGATACTCTCTACTCAGACTCAGATATCATCGCTGTAGAGACGCACGCATTGAGAACAGTAGTAAGCACACTCATCACTCATGACAAGGAATGCACTGTGGAGGTTCACAGTTGCAGACCCATTGTGGATGAACAATCGCTTTAAAACGAAATGCCGTTGATATTCTGTTCAATCTGTAAGAAGAAAACCAAGAGAATCGAATCTCATGGTACAGGCGCCGATGAGGGTGCGAAATTCTCTGACTGCCCGTGCCTGTTGCGAAAGGCGCTTGAGTCAATTGACTGGGAGGAGATAAAATACGCAGTTGTACATCCTCCATTCTACGAGGTTAACAGACACAAACAGAGATCCGTGGGCTTCAAGGGCGAAGAAGAAGGGTTCATGTTCGAACGCAAGAGTCTCTTTGGCAAAGGGTGAAGCCATTGCCTCCTCATGTGTCAGTGGATCCTTGTATGTGTCAGGCGAAACAGTTAGCGACATGCTAGTTGACACACTGAGCAGAAATGCAAAGTCCTACTATGTCTGGCCAATGGCCCCTCACTTTGGACATGACTTGAAACACTTCTGTGGGAGAGGTGCTAAGCCCAGATGGACAGAGTCAACAAGATGATGGCAGAGCTAACAAGCTCTCCCACCTGCTACTATGATGTAATACCGTTTGCCCATTGTGTCCAACCCCCTCCAACTTAGGGCTTGTCTTTGACAGAGAGTGAGCCGGCAAAAACCTTGTCAAGAGACACTCAAGACTGCACCCTCCACCACCACCACCCCCCACCACCTTGCCACTGCCCTCCACCGCCTTCCCACTGCCAGATCAACGTCAGGTCAACGTCAGATTGTTGTCAGATCGTCAGATCATCATCAGATCAACTTCAGATTGACTCCAGAACCCTCCACCACCACCCTCCACCGCCTTGCCACCGCCAGATTGACGTCAGATCTTATCGTCAGATCATCGTCAGGTCAACGTCAGATTGACTCCAGATCATCAGATTGACATCAGATCTTCATCAGATTGACTCCAGATCATCAGATTGACGTCAGATCTTCGTCAGATTGCCAGATCATCGTCAGGTCAACGTCAGATTTTCGTCAGATTGTCTCCAGATCATTAGATCATCGTCAGATTGTTGCCAGATTGACTCCAGATCGTCATCAGAACGCCCGATTGTTGTCAGTTCACCAGATCATCATCCAATTGTCGTCAGATTTTCTTCTGTTCGTCAGATCATCATCAGATTGACTCCAGATTGCTACCAGATCGCCTCCAGCAATCGCTGTCCTCGACCCCCAAACCAGACTGCATCACCCCCTCCACCACCACAACCACATCACGACCTTTGTGCTGAATTGGGATTGGTACCCCCCTATTTCATGAGTGGCCCACCTCCCTCCATGTTCTTCGGCACCCATGCTGATCAACACATATTGACAATCACCACTCAGGCAGACCCCACTATTGCCCCACTCACTGAACTTGACATCCTACGCTTCACCTCCACTTGCAACCTCACCATCCGACAGCGGCCTTTGCTCTCAAAGGACCAGACTTCTTACTCGCTCCACCTTCTGCATCCTTTGTCAGACAAACAGGCTGCCCGTCTTCAGAACACATCCCCACACATTAAATTTTCTTACACCTGCCGACTACCAGCTGCTGCCACAGAATTCACCAACGAACCTGCCAACCATCTCGTCCTCCAACACCTGGCTCCTGGAACTACTGGAAAAAACTTTGATGAGCTGAAGGACTCCCTGAGTCATGCAATCACCTCTGCTTTATCCTCCTGTGGCTCCATAATGGCTATTCATTTTGCACACACACTGCTGGCTCCTACTCCTCTTGTTTGGACAGCATTTGGCTCTCACCACCTACTCTTGACTATGTCACTGAAGCTAACATTTCTTCTCCACTTGAAGAGCCCCATCTCACTGACACTTCAAACCACCTCCCCTTCAACTTAATTCTAGCTTCCTCCCCCTTCCACACTTTTCCCTTCTCCCCTCTGCGCCGGCAGGTCATCAAACCCCTGGAAGCTTCAGAGGAGCAACTCGACAATTACACATCAGCCGTCTCAGTTGAGCTTGCACCCCTGTCAGCAGCCCTTGCAGCCTTGGACAGCATTCTTCTCCCCTCTGAGCTTGAGTTCCTCCATTCTCCATCCCTACCCTTTCAATACCCCTCCCCAGAACGTGCATCACTCCTCGTCAGCCACCTTGACACACTCTCCACATCATTTCACAAGTTGCTGCTTCGGCTTGGCAAAAAGTCCTTCCTCACAAGGGAACCTCCTCAGTAGCGCCAAAGATAGATTGCCGTGCCAAACCATTCCTTGTTGCACGTTGGAAAGTAGAGAAACTGTGGGCACTTGCCAAAGACCCTGCACATGATCTGGCTAACATCTTCCCTTCCATTCCTTTGACCCCATCTGAGTGGGGCGCAGATCAGTCTTACTCCTTCTTGTCCCACATGCACTCTCAGTACAAAGCCCTCTTCTTTGACACAACTGACTATCGTGATGTTTTGCCCCCCGCCCTCAACCACCATCGCCAGGCCATCCACCGTGCCCAATGCCAGGCAGCAGAAAAGCACAAAATGGAGGACATTGCCACAGCTCTCACACATAGACACGACCATTTCTCTTCTGGCAAGATAAAGACTGTCCTCAACAACATCCTCAACCGCACACGCAGCAACTCTAGCATCGACCACATTCGCTATTCTACTGCCGAAGGTCCCTCAATCACCCACAATCCTGACCTTGTCCCTGGTATCTGCCAACAACAGGTTGAGCACTGTTTTCGCCCTCGTACCCTCACTCCCTTCCCACCATCCTCTCCATTTCACTCTGAGATGCAACCCCATCCCCACATCCCCCCAGATCTTTTCTCCAAGGTTATGCTGCCCCCTTCTGCCAACGACGTCAAAAACGCTCTCACATCTCTTGCCTCAAACAAAGCCCCAGGCCCCTCCCAAATCTCCAGAGAGCTTCTCCTCGCAGCTGGTCCTGATGCTCTTGCATTCTTCTCCTCCCTCATCATTCGCTCTTTTCTCTTCCTTGACTTCCCAGACTCTTGGGCATCTTCCCCATACCAAGAAAGCTGCGTGGGGTGGTGACATCACTAACCTCCATCCAATCAGCCTCTGCAAACTTGCTGCCAAAGTTGTTCAATCCATCTGTCTTTCTTGTATCTCTTCCATCCTCTCTTCTCACAATGTACTCCTTGGTCGCAACTTCTCTGCCCTACCTGGCTCTTCTCCTGACCCACCTCTCCACCTTGTACGCTACACCCTTGACCTTGCCCATTCCACTAAACAGCCCTTATACCTTCTCCTCAACGACATTAAGAAAGCTTTTGACAGCGCCCCTGTTGCTGGCCCTCTTCCCTCTTTGGCACCCTCCCTGGCTCTGCTTGTCGCAAGTATCAACTTCAAATCCTCAGCAACACTTTGCCCACTCAAAAAGTTCTACACCAACGACACTCTCAAGTCTACCCTGATGGGCTCACTTGAATGAGGATCTGCAAGTGGTGTTTGCGTGGGTCCTTGCTGAAGGTACCAAGATATGAGACTGCTGGTGCCAAGTCTGGTCATGTGTGTGTTGCCAAATAGTTGATGCCACCAAGAATTGCTTGGTAGAGCTGTTGATTTGCTGTGGGTTCATCATTTTCTTGAGGTTGAAGAGTGAGAGAACTGGGGAGAGCAGTTACTGCTGTCTTCTTTCCATTGACTAGGTCTGCTTGGCGTTGGAGTAACTCTTTGGTGTAAGCTCGTTGATGCAAGTAGATGCCAGTTGGCGTTCGATGAACTTCCATATTTTTGATATGACCTAGTTTGTGGAACTTATAGAATGATTTTAGCAAATTGATGGCAGAGGTGAGATCTTCTGTGTGCCCAAAGAAACAAATATCATCGACATAGATATCAATGAAAATAATACGTTCCTTTGTGCGCTTGAAGAGGATGCACAGATCTGCTGCACTTTGTTGGTAGCTGGCAGACTTGAGACAACCAATGAGTTCCTGGTACCAACAACGCCCCGCTTGCTTGATACCGTTGACAGCTTTGTGCAAAAGCCAGACCTTGCCATCCGAACGGTAGCCATCTGGTTGCTCCATGTAGCCATATGGGGACATCAAGTTGCTGTTGAGGTAGGCATTGCTAATATCGACCATGGCTGTGTCCCAACCGTTTGAGGCTGTCATTGCAAGGAGCCATCGTAGACTATTGATGTGAACAACAGGAGAGTGAGTGTTCCAGAAATCAATGCCACGATGCTGTGTAAAGCCCTTAGCCACTAGCCGTGCGCAAAAGTGCTCAATGCTGCTGTCTGGTCGAAGCTTGACCTTGTAAACCCATTTGTTCTGCATGACATTGACATTCTTGGGTCGATCAACGACTTCGAAAGCTGCAAGCATTCTGAGAGCGTCAATTTCTGTCTGCTCTGCTGCTATCCACTCTTTGGACCACTTTCCACTCATGGCCTCAGTGCGTGTTACCGGGTCAGGCCACCATATGGGCGTGGTGTGTACTGTTGGGACTGAGGGTTTGGTACTGCAAGGTTGTTGGGCGGATATTAGGATATGGCTGGTACTGCTGAGGTTTCTGGTAACTGCCACAACCACGGGGTTGACTATAGTGTACTTTTGGCCGAATAATTACATTTGCTGTTGGTGTAGTGATTTCTGGAACAGCTGTCCTCAGGTCCCGCTCCTGTTGTGCTGCAAGTCGATCCCGCCTCTCATCATATGTGTTTTGGTGGGCAGTAGATTTAAATAAGGTGATTAGTTTAGTCAATGATGAGAGAGAAGTAATAGGATTCCCTGTGATGAAATCCCACCCAGGACTGGAGGGATTTGGTGTGTGTGGAGAGGAAGAGAGAGAGAGAGAGCAGTGATGATGGAAAAGGGAGGTGAGTGAGAGGATGGAGAGAGGAGAGAGGAGTGAGTGGACAGAGAGGGAAGAGAGAGCAAATGGAGGAAGAGAGATTGGCTTGTTTTGCACTGGATTTTGTCAAAGCAGCAAGGAGGGGGTTGGATTCCTTGTTTGATCTCAGTGAGAGGATGCTGCCCAGCCTGGGCTAAGTACCCATTCAGGGCTGAGTACCACCCAGGGCTGGGCATCACCCAGGGCTGAGTACCAACCAGGGCTGAGTACCAGCCTGGGCTGAGTACAACCTTGGGCTGAGTACATTGCCTGGGCTGAGTACCACCAGGAACCAATTTACAGCTTGTTTGAGAAACAGTTGCTTGTAAATTGGTTTGGTTGTTTCCAAATCAGGAAGCTTGTTTGGGAAACAAGCCGCTTTTTTCCTTGTTTTTAGAAATCCAATGATTGGTGCAATCTCTGGTGAGCTCAGTTTTTATCTCACTTTTAGAAATGCAGTGATTGGTGCAATCCCTGATTCCTAAATGCCTGTTGCATTGCTCAGATTGCACAGCACAGCAGGAAAGCTGGAATTCCGTATCAGGGAGCGGAATTCCAATGCAGAGAGCGGAATTCCGATTCATGGGGCAGTGGTGCACTGCTTCTGCACGCTTGCTGTGCTGTGTTACATGTGCAGAGTGCGTAGTTTGAGTGTTTTTGTGCATGTTCTAATTGCATTGTTCCTACCAGTAGGATGAACAAAGCTAGAACAACAGCTGCCTTTGCCTATCTCTTTTTATTGAGAACAGATTAGCCCTTCTGAGCGCCCCTATCAAGTATTGAATCTACTGAGCACTTCAAACACTCCATCCAATGTGATTGGATGGAGTACTCAAAGGGATCATCAGTGATGGGCGTAGTGTACCCCGTGGGTCAAATCTCAACACCCTGCAAACATGAACGTATTGGCAACACCCATATCGATTATTGAATAGGGTGTTGCTCAGGGCGGATACGAAGACTCGCACGACTTTGGAAAATGGTGTGATGTGACTGTGAATTTTCACTGATGAACTTTCTGCAAAACTTTCTACTTTGTGGTAAGCCGTAATGAAGCGCATTGCAAATGACTCAGATGATTCTGCAGGTTCCATTTTTATACGTTCGAAATCATCAATGATTTCCTTTGCTAATCCTTGATCTGTTGTTCAACATTCAAGCGATTTCTCCAAGCAGTGTGTAGGCAAAAATTTGCCCTTGTGGGGGGAGGAGCTCTGGTTCAACATGTTGTTGAATGAGAAGGATACGCAGAGACCATTGCTTTTGTTGGATAGTTCTGAAATTAGTGTTAGATTTTGGGTTTTTGCAGTAAGCAGTGTGCAGGAGCAACACCTCACACTGTGGTGCATGGGAGCACCAACTGTGATGAGGATTTGGTGCATTTTTTTTGTCACCTGGACTTTGTTACAATTTTGTATGAAATCAAACAGCATACATTGTGCAACAGTCTCTCAGCTTCACCATCACAAGTAGTAGTCCACCAGAGTAGTTCACCACCATCCACAAACAGCAGCTGCCAATTCTTTCAATTAGATCGTCCAACCAATGACCAAAATTTGCTGTGCCTTTAAGAATGGGGAATGCACTGGAGGCATACTTGATTTGATCACGCTCGCTCATGCTTGGGAGAAAATGTGTGCAGGAGAATGGAAATTTGAAAGGCAGTGATTTCCCTGATTTGGTGGCGGATTCTGAGACCTCTTGAGCAGATAATATGAGTGTGGAACTCTTCAATAAGCCCTAAACAAATTCAGTATGATGCTTCGAGATTGAGATATCGGTGTAAATAGGTGTAGCAGGTGTGTGTAACAAGTTGGTGTTGAGAAAAGCAGACTTGTCACGATTGTGGAGCGAAAATGAGTGGGCCAAAATGTTGCAACTCAATATCCCACGAGGCCAAGGACGAATTTGGAGAATCACTGAGTTGCCCCACGTAGATCCGAAGCTGTAGAATACAGGAAAATTGGTTTGAAGTAAATTGGTGGAGTTTTGGCTGAGTTGTGTTGGTAGGGAGCTCCAAGAAACGAATTTTTGACGAATTTGGCGCTAATGGAACAGTAAAAATGCGGACAGCTGTTATTCTGCAAGGAACCAGTCGAGGATCACGACGTTTGGTGGAGAGATAGAGTGAAAGTAGCTCTTTCCTGTGGTGGTAAGCGATTCCTAAAGTGATTGAAAGAAGTGGGCAGAGTAGAAGGTCGCGTTTCGGTCGCTTTTGCGCGTTTTCCAATGTGGCTCATCTGTTGCACGTTGCACGACGCTTTTGCAGCGAAAAACAAACGTTGAAACAGTCTTCTCCGAAGTTGGTAGTGGTGGAGGAGTGAGGGACAAAAATTGAAGTGTTGGTTCTGCAGGTAGTGATGCTGGTGATGTGTGGTGGTGAGTGGCACTGTTTGTTTCCTCGTTCTGCATGCCCCCCTTGTTGTTGCTATGCGTTCTGCTCGTTCTCCTTATTCTCCACTGATCTCTACTCCAAGTGATTGGGATGGGTCACAATTTTGTATGAAAGAAATGACCGCTGCTGTTTGTGGATGGTGGTGAACTACTCTGGTGGACTACTCTCTTGTGATGGTGAAGCTGAGGTGGGAGACTGTTGTATAATGTATGCTGTTTGGCTTATTACAAAATTGTGACAAAGACCAGGTGACAAAAACTGCACCAAATCCTCATCACAGTTGGTGCTCTCATGCACCACAGTGTGAGGTGTTGCTCCTGCACACTGCTTACTGCAAAAACCCAAAATCTGACAGACTCTTCACAAGCGACACCCTTGAACCAGCTGCATATGCTGATGCATCCTATGGCGAACCTGGAGACTGCACAGCGCGCACTGGATGTCTTTTACTCATGGGCAACGCCGTCTCTTGGGTCTCAGCAAACAACATCGAGTATGCAATCCTCCACGGAAGCAGAATACTACTCACTTTCTGAAGCTTTCCAAGAAGCACAATGGCTCTTAGCTGTATTATCAGAGTTGCAACTCCCTGCACAGCGGCCACTTCCAATCTTCAAGGACAATCAATCTGCAATCGCACTAGTGCTCAACCCTCTCACACTTGCTCGCACAAAACACATTGACACACATGCTCATTTCCTCCAACAAGGCGTAGCCACTGGAGAGACACTGTACACTACGTACCAATCACTGACCAGATCCCTGACATTCTCACAAAATCACTCTCAACGTCTCAGCACCAGCGACTGACCTCACTTCTTCGTCTCTGACCCTGCTCCAACCTTTCAAACACCCTTTTGGTCAAAGCCCTCTGACGCTTATGCACACTTTGCATTACGGTTGCTACACCCATGGCCATTGTGCAGGGGGGCGGAACTGACTGGTTAGCAGCAAGAGGCACATGACAGACCTGAACCTATTCTGACTGCCAGTTATTGTTCTCACGATGTCCATGGGAGAGCGAGCCACTGCCAATGCAGACCTGGGTGCTGGCTTGCGCTGGTGACAAATACTCTGAGTATTAAGTGGAACAGAAACCTGGTGTCAACAGTTTTCCTCCTCCTCTGCTCAACCAGATAATACAGGAGAGGTTTTTACCCTGTCCTGGTCACACTTGCCAAGCAACTATTACAGCGTGCATATCAATTATTCATAACAGAATTTTTCTCTTTCTTTCCAAGTTGGGGAGAAGGACCACCCACAAACACACATCTCCGCTTCATTCATTCCACTCACTCACTCAGAGTAGACTGTTTACAGCTAGACCTATCCTTGTCTAAAAACAGGAATCCACTTTATGGTAATACAACACCCACAGTTTCTCTTTGTGAAGACCCCCAATCAGACCTCTCTGATGAGTCTACCAGGAAAAATCCTTTGCTTTTGAACTCCTCCGAGCCTTTCCCGACAGTGGCTCAGTGCAGGGACCATGAAGGAATGTTCTAGAAGGTTCCAGAGGTTTCCAGAGGGTGATTCATAACACACACGGCCAGACCTTGCCCCAGCAGTTTCATATCTTGGTGCCTTCAGCAAGAATCCCAACATAGCCAGTTACTCCAATGCTGCCCATGGTGTCCACTCAGATGGGAAATCACAGCTTGGCTACTATGTTCTATTTGGAGGAACGGCTGTTAGTTGGACACCTGTTTGGAGCAGCACTGTCATGCTGTCACTGCAGGAAGCTGAATATGTAGCAGTGCCTGAACCAGGACGAGAACTAAAGGCACTATCCCAACTCTACTCAGCACTTCAACTTCCTTCTCCAACTCCTCTTGTCATCTATACTGACAACACTGGTGTGATCAACCTCAGCTCAAATGATCTTTACACCAATGGGTCAAAGCATATCATGGTAAAGTATCATTATATTCGAGAACTCGTGGAACAAGACGTAGTACGGCTTGAATGGATTGCTGGAGGAGACCAGCCTGCAGACTATATGACGAAATCCCTCACAGCTTTACTCAGTGAATACCATCTGAGTCGCATTGGTCTTTGCTTCTTTTCTCACCTCTGATTCATTTTTCTTATCTGTGAAGTTGTTTTCTTCTTCATTCCTTTTTATTACTTTGACTCATTTTCTTTTACTTCTGAAGTTCAATATGTGCCCCCATCCATTTTTGTTAGTGTGGTCTGTCCTTTCTGTTCTGGCATCTGATGGCTAGTCATACTTGTTTGTGATTCTTCTTTCTCTGGTGTACGGTTTCCTTAAGTTGACTATGGCTTAAGGTTTTCCTCTGTGCCGGCCTTTGCTCCTGCCCACAGCTTAGGGGGAGTGTTAGTTTTGGGCCTTTTGGTGTAGGCAGTGTGCAGGAGCTTTGACCTGTTACTGCTTGGCAAGGATGACTTGCAGCATTTTGCAAGTGATAGTCCTTGTAACAGTTTTGTATGAAGACAAACACAAGACTGACAGAAGCCAAGATCAACCTCCCACCACCACCACCTTCAGTAGTGTACTACCTCCATCCCCCACAGCAGCACAACCCATGGACAATCCAGCCCAACGAGTTCTTTCACGATCCACCCACCCATGCCCCTTGTCGAGATTGCGACCGGAGGCTGCAATCTCGCCACTCACCATTTGGCAGCTTTGCCGCTGCCTCATCTGGATCTGTCGCAGCCTCACCTTCACCAATCTCGCAGCCTACAACTGCGATCTCGAAGCCACCTTCAAATTCAGCATGACCGCACGGCAGCAAAGCTGCCACCTTCCACCTTGGTTTTTCCCGCGGCAATTGCGACCGAAGGCCGTGGTCTCGACGTCATCACCATCACCGCTTGCTGCAATCCCACCCTTTGGCCGTGATTTCGGCTGTGATCTCAGCTCCACCATCACCATTTCGCTGGAATCGCGACCTTCAGCCGCGATTTTGACATCAATATTGCGGCGGCGAAGCCTCTGCCTTCGATCTTGACATCAACCTCGCCTTTATCGCTGCAACCGCGGCCTTAAGCCGCAATTTTGCACAGACATCGCGGCAGCTTTGCCGCAACCTTCAAACCTTCATCACGAAAATTGGATCTCCGACGTTTTGGACAATTCCAATGCGCTACACTCACAGCATTCAGCCTTTCGTGCAGCGCTGCTTCTCCCTCTCTCTCTCTCTCTCTCTCTCTCTCTCTCTCTCTCTCTCTCTCTCTCTCTCTCTCTCTCTCTCTCTCTCTCTCTCGCTCCCCCTTATCCTTAATTATTTTGAGAGGTTTTTAACTCTAATTGTTTCCTTTTCTTTGAAGGTACTTTCCGGCATTCGAGTATCTTCTTCTTCCAGCCTGACATTTACAGTGGTGGTTATTCAGGTATTTTCCAGCATTCAGAATATCTTCTTCTTTCTGTCTGACATTTACCATTGCGGTTATTCAGTTATTCAGGTTCTGGGCATTTGGCTGCATTAGTCAGTGTCCTTTGTTTCATTTCTGTGGTTTGCACTGTCCAACTAGGGGCAGAGTAGCGTCAGCAGTCTCTCTCTATATTGGTATGTGACCTTTCACTCTGTCTTTTCATTTACCCTCTCTCTTCATTTGTAGCTGTCCTGCCCTTGTGGAAGGAGTGAATGAAGTGGAGAGGTAGAAAGAAAGAAAGGATACAACTGAGGTTTGAACTGAGGACTTAGAGTGTAGCAAGAGACCAAGGGAAAGCGGGCAAAGAGAGCTCGTTTTAGAAAGTGACTGGCAAATAGGAGTGAGAGTGTTTTTTTTTCAATAAGAAAACTCTGCCCAATTATACTCCTGCAGGAAGGCTGACAGTTTTCCTGTTTTGCCTATCTGAACAATTTGCAAACCGCTTCAGACAGGACTTTGCTCCTGGGAGGTGTTGTAAACTGTGAGACTATACTCACTCCTTTGACCCTGGGATCTGGGCCCTAGAGTGAGGGAAAGCAAATAATAGGCTAAAACTAACTTTATTGGGCTGTTGTCTAGGGGGTGTTTCAACCCTACTACTTGCCTAGTCCACGAAGTATCCCTACTGATCTGTCTAACAGGGGTCTCAAACACAAAGAATGAACATTCAGAGGGGCAATCCTCTGAGGGATCGGTGCGTGTTATGAATCACCCTCTGGAAACCTCTGGAACCTTCTTGAACGTTCCTTCATGGGACCTTGTGGAACCTTCTGGAACCTTCTTTGCTTTCCTGACTTGTCTTGTTGTCATTGGTATCACTGGTATCATTGTATAACTAATTGCTCTTTCTGGAACTTTCTTTGAGTCTTGACAAGGAAGACTCTCAAAAGGTATAAAAGGGGGATGGGGGACCTGTCCCATCCCTCAAGTGAATTATTGTTTCCAATACAATCATCACTCCTCTCAGCTCCTTGTCTGCCTTGTCCTGTCCTGTCCTGTTCCTGACAGTGCGGGAGCACCAATTACTCGCGTGACCACAGGCCAATGCAAGGGGAAACAGAAGGGCACTCCCAAGGGCACAACACACCACAGAATAAAGAGAGAGAAGAGGGAAACAGGGGTTTTTATCTCAGGAACCTAATCTCAAATACAACAGGAGCAGTTAATAGCGACAGGACAGACAGGGCGCAACCTAGCGCCCCTCGTTGCGGACAGTGCTGTGGGAGCCCTTGTTGTTGCCAGCGACAGGGGGGAGAGAGAGAAGGGAGTCGACTATGTAGGGGTCAGAAGGTCGCCAGCAGGGAGCTTGCACACGGAAACACCTGCGATCGTACACACACCCCTCTGGGCTGCATTGGCATCACTTGACCAACGGGCTTTATTGCATCGCACTCGTACTCACACATCTCACTCTCACAGCAATAGGACTGAGGCAGGCACTTCCCTGGTGCAACAGAAACTGTTAAGACGAAAGTAGTAAAAGCAGGCCCAATAATAAAGACGGGTTAGCTGCAAATACACTTTGATAACACCTTGGAAACTAAAGAACTGGGAGTAATAATAGGGGTCCTGATCCTTGCGGTTTTATGACAGGTACGCTTGTTTTTGCGAATAAAATCCCTAGACTTTATCACTGAGACCTCAGTGTAGTCTCACAAACCTCTTCCTGCAGAGGGAGGGTGATTTGAGATATTCAGAGCATTTCAAATCAACCAAGGTCTGTGTGGAGCCCTGTGTGCAGCAACTGGTCTCCCCACAGAGGGAAAATGATTTGAAACCTTCAGGAGCATTTCAAATCAACCAAGATCTGTCCAGAGGTCTGTGTGCAGTGACCAGTCTTCCCACAGAGGAAGATGATTTGAAATCATCAAGAGCATTTCAAATCAACCAGTGGGCGTCCTGAGGCCTGGACAGAGGTCTCTGCACAGCAGACAAAGGGTGTTGCAAACAGAGACAAAAGTTAGCTGACCTGGGGCAGCTGGGAGCTGCCCCAGTTCAACATTTCTCTGAACCCATTGAGGTAATACTTTACCTCACATGATGGGAGAGAGGGAATGCTGAGTGCTGCTCACACCAGGCACCATCCTAGCAGGCATGGCCAATTGAGGGTGATTCTAACTGCATTGTCCTTGCTGGCAAAGCCAAGGAAAGTTAAGCTAGAATGACTGCCGTCTTCACCTAAACTACGGCCGATTCGATAAAGATCTCAGAATCTGCTGTTCACTCCAAGTCTGGTTTACATTATTTTCTTCTGTGATGGGTGGAGTGGAGGAAATGAGGAAATGGAGATGTGGACGAAGGTGGATGCACCCAAAGCTCGCATCCTCCCGCTTTTGTCAAATTCAATCGAAGGAATAACTCAAAACCTAGCACAGTGGCGAGCGCTTCTCCCTTTCCCCGATTTCCACCGAGGGAAAAGGAAGCTTGGTTTGTTGGCGGGCGGTGTCTGCCGCCGCCCCTTCCTTTTTTCGGGGGTCCGCCATCCTTGCTGCAAATTTTGAAGAAAAAAAAAAAATCAACCCGGCCGCAAGGTCCACACCTATTTTCTGTTTGTCTCTCTCTAATCTGTCTCTCACTGTCTCTCTCTTTGTCTCTCTCTCTCTCTCTCTCTCTCTCTCTCTCTCTCGCTCTCTCACTCTTAGAGTATTATAATCCGTTTCGTTCAAGATGGCCGATGCCAGCAGCATCGGCAACAACGGCGGTGGCGAAACGGGCTTGATGGGCTTGGCGTCCGCTTCTTCGCCTTTGGGCGGGGGTCTGCCGGGCAGCGAAAGCGGGGCCGTGGGTGGAGGAGGAGGAGGAGGCAGCACAACTACCACCATCAGCGACGGCATCGGGAGTGCAACGTCGGGTAGTGCTGTCGGCGCCGGTGTTGTGCTTTCTGCAATGGGTCCCTCCGCCTCAGCCGCCTCGACCAACTCCTCATCTTCCGCCTACACCACTGCCTCAACTACGTCCACATCAGCTTCTACAGCCTCCTCAGCCTCAGCATCCCTCGTGTTGTCAGCTTTTCCGACTTTGATTGAGGAAGACCTCGCAGATCATCGGTCCAGATCTCTCTCCATCTTGACGGCGGTCGCAAGGTGTCGGTCCGCGTTTTCCACCGTGGCCTCTGCTTTACTGGATTTGGCAGATGCCATAACAAGGACTGACGATAGCAGAGTATCTCGATCACTTCGGCCACTGTTTGGATCGAAAGACCTTGATGGCGCAGGAGATATGGAGATTGAAGGTGCGATCACAGCAGCTAAACTGTCCTAATCCTTTCCAGGCATCCTGAAGCAAGCTGTCGCTGCGAAGGTTTCCATGTCGAAAGCTTTCAAGAAGCTGGTTAGTACCTTTATTTTCCCTCGCATGGCACTTAGTGGAGTCTAACGTTGAAACACCGTCAGAGTTCTGAGATTGCGGCAGAGTTTGAAGAACCGCTTGCCCAGCTGCTGAAGGTCTTGTTTCCTAAGAAGGCCCTCCGGATCTAACTGATCTCGTTCAGAATCATGATAGAAGCACATCCCTCAAAGCGATGGATTCACGGTCAGGGATTCTTCGGGTAGAAATGGAATTGCGAAGCGTCTTGCCCAACCAGCGAGAGCAACACTCGCAATTGACAGAGGAGCTGAGTCGACTGAAGCAAAACCATAATCGAACGGTTCTTTCCGACGAGTCCAAAACGATCAGTAACATTCGACGTTTCCTCGCCAGCCTCCTATCATTAGAGTACTCTCGTTTCAAGGAATGCGCTTCTTTGGCCGGAGAGGCTTCGGCGGCAATCGACGCTTCACCGGGACCTGTGACTATCCCAGTTTCTGAATTCAACAGTGAATTCTCAGACCCGCCATCGAGCTTACACGAAGTGGAGCCACCGAAAGCTTCGCCCTCTCAAAGATCAGATCTTGCCAAATCAGAGTTCGCAGATTCTAGCAGCTCTTCGAATTTAGCAAATGATATCCAACAGTCTGCGACCGGGAGTATGTCGACAGAAAAGGACTCAATGCCACTGAAAGCCTCAAAAAATATTGATCGCCTAGTTACACCAAGGACAAATTCGTTGGTCCCCTTTCAAGTATCTGCAGGAGTACGGGCGAAGCTTATAAATGGCGAGATTCTACCGGCGGGCCCCGAGAAATTTCGCCATTTGACAGTGGAGAGATCTCGCTCAGATGCACGAAATTACAATAGCCCAAACTCCAATGGCGGTTCTGGCCTTCTCCCTCCAAACGCCCGAGGAAAGCCAGGCCGCAGTAATCTCCGTCCTGTCTCCGAGGTGTCAATAACATCTCGAAGGAGTTCTTTGGACAGTTTAGTGGACGCCGCCCGTGCAGCCTTGACTTTCTCTGGCACGGCAGGTCCCGCTGATTCCTCCGTTGATTTTGAACGACCTCGGTCTGCGCTCGGAGATGACAAGGGATATTCAAGCCTTGATCGGAAAAAATCGAAAGCGGGTATGGCAAACGGAATGGACTACGACAGTGCCAATTCTGCGGCTTTCTCTCAAAATGTGGTTATTTCGGCACGGAAGTCCTCGTTGGCAATTGCTGAGTTCCCAGCACCTGGTACCTTGCAGCGAAATGGGCAATCGATGGCAACCGGCTCACCACCATCGATGCCACAACAGTCTCGAGTGTACAATAATAGCGGCGGAGTCAACCTTAACTATAGCGCCCAGCAGCCCCAACAGCAGCCAGGACGAATGCTGAATATATCGACCAACGAGAATAACTTTTGGATCCCCGAGTCAAATAGTCCAAGTGGTGGAAACAGTCCAACATCACCTACGGCAACCGCGGGGCCAAATTTTAATGCGAAAGGACTGCAAAACTTCGCAATTCGGCTTTTCACCAATAAGAAAAACAAGGAGGCACTTGGAACTAATTCCAATAGTAGTAATTCAAGCAGCTTTGGCGGAACAGGGCTGAATTACTCCGGTGTTGTTGGCCAGGGCAACGCAAACAGCACTTCAAATCCGTCAGCATCCTTCGCTGGTCGGAAAGATCCTGGCCAATATCACAATATATCCAACCTCAACATGGATTTTGGACCTTCAGTCATGACTCCTGGCGACCAGCCTTCGTCGAAAGCGGTGAAATCCACCATGATTCAGTCGGCATCTCTCCAAACTGTTCCCACCCCGGCTACACCAGTCATGATGAAGGCTCCGTTTTTCCCACAGCAATCTAATCAAAACAACCAGCAGTCCCAGTTCCCCCAACAATCACAGCAGTCCAAACCGGGATCCATCCTTCCTCCCTCGGCGAATACCCTCCCAATACCGATCTCAACCGGACCCAACGTTGCGACCGCTGTTAACACTCTAGCAAATTCAAACCCTACCGCGTCAAACCCCTCCGCTCTCTTAAGCAAGTCCAACGCAGGGGCCGAGTTCGGAGTACCACAAAATCATTCCCCATCGACGTCAAATGGTCCTCCAACGTATGGAACTTCCTCTTTTTCTAGGAACCAATCTGCGGCTCCGCCCGTTGCAAATACTGTGGGACCCACAACTTCATCACCCTCTGCCTCTTTGTCTAAACCTCCAATATCGGCGCGCCGTGCACAACTGTTAATTCCTGGACCAGAACGAAAGAAACCGTCAATTCTTCCCTTACGACCCGAAGCCGCCATGCCAGATCTACCACCACTGGACACAGCAGCACCACCTGCTCCTCTTGTAATCACTCGTAATATCCGCTTCAACGATGTGGTGGAGGCGTGGTCGCCAGACAGCATTGCGTCGTCGGTCCTTTCTTCTGCGGCTATCGACGGAAACGGTGTACTTCCAGTCGCTGGGGGCACGCGGGTGCGAAGCTATATGGCCAGTGAAGACGGTAGTGGAGATACCGGCGGAGCAGTAAGTGTCTCAAGCGATGGAGGGAGCGGCACCGTCGATACCCCGAGCGCTGCGGCGTACCCCGCATTTGAAGGTACCGTAGTCGCTGGCCCTGTTGACGATGTGGTGAAAGGCGACCATGTGGTTGCATTACACGCATTTGCCGCTCGCAGCGGCAAAGAGATGTCGCTTGCCAAAGGTGACGTTGTTGCTGTGCATAAAAAATCCGGAACCTGGATATATGGCACTAAGCTGGTTCCTCGGTGGAAAGCCGGTAACGGCAGTGATGAGGACAAGGGAGAGATGGGTTGGATACCTGTCGCTTTTGTCGCGAGGTTTTTGCTTGGGGCGTAAAGCTATGACTGTAAAACACCTTCTTGGAGCCGTTGGATAGTCAATGATATGCATGTTGTCGGAATCGGCACAGCGTTGGGTTTAATGCAAATGGTTTGGTTGTTGTCATTTTCGGCCCTCCTTATCTTCGTTTAACCATCTTGTCGTTTCTCGGTGCTTCAGTGTTTGAATTTCCTTCTCGTACCGCTTCATATTCTTTCTTAAGACACTCGGCTTCGCGTTGTACCCGGCAGAAAATCTGCTTCATTCTCGCCACCCTTTTTCCCCACCACTTCTCGACCTCGTTAACCTCTCGTAACGTTCAATTCATATCAGATGGAATGCGTCCCGGCCGTGCTTTTCGTGGAAACTGAGACAGAAAAGCGATTCAACACCGGCTATGGCGCTTGGCAACAGCAGCCAATGTGACCGCTGTCAATGGATTGGTCACCAACACAGCAGGTCGACTCAACGTCTCCTCAGCAGGCAGATTCAGTGTTTGTTTGCCTGGTGGAAATGTTGGGTAGCTTCCGTTGAATCCGAGTGGTGTCGAAGTGGTTACTGAAGTGTCTGCTGTTGATGTCCCTGATCGATCACCCAAGTGTCAAACGTGGTTTTTATACGGGGTGCTGCGTGTCCAGTTGCTGCTTTTCTGGGGGCTGCCCAGCTGTCCCCTTTTTATAGCAAGGTGCCGGAGGCACAGCTGGGAGGCAGAGGCACAGCCTGGGAGGCATCTCGGAGTCACACAGGCAAAGAGTCAGGAGACATTCAGTTGGCCCAACCCTGGGAGATGGGAGACGATGACACCCCGTTGCATCACGCTGATGTGGCCAAAACTCCATGGAGTATGTGTGCAAAGAAGTGATCATGCTCTCATTCCCATCGAATTGCTAGTGTAAAAACACACTGATACACACTGATGTGATGTCTGGCCTGTGGTTGGAAACCTTGGGAACCTTTCCAAGCAGCTCAAATACCCACAGAGGAGTACGAACGTCAGAGGATCTTGAATAAGGTAGTACCAATGTGAGTATACTCCAATACAGTTTGGTAGGGGGGTCAGCCACACCCTGTCTGTTCCACCGTCCGGCCACTGACTGTTTGTTCCTGTTATTGGCGCCAACGAGATTCTTCAGCATCGGTGCACTGAGTGGCGCCAGCGGTGCCCTGCTTGTCCTACTGCGCTACGAACGGCTTTTGACGTTTGAGATTAGGTTCCCTACACGATAAACCCCCTGTTACCCTCTTCTCTCACTTTAATCCACTGTTGTGTTGCACCCTTGGAAGTGCCGTTCTGTTTGCTCTTGCACCAGCCCCTGGCCAAGCGAGTCCACATGGTTCGCTCTGTTGTCATCAGCGCTCCAACAGTGATCATCAGAGGATTGTCACTCTGACCCTTCATTCTTTGTGTTGGTACCAATGGTAGGTAAATGAGGAGGGAATCTAGAGATACTTCGTGTGCAGTAACCCCCCAAACAAGTTAGTTAGTTTCAGCCTATTATTGGCTTTCCCTCACTTCTCGTGCCTGGACCCTGGGAGTGAGGATTGGCATTCAGAAGCTCGGAAGCTGTGCCAATCACGTGTGTGGTTGGGACAGCGACCGCTTGGTTTTTTTTTCTTTCTTTCTTTCTTTGTCAATAAATAATAAATATTAGTCAGCATTTTGGGGGATGTTGTCCTCGTCGTCCACAGCAACCCCGCCGCCTCCGTCGCCGCAGCCTCCGCGCTCTTCGTCCCGGCTCTCCTTCCTGTGGGGCGGCGGCGGTAGTAGCAGCCGTCCCGCGACACCCACTTCCCGGTCTGCAGCTTCGCCGACGGCGCCTCCTCCCTCGCACTCGCCCAATTTCACTCGCCTCCCCGAGGGATTCGAAGCGAAAGATCCCCTTGCATCCCTGTCCGAGTCGGAGCGCTCCGCGGTCTCGGCTGTCCACGATGCGGTGCACGCAAACATCATCCCCTCGCTGGACGGTGTTCCGCTGCCGGGCGAAGCGGTGAGTACGAGGAGGACAGTGGTAGTGGATAGTCGGTAGTTGTAGTGTTAGTAGTTTTGACGGTGCAATGAGTAGCAAGTGGGGCAAACTGGCCGTGTGTGTGTGATGGTTGGCGACGCCTCTCTCTCTCTCTCTCTCTCTCTCTCTCTCTCTCTCTCTCTCTCTCCCCTCTGCCCCATTCAATGCCGGCCAAAGAGTATAAAAACTTTAAAAGAACAAAAACAAAAACATAAACAACACAAAACAATAACAAAACAAAAAAACAAAACGAAAACCAAAAAAACAAAAACAAAAAAACAGGAGTGGGCTGATCATGCCTGCGCCGCCCGATACCTGCGCGCCACCAAGTGGGTGCCGCACGACGCTGTCACGAGGCTGAGGGCCACCCTCCAGTGGCGCCGCGACTATCGCCCCACCGACATCTCCGCCGCCGAGGTCGAGCCCGAAAGCGAGACGGGGAAAGAGTTCTTCACTGGTTTCGACAAGGCCGGCCGCCCCATACTGTACCTAGTGCCCCGGCGCGAAAACACAAAGACGTACGACCGCCAGCTGCGTTTTGTCGTCTTCAACCTGGAGAAGGCCGTCGCCATGATGCCGCCTGGTGTCGAGTCGCTGGCTATCGTCGTGGACTACGCGGTACGAAAGTGAATGTGTGCTCCTCTCCTGCTTCCCGCATGATCGATGCGTCGGTGCTCAAGCGTTTCGTTCCCCTCGTTCCTCGTTCCTCGTTGGAGGGGTTATACATTGTTTGAACACAGGGGATATCCGTTCTCAATTCTACCCCACCATCCGTCTCCAAAAATTTCCTGGACATTGTTTCCAGCCACTACCCGGAGCGGCTGGGGAAGGCGTGAGGCCAGCTGTTGCTTTTTCCTTCAAACGGATACGGCTGTAGTAACGTCTTGTTTTCAGTTTCATGGTGAACCCGTCGTGGTACTTGTGGATATTCTTCAAACTCCTGGGGCCTTTCCTTGATCCAGTTAGGCATTTCCATCTTGAAGCATGTGCACGCTAAATGACTCTCTGAATGGCAGTTGACCAAGTCAAAGATCCACTTTGTTGACCTTGCAAAGTCGAAGGAAGTTGCGAAGCGCGACGAGCAAGGCGAAGCGGGAACCGGCGGCTGGACAAACATTTTGCAGTACATAGACGCCGACCAGCTTCCAACGGAGTATGGCGGAAGCTTCAACTTTCAATATCTCCACAGTGAATGTAAGCAGAGTCGTTTTCTCTTAGTCGGTGCGAGCAATATGCTGATGCTGCCGACTGGTCATTCAACTGCCCTCTCGCTCCCCTTGGCCCCTGAATTCGCTAGACTGGCCAAAATTTTCCACAGTCGGCCAGCAACCACAACGATTTGACTAATCGAAAGATGTTTTCCATGCACTTCAAAATAAAGATTCTTCTTTCGTACATGCTTTCATGTCAACCCCAGACGGCATACAAGAAATCCCAGGATAAACAAGATGGAAGTACTACTGGTCGAGCGCGTCCATCACCTTGACAAGCAGGTTCAGCTCATCCAAAAATCTAATTGGAGCCTTCCCCATGTCAACATCTTGGGTGCCACCAGCGCGTCTCCTTCGTTTGTCTCGCTCTTCGAGCCATGTGCCGTTGGCTTTTACGATTTCGCTGCACAGCGACTTATTCCGCGAGACTTTCAGCAAAGCGGATTGCCACACAGCTCGCCCGTCAGCCCAACCACCACCTCCCGTTCCGACCAAGTGAACTAGAAGGGGCTCAGATAAAGCCGACGACACCGACACACGCTGTGAGCCTGAGTGATGTTTAATGGGAATAAGGGCAGGCTGTCGAGTCCCCGGGCCACCAGAGGTCCAGCCGCTGGACGAAGAATCGGTGCCGGCGCGGGATCTTTTGTCAAGACTAAACGCATTGTATCCATCAATAATAATCGAGCGCTTGCTCGACCGAATCGGTGACGACGACGGCCGTCTGCGCGAATGAGAAGAGAATGTTTTTGCCGCAGACGAAACACGTCTGGAGGCTTCCGAGCCGCTTCGCCGTCGTGACGAGTTCGGGATGACACTGATCGATGTGATCGCTCGACGCGCACCTTCAAGAATCAGGGCAGGCACAGGCGCAGCACCAGGAGCCCGAGCAGCTCGTGCAAGGTGGACAATGTGGCGAGGACGAAGTGGTACGCCATATTGAAGGAAAAGAATTGGAAGTTCGAATGGGTGAAGCGCGTCGTACATTAGCGGACGGAAGTGCTGCAATCGCGATGGTAGCTCGCCAAGCCAGAGCATGAGGTCTGATATTGCGATTAGTCAATCACGACTGGTAATACCGCAACCCACCATCGAATGAAGCTCTTGCCAATTCATTAGACGGCCCAAACGTTTCCAATACCCAACGCCAAATTAGGTAAGGGTGGCCTTGTTCAAAGCATTTCGATTGAAACGGCAATCCGTCGGTACCAGCTGACGCGGTGAAACCCGCTCCTTCAGATACCAAGAGGCACGCTTTCACAGCCTCTTCTTTCAGGAAGCCCATGTCGTAGAACTTTGTTAAGAGCTCCGGCTTTGCCGTTCCGGCAGACCCAAACATCCCAGCTGTGATGGATGCCACCGACGACTCAATTACCGAATGCGAAACAAACTGCGCCATCAAGTGGAGAATATGGTCCAGTTCAGATGCCGACGACTCACGAAGGATGTGCTTGACGATAGTGGAGTTGAGTTTGAAACCACGCTCGATAAACACTGACAGCGAAGGTACTGGTCGAGGGGAGGCTCGGTCAACGCCGTTGAACGGGGAATCTGGGTGTAAACCAGCGACGGACTCTGAGAGTGGAGAACTGTCGTTTGCTCTTGGAGAGGAGAAAGCCCATCGCAGCATGAGGGTGTTCAATGGTCTCACATCAAGGCCATTCGCCTTGATCAAGTGATCAAACATCTCCAGGTCCTCGCAAAATATTTGAAAAATGCGGAAAATGTATGTCGGAGATTCGTCAACCAAAGGAACAAATGATTCGGAGTAAATCATTTCCCTCAGGGTTGCCAAGTTTGCCGGTGTGGGGTCGTTCATAAGGGTATCAAAAGCCCGAGCATCATCGCAGTTGAAGAGGCTTTCCGCGGCAGCGGCGGGCAGAGTCGTAATCATGTTATTTGGCAGCCTAGAAACACCATCTGGAGAATGCCCAGTATCCTCAAAAACCGAAAGTGGCAGTGATATTTGCTTCCGGATGCGAGAGTATTCCATGACAAGCCATTCCAGTATTTCAAGCTGGTTCTGTGTTGCTGTTTTTGAAAGAGCAGTCAGGAACTTCTGAGGAACGGTACGGCCACCGACCAGTTTTGGTGGAGAACTTTTGAAAGAGTCTCTGAATCAGAAATCGCGGGATTGCAGCGCCTTCGTTCACAAGAAGTTTTGTCAGTTTGAGGTCCACAACTGAAGTGTGGTAAATCACTGCTCGGTAGGCCGATAACTTTAGACCGTAACGTGCAACAAACCACACTTTACGCGTATGATAGTCCTGGATGAGTCCGTGAAGATCGCGACACAGTTGTCCAGCTTTTGCTGGATTCGGTAAAAAGGAAATAACGCGCAACCACACCTCATTGGGAAAGGGCTTCGGCACCAAATTTTCTAGTGAGGTGGTCAGATCGCATTCGGGATCCCGGAATTTACCTCGCTGGTTCTGGCCCACTCGTGTCAGTTTCTTATTTTCCAAAATGTGCATAGACCTCGCAGAAATGGATGCAGATCGGGCCTGCCTAGTTGCAGCAGAACGCACGGTCTTAGGCTCGAGCAGGGTGGTTTGAGAAATCTGCCCTCCGGGAGAGGAGGGAGCTCGTCGCTTATCGGGTGGCAAGGCGAAAGATTCGAAAATATCTCGGATCGGCCTCCGCGAAGTTAGCTTCAGTTTGAAATCTCTCCGTCCGCGCTGGGGGGTAACTGTCTCGGACGATGTGGAAAATAATGCAGGCTGAAACTCCGGGTCATTCACGGAAATCGGGGACGGAGCGCAATTCCTTGGATCTGACGAGCGAGGGGCCGCCGATGACGATGGCGCCATCCAACGAAGAAAGCTTGGTCGGGAGAAGGCTGACGACGATGATGGCGAGGAGGGCGGGGTAGACTGTGACGGAGACGAAAGCCTCGGGGCCGAGGAGAGTGATTTTCTGAGCGGCAGCGGCCGACGCCCGCCTATGGTTGAACGGCGATCCATCCCGAGTAAAACGCCCTATGCGATATGTTATACGTGCGACCGGCCCGCCGGCCCGCCCGCCCGGCTCTCCTTGGAATGAACGAGCTGATATGCTCTTTCTTGCCTCTGCTTGGTGTTGCCCCGCTTGCTCTGGTCGATCTCGGCTGGTGGGTGGCGGCTGCAAGGGAAAGCTTTTAGTCACACACTGCACGCACACTGCACACACACACACACACACACACTCCCTCTCTCTCTCTCTCTCTCTCTCTCTCTCGCAAAGACAAATAAAATAAATGACGGACGGAACCGTCACCCACGGACGGACAAAAAATTTAAATCATTTCGGCTATATTCATGCAGAAGACAAGAAGATGTGGCACCCGCCGATTTTTTTGGTTTCTCAAAGACCAAGACGCCCCAAATACATGGCCAAATGGAACAAAAGAAAGGCAAAAGTGTCAACTTCTCCTTGTCAAGCAAGGGCATCAGAAATTGTTCCAAGGACTTTGCGCGTAATTAAAAGAAAAAACTTGACTTGTCACTCCCTCCCAGTCTTGCTCCTGCTCCTGCTCCTGCAACCACACAATCACACTACGACCAGAGCCGAATTTCAACACCTTACCAGGGAGAGTTCTCCACCCTGAAGTGATCAAGAAAAAGGAGGTGAAACCAAAGCGATCAGTTGGTCCATTCTCACAATTGATCGAGTGATTGAGCGATCCATCGTCACACACCAGCGATCATCCATCAAGGAACCGAACTGAAGGCGTCCACCACTTCGAGAAAGCAGTCATCTTCACCAGTCAGCTATACAGCCACTGTCAACATTCTCAATCGTCACCAACTTTTACCCTACCAAGTAATCATACCCCAACGAGTGCTGAGTGATCAACCCACCAGCTCCAGTCAAGTGCCTAGTGGATCACTCTCTGTGACAAGTCACCCAACGAATTCTTTTTCCCTTTCCTCAACCGTTTCGCCCATCATGTCCCAACGTCGCTCATCCACAAACCCACTTCACTTGTTGTCTCTGTTGCAACTATTAACTGCTCTCATTCCCCCTGTTACCGTCGTTCTCTCTCAACGCGATGAGCGAGTCAAGTGTGAAGCTCTTGCACCGTCAGCTAGTCAACCCTGTCGACTTCACAAGATGGATGGACTACGTGGAGGTCAGTAAGCAAGCAAGTGCTGCCGCCTGTGTCTGGCTTGCACGCAAAGTTGCTGCTGTCCCAGCAGTCCCTGCTAGATTCCTGCTGTCCCTGAGCATTTCAAGTTCTGGTCAGCAAATTCCCACCAGGATATGAGGAATGGGAAGTCATGCATACTGTGACCTCAAATAAATTAAGTGTATACCCACTTTTTAACTGGTAATTGTGAGGATTACCACCCCGTCTCGACCCGCGTTTTGCTGGCAAAACATGACTAGGCTTGGATTCCTACTCTCTTATTATTTATTGGGTTTCCATACGGCCTTTGACTGGCTCTGTATGTCTGCCTCTGAGCTCTACTATTATTATTTATTATTGGCAATGTTGCAGACAGAAAGACTCAGTCTTGATTCTAATTGCTGATACAAGGTTCCCTTGCTCAGTGGTTAGACCGCTCCCTTCAATTGGGAAGGTGCCAAGTTCGAGACATGCTAGTTGACAGACTGGGCAGAAATGCAAAGTCCTACTATGCCTGGCCAATGGCCCCTCACTTTTGGAAATGACTTAGGACTGAAACACTTCTGTGGGAGAAGTGCTAAGCACAGATGGACAGAGTTAACAAGATGATGGCAAAGCTAACAAGCTCTACCACCTGCTACCATGATGTAATACCTCATAAAAGGGGTATGAGATCACAAGGTTTTTCTTTATCTTTTCATTGGTGATTTTTACTTATTTTTCCAATTAGTAATTTATCCTGTTTTTCCTGTTTTTCCCGTTTTCTCTTTTATTTATTCCTTGTTGTCTCTGTCTGTGTCTTTTCTTTCTTGTGTGGCTGTGAGTGACTGTCTTCCTCTTTGCACCAACCAGCTCTCTCCACCTCCTCCATCTTTCTTGGCAGCTGATGCCAAGAAATGCTCCATGATTCTCTGAGCTGTCTTCCTTGTTTGATGGCTCAGCCCCATTGTTTGGTGACTCACTCCTCCTCTCTCTTCTTTGCTGTTTTATTTATTGTTTTGTTCTTTTGTATATGTTTTCCCCTCTTTTCCCTTCCTTCTTCCTTCACCCTGCTGATTCCAACCCTTTCCTATTTAAGCAGCTGCCCCCCATCTTGTTGACTGTGAGAACCTGTGCCTGAAGTCCCTTGCCTGCCCTTTTCTTCCTGACTGTATGTAGAGCTGGGGGTGGTGTGTGACAGGAGGTTGAAGTCCTCTTGGCCATGATGGCAGTGTGCTGGGTTCAAGCCCCAGTGCACCTCACCAATTCTGATGCTGTTTAGGTTGGACTGGGTAGGAGCCACTTGGTGATGGAAGGATGGAGGGTAAATCTGTGGTGGTGCCTCTAGGTTCCTGTCAATACATCTAGTCAAATCCAGGTCTCTCAAGGGGATATGAATGAGCTGTCTGGTCAGGTACTGCTGCAGGAATGGTCTCTCAGGTATGCCCCCTCTTCCCTGGTTGTTGGCTCCTGTGGCCTCTGGTGGGCCTGGTCTTCACTGGGTTCAGACCCTCTTTCTCTCAGATTAATGCCTGTGATGTCATGGTGCCACATTTGGGTGAGGGAGTGGGTGTTAACCTTCCTTGCTTCTAAGATAGGGAATTCCTCTGGCTTGGTGAAGCAGATGTCTGTGTCCTAGTAGGATGAAGTAAGAAGAGTCCCACTGTCTCCCACCCCTGTGTGCCCCCTCCTTGGATTGAGTTGGAACTTCTCCTTGGAGTGAGACAAGTTGTGTCTGGTTCTGTTAAGTGGAAAACAGTTCTGATTTAATTCAACAGACACCTCTGCACACTAACTGTTCCTTGTGTTTGCCCTTTGTGTCCAACCCCCTCCAACTTAGGGCTTGTCTTTGACAGAGAGGGAGCCTTGCTCCATGGTGGTGGCTCCAACAGACCGGGGTCTGGCCACTTTCCTCCCCACTCTCTTGTCTTCTTCAGTTGGATTGGAGTGCTGCACTTAGTGCCGCTCCCTGGAGCTTGTTGCATCTTGCACCTCCAGCATTGTTACCGGATTTCCCGGTCCCCTTTGGCTTTGGCTTTTGCCTCCCATTGGGCCCACTCTGTGTCATGGACCAGAGAACCCTGCACATTCTTTGCTGGTGTGCCACCTTTTCACAGTTGCCTTTGGTCTGAGTGTGAGAGTCTTCTCTTTGTGTATAGTAAGAGAGTTTTCTTGTGTTTCTTGGGCTTCTTAAGACTCCAAATACACTGTCCTGTCTAGTGACCCCTAGACATCTCCTTTTTGCCCTTTTTCACTTTTCAGGATTGGTATTTAGGCCATTGCTCTATTTGCCACCCATAGCCCAGGGTGAGGATTTAGAGAGCACAGTCTCACACATATCACCAAGAGTACGTCCCAAACAACCCAGAATACATTGGCTACTGGACGTTTAGCGATGATGTAAACGTCTTCCCAGGAACGTACAACCAGAATTGGGCTGGGATGCTGCACATCTACAATCACAAAAGCGAGACCCTTGAACACAAAATCAGTGGCATTAAGTTTGTCTTTCAGGTACTTGAAGAACTCAAGAGAAAGATTGGACGCATTGACGAAGCGCAGGTGTGTGCACCGATTTGCAAGATTGCTGCCCTCAAGATTGAACCAGGGAGGAAGATTGCTGATTTTCAACCAATATTTGAGAAGCACTACAGAGACCTAGCAGAAGTCAGGAGCCTTGCCCTCAGGGGTGTCTTAGGCAAAATCAACGAAATGCTAAAGTTTGAGTCAATGGTGGATCAACTGACAGAATGTTTAGAGGACGAAGAGTACTGGCACATTCGGACTGAGAACTACCTATCTCAAGTAGACACCATCACAGACATAACCGCCCTCTTTGCCTTCCTCAAGACTATCAAGACTATGGAAGCCCGCTTAACCTAAAGGACCAACTGTCGCACCACCAGCAGAGAAGGTCAATGAGGCTGCACTACTTAGCAACTTCCACGACCACTGAGAGCAAAGGCGCTCCCACCAGGCTGAGCAACACCACCATGACAGAGAAATCTGTGGTGGGCGACACCATGGCCAGGGCGGCTGCACTGGGCAACAGGGTAGAGAACAGCATGCAGAATGGCGATCTGAGCAATGTGAACACCACACCTCCCAAACTCAGAGAAGTGCAGAAAATCGGGCTGCACATGGTGCAGCGCCTGAGGCCAACATCCAAGGCGCTACACTCAGGATCAGCGACAAGGAGTTGCACCACTGGGGAAGTCAGTTCTGTGTCACCATTGTGGGAAGGAGAACCACTTTGCAAAACACTGCATCATGAGGAAACAGGAGGAGCCAGTTGCACTTGTCACCACAGGCAGCACCAGTGACGTGCTATCTGTTGGTGATAGTGAGACTGGCAGTAGCAACCCTGGGGAGCATTTGTCAGATTTTTAGTTGGCCTGAGGCACCCACCTCAGGCACATTGAATGCACACCTCCAACTTCCAACCAGCACCTCATGTCCCCAAACACCTCGCCCTCTCATCATCGTCATCCACCATGTTCAAGGAATTACCCATCATTGTCAACTCTGGCTGTGTCAAGACCATCCTCAAAGACGTTCACCTTTTCACATCCGACACCAAATGCACCTCATCTGTCAGAACCATTGACAAAGACTCCACCCTCTCAAAGTCAAAGGTGTCAGACCAGCAAGAATCCCCTTCCAAATGGCATGGAGATTGTAATCAAGGAAGTCTGCTACACCCCAAGCGCTCTTTACAGTTGTAAACAGTCTACTCTGAGTGGGTGAGTGGAAGGAGTGAATGAAGTGGAGATGTGTGTTTGTGGGTAATCCTTCTCCCCAACTTGGAGAGAAAGGAGAAAAACTCTGTTATGAATTATTGGTGCATGATAATGATATACACGCTGTAATAGTTGCTAGGTTGACACTGGGTTTCTGTTCCACTTAATACTTGGAGTATTTGTCATCAGCGCAAGCCAGTGCCAAGGTCTGCATTGGCAGTGGCTCGCTCTCCCATGGGCATCGTGAGAACGATAACTGACTGTCACAATAGGTTCGGGTCCGTCTTGTGCCTCTTGCTGCTAACCATTCAGTTCTGCCTAACAACAGTCTCCTTGCCACCAATAACCTCCAAGAAGATGGGATGTTTTTCTTTTCTCTAAGTTTAAAGGCTGCCTGGTGTTATCTTGAAAACGAGTGACAAGTCCCCCATTGGCCGCTGTGTCAAACGCTCAGGACTTCACTTCCTTGTCACCAAGAATTCAAAGTTTCATCGACTCAGTCACACAGCTGAGGCTAACATTGCAATGGTTCATCAGAAGACCTTTCCATCACCTGACGGCCCATCACCAGTTGCTACCAAGGCAGAACAACTTTGCATCGCTGAGGTTGAATGGCTGCATCACGCACTGGGTCATGTTGGCTTCCAGCGGCTAGGCGACATGCTTCACCACCGAACAACAGCAGACCTTCCAATGCTCAACCCCTCTCACGTCCCCTAGTGCGAGATCTGCAGTGCAGCCAAAATGCGCCAGAAGAAATTCCCAGCCCGTCCTGATGAGCCAATCCCCTTTGCACACACTCTCAACGTTGATGTAAATTCAATCCCCATCACCTCATTTGATGGCTGCAACTACACAGTCACTGGTGTTTGCATGAGCACCCGCTATTCATGGAATGAGCCCATCCCCTGAAAGAGCGACGCCTTACCATTCCTTATTAAGTTAATCCTTTTCCTCAAGAAAGCTGAGGGACAAAAAATCCAGATCATCTGCTGTTAGGTGCAACTGACTGGTTAGCAGCAAGAGGAACATGACAGACCTGAACCTATCTCCACAAGTTAGCCACTTTTGCACTTTCTGTTCCAAGTGTTTCTACTGGGTGAGCCCAACTCTTTGCAAGAAACTCGACCCCAAGGGCTGTCCAGCTGTCTACCTCAGCTCTGTTTCACAATCAGTTTTGGTATTGTGGGAACTCCAAGAGCAGCGCATCACTACCAGTGCTTCAGCGACATTGTCTTCTATGAAGACAAGTTCCCTCCTTTTACTGGGTACACGCTGTGAGGGGGGGGGGGGGGGGGGGGGGATTGAGAGCATCAGCGTTAAACCTCCCACCACTTTCAGAGCTCAATCACCCAGCATGTGAAATGGAAGTCCAATCAGTCATTCACGCAGAGCAGATTCTCCAGCAGGCACTGCAGCAAAAAGTGCAGTAGCAGCAGCAGAAGGGGGTCATGACAAGCACAGACAGTGCCAACATCGAAGAAGCTGGGGCGACCACCTAAGTCGTCACTAGCTTCACAGCAACGACCACCTGCAGAGCCACTGCCTGAACCACCACCACACACCGCACAGCATTGACCCTGACCTACCACACCAAAGAAGAAACATGGACGACTGAGAAAGAAACCAACCAACGACCAACTAGTGAGTAACTCTGAGATTCACCATACTAACAGACAATTCTCTATACCCTTTACCTCTTCAAAACACATGTGAGACTGTGCTCGCTAAATCCTCACCCTGGGCTATGGGTGGCAAATAGAGCAATGACTTAAATACCAATCCTGAAAAGTGAAAAAGGGCAAAAAGATGTCTAGGGGCCACTAGACAGGACTATGTATTTGGAGTCTTAAGAAGCCCAAGAAACACAAAGAAACTCTCTTCTACACACAAAGAGAAGACGCTCACACTCAGACCAAAGGCAATTGTGAAAAGGTGGCACACTAGCAAAGAATGTGTCACTTCCCCCTTGGTTTCAACAAAATCCAATCAGTAGAAGGGGTTGTATGCTTTTCCGATCTGCCAACTTCGTGGAGCGATCACGGGCGCTACAGACATTGTACAGCAATTTCATTACTACCATCGGAAAGCTCTTGATCTCCTCTTTCTAACGAACCCACCTGATCTTGGATCGGACGCTCCTACGTCGTATCCACCGCCTCCAAAGTCGTCGCCCACTTTTCCAACTTCAACGTCAATTTGCTCGCCTTCCAGACCTCCCCCAGCCGATCCCAAGCTATCTTTGGAAAGACCTGCTTCTGGACTACATGACTGTCACCAGCGGCATCCCAAAATCACTCTCCTTTGTGATAAGCGCCCACTTTTTCCATTCAGGGTCACCAGATTACCTCCAACCCTCACCATAATTTTTGATTTTTTGTCCCCAATTGGAGACAACGACCACCCCCCTACCTGACACACACCAAGCTAACAAACCAACTTTTCATCTGCTGCAACACCACCTTCACAACACACCCAAAATCCAACGAAATCCCTTCAAACTTGCCACACATAATCGTCCTGAGAAAACAACATGACTACTGACTCAACCAATCACATCAACGCAGAGCAGAACGATGCAGTTGATCCACTAGACCTCTGCAACACTGGAACCTGTCTCATCAGAGATGGACCATTCCAAGGACAGAGATTCCAACTTGTGCCTCTGTCTTGTGGACCAGAGAAAGTAACTTGGTTTCCTGGTGCACAGAACCAGAATGCACATTGCTGTCTAATCATTCCTCGCCACATCTATCAAGCCCTCACCCAAATCACACCTGGTCGAAACTTCACTTACGAATTGATTGGCGAATTGGGAATAATTTGCCGCACAGCAGACCAGGGACTTGCAAAGGAGATCATTGACAACTTTAAATGCATTAAAATGGAACCAACTGAAGCCTCAGATGCCTTCATTACCCGATTCACTGAAGTGTACCATCAAGTCGACAGCTTTGCAAAGTCAGCAGCTGGAGAACTTCTCCATCATATTCGCCCTTTCCAACAAGTTGTTCGAATCTTTGTTGGCTCACTGGGCCAAAGCCTGTTGGATATGGGGAAAGGAAAAGTTTTTCTTGTTGTCAGCAACCCAGCTCCTCAGATAACAAGTTTAGCCAAACTAATCTCACTCTTCAAAAACCTGTTTTACAAAACAACTATGATAAGCAACACATCGAGCTGGCTGATCAAGCAACAATCACTCGGCTACTGCTGCACCAGAAATCACCACACCAACTATTACTATCCTGGTTATCTGCCTCTTCATATTGATTGAACAACAAACAGCAGAGGTCCTCAAAAACCAACCAGCTCCATCAACTAATAATCCTTCTGCTAAGTGTTTTGCTCTTCGCTTTTGACATGCATCAAAGTAGCTGCCTTGATCCTCTCAACATTCAGCCATGCAGTCTCCTGTCAGGAATGATTCATCATTCCATGAACATCAACACAGGCATTTTAGTTTTTGGAGACCTGCACCTCTAACAACTGTCCCTGTGCCCTCTTAATAATACTTACTCATTTTCAACAGGGCATAACAAATTAGGAATTAATGATATGGTGTTTTCCTCGTCTATCAACCCATGGAGTCGGCGGTTCAATTTCTGGATTCCCTGATACAATTATCATTGACATGGCCACCTTTTGAGATCAGAGTGTTTTCAACCACACTGAAACTCTCACCATCAAACTTATTAGTGATTGGGATGACCAATAGTTGTGCAAGTGCCAACTCTCACGACCATGGCAACCTTGTGCAATTTCCTCATAACTTTGGACTCTGTTACATCAAGCTAAGCCTCTCTTTATCTTTTCTCACATAACTTCAGCACTTCAGCCAAAGACAATTTGCGGTCCATTCATTGATAGAACAAGGACTGGTTGAGTAGTTTAACAATCCTCTAACGGTCTTCAAGGTCAAACTTTGTGAAGACAGCAGCATTGAGTGCTTCTATGCACAGCTCATGGCTAAGGGCCCCACTTAGTGTCATTGCATTTATATTCAGAATACTCACCCACCTCTTGTCCTAATCAATAGTCTTTGTTAACTCACTGAAATGGCTGCCTGAATCAACTGGGACACTGGCACAGTGGATATCAGCAACACATACCTCAACAGCATATTTTATATGCCAAATCTGCATCGAGCAGTTCATTACCGCCGCACTTGTTATGAATCACCCTCTGGAAACCTCTGGAACCTTCTAGAACATTCCTTCATGGAACCTTGTGGAACCTTCTGGAACCTTCTTTGCTTTCCTGACTTGTCGTGTTATCATTGGTATCATTGTATTACTAATTGCTCTTTCTGGAACTTCCTTTGAGTCTTGACAAGGAAGACTCTCAAAAGTTCCTTCTCTGCCTTGTCCTGTCCTGCCCTGTTCCTGACAGCACTGACTGCTGGAGTTGAACAGCCACCAAAATCAAACAGTTGACAGGAAAGTACAAACTTCTGGGATTTCTGCATCCTCCTTTGTCAGATTAACTCATCATCCACAACGCAAGCTAAGTTAACAATATTTGTTTTTGGTGATTCTGGCAAAAACTTCTTCTGCCATTGCCTTGCCTAATCTTTTTACATACTTTGCGAAATGGGAGCAATGAAAACCATCCTCAATATGCAGCTGGAACATCAACATGACAGAATCTTCTTACACAAGAAAGTCTATAGCAAGGAGTTAATTCAGTGCCATGCAAACACTATCAACAACCGCACTGCAGTAACTGGCCTTCCCAGTTGTCTCTCAATCTTCAGCCACGCAGGATCGACAAAGCAACTGCAGATCAGAGACTGTACCATGCAATACATGACAGCATCAACTACCTTGCAACACACAGGCGACCAGACCTTGCCCCAGCAGTTTCATATCTTGGTGCCTTCAGCAAGGATCCTAGCGAGCAACACATGAAGATCCTTATTCTGGTTCTCGAATATCTCAATGGTAATAGTGAGTATGGTTTATTCTATTCTCGCAACTGCACAGATATAGCCGGTTACTCCGACGCTGCCCATGTCACTCAGATGGGAAACCACAGCCTGGCTAATATGTTCTATTTGGAGGAACAGCTATTAGTTGGATATCTCTTCAGAGCAGTACTGTCATGCTGTCACCGCAGGAAGCTGAATACATAGCTGTGTCTGAACTGGGACGAGAACTTAAGGCACTATCCCAACTCTACTCAGCACTTCAACTTCCGTCTCCAACTCCACTTGTCATCTACACTGACAACAGCAGTGTGATCAACCTCAATTCAAATGATCTTTACACCAATTGGTGAAAACATATCGTGGTAAAGTATCATTATATTCAAGAACTTGTGGAACAAAAGGTCGTACAGCTTGAATGGATTGCTGGAGGAGAACAGCCTGCAGACTATATGACAAAATCTCTCTCAGCTGCTCTCAGTGAATACCATCTGAGTCGCACTGGTCTGTTTCCTCTGATTCATTTTTCTTATCTGTGAAGCTGTTTTCTTCTTTGTTCTTTTTCATTACTTTGACTCATTTTCTTTTACCTCTGAAGTTCAATATGTGCCCCCATCCATTTTTGTTAGTGTGGTCTGTCCTTTCTGTTCTGGCATCTGATGGCTAGTCATACCTGTTTGTGATTCTTCTTTCTCTGGTGTACGGTTTCCTTAAGTTGACTATGGCTTAAGGTTTTCCTCTGTGCCGGCCTTTGCTCCTGCCCACAGCTTAGGGGGGAGTGTTAGTTTTGGGTCTTTTGGTGTGAGCAGTGTGCAGGAGCTTTGACCTGATACTGCTCTGCAAGGATGACTTGCAGCATTTTGCAAGTGATGGTCCTTGTAACAGTTTTGTATAAAGACAAACACAAGACTGACAGAAGCCAAGATCAACCTCCCACCACCACCACCTTCAGTAGTGTACACCACAGCAGCCCAACCCATCAATCAGCCACCATAGCAAATTCTTTCAGAGCCATCAACAGTGAACCGTAATGGGCTATGTCCAGGTATCACCTCAGCAAACCCACCCCATGCGCTACAGACTTACAGGGTCGTCAGGCATCTCCACCGCACATAAAGCCACAATGATCAAAGGAGAAGGGTAAAACAGAGAATCAAGAAAATAGAGAAGTGAGTCTGGAGGAGGTCAGTGTAAGAGAGGGGAGCAGCTGTGAAAAGTCAGAGGATTGGGATAAGTCAGATTAGGCAACAGCCCATGTCAAGATTGAGAAGGGCAACAGTGGCTCAGTGACCTTCGGGGGGCTCACCAGGAGATGGGTGACGAGTGGCTCTTGCTTGTTGGCGTGAGGGGAGTTGTATTGTGTGGTGAAGCCAGATAATGCCTGCAACAAGTTTTATGTGGCCGAGGTAGTGGTCAATCCATCTGGAAGAAGCCTTGGTGCGCAAAAGCCAGATGCCTGGGAAGTGTCAGTGGAGTGCCAGCGACTACATGTGGTGCAGCGAGGTTGAGAGGGTTGTGAAGAGCTGTTACGAGTTCTGTGTGATGATGGAGTGGGAGGGAGGGAAGAGTTGATGTTTGGAGAAGACAGGGGTGAGAGGCCGCGGAACGAGGGTGAGAGGCCTGGGAATTTGGTGGAGGGGATCTGCGGGGCTTGGAGCGCTTGTCAGAGGGCTTGATGGACTTTGACTTCTCCCAAGAGATAGTGTCGTTGCAAGGGGGGATCCAAACAAGTCGATGGGCTTCAAGAAGGAGCTGATAGAAAGCGGTGACAAGGGTTTTAAGGACAGAGGCAGCAGGGTTATCACGTGAGAATAAGGAGTCATAAAAGGATTGAGGGATGAAGCCTCGAAGGAGGGAGGAAAAATTGATACAAGATTGATGATCAAAGAGAAATTCAGGGCGGGAGAGCCAGTCAATGGGATGGGCTTGGGGAGGAGAGTGACCATGAGGTGCAGGAGGAACAGAGGAGAAAAGAGTTTCAGCAAGGGTGTTGCGAATCATGGCAATGGCATACATCAATGGTACACGTGAGTATGGTTTGTTTTATTCCAACACAGGGTCTGGAATTTTCGGCTACTCGGATGCTGCTCATGGAGTTCATGCTGATGGGAAATCACAACTTGGCTACTTCATTTTGTTTGGAAATACCGTTATCAGCTGGGCATCAACTCGCAGTCCTACAGTTATGCTGTCACCTCAGCAAGCAGAATACGTTGCAGTCTCAGAACAAGGACAAGAACTAGAGGCCATCTCACAACAGCACACAGCACTTATGCTCCTGTCCCCGACTCCTATTCCAATCTATACTGACAACCAAGGTGTTTTCAATTTGAGCTCCAACGATCTTTACACTAATAGGTCAAAACATATTCTGGTTAAGTAGCACTATATCTGGGAACTGGTTGATCGACAAGTGATTCGACTGGAATGGATTCCTGGTGGCGAGCAACCAGCAGATTATCTTACAAAATCATTACCAGCTGCTTTAGGTGCTTATCATCTTAGTCATATTGGTTTTTGTTGTGTGCCTTAGTTTCTGTCCCCTTTCTTTATTTGTATTGCATTCTCTTTCTCCTTTCTCTTTCTTGCCCTTCTTCTTCTTCTGCATTGCTTCTTATATTCCTGCATTCAAGTTTCTTTGCTCTCCATCTACATATTTCATATGGGCATTCTTTTCTTATTGTTCTGCCACCTGGTGGCCAGTCATACCTGTTTATTGCTTTTCCTTAGCCAGTGTACGGTTTCCTTACGTTGCCTATGGTGTAAGGTTTTCCTCGGTGCTGGCCCTTTTGCTCCTGCCCTCAGCTTAAGGGAGAGTGTTAGATTTTGGGTTTTTGCAGTAAGCAGTGTGCAGGAGCAACACCTCACACTGTGGTGCATGGGAGCACCAACTGTGATGAGGACTTCGTGCATTTTTTGTCACCTGGTCTTTGTCACAATTTTGTATAAAGCCAAACAGCATACATTGTACAACAGTCTCCCATCTCAGCTTCACCACCACAAGAGAGTAGTCCACCAGAGTAGTTCACCACCCTACTGTCAAGAAGCGTGGCTGTGAGTTCCACTTCAAATTCCTCCTCCACCTCAACGGCCTGGCATGTTCCAATTTCAAACTCCCGTGCCGCAAGTGCCCTTTCTACTGAAAGGAAGTCGTCCAGAGCTGAAGTGTCTGCAAGGCACGCAGCACCCTCAGTACTGAACTCCAACATTTCGACGTCTTCTGGTGATGGCGGCGGGAGCCGCAGATCAGGTGGTGGTGGCAGGAGGACGAGGATGTTTTGACAAGGCATCTGAAGACTTCTCTCCCACTGTACAGCATGTTACAGTTTGTCAACTCCTTGACAAGGTCGCTGGTGGTGGAGTAACCTGACAGCCCCTTGAGAATGCCAGAGAAGATTTCATGGCCAGGCAGTGTTTTCCTTGCTTTGTGGATGATGGCAGAACGCAGGAAGTTTGTCACACCCCCTACAAATGGTGGCAGTGCATTTGAAATGCTTCAGCCAATCTGTGACCAGTGTGGTCAGAGTGGTGTACTACTCCTGGACTGCTGGACCAGAGTCTCTGGGTTTTGCCAAACGACTGTAAGTTGCAAGCCACTTGTCCTGCTGCAAACCAGTGTGGTCCTGCAGGACGTACCTGTCATTGAGCCACTTGTACCGGTCAGCGCAGTTGGTGATGTTTACCGCATCCAGGGTGCGCACGTCCTCAATGCGTGAGCAGGAGTCGAGGGTAGCAACTGCCTTGTTGTGTTGGGCCTCAAGCTCCCAGTAGGTCCTGTGTTCTTGGCGTATAACTTGTCAAGGGCAGCGTGGTGCAGACGGTACATCTCACTGTACGCAGCCTTGGCCTCCTCTGTCGCAGGGGGAAGCCCTAAAACATATACAAAAGCCCAAAAAACATTTTTTTGCACCGATCTTCATTCAAACCAAGACTCAACAAACCATGGTCGAAAAAAATCATTGCGAGCAAACAAAGGAGGAACTCAGCAATGAAGTAGCTTAGTCAAAACGTCGCAACAAGACAAGGAACTTTCCAAACTTTGCGGGAAGAACTTCAATCCCATCCTCTACCTTTCCAGGCAGTGGAACGCGAACAGCAAACGAATCCTTAACGTAGTCCTTCAATCCCTTTGCAAGTGAATCGTTCCAATAAGGGTGGCCGGGCAGGAACCACTCACTGCCGCCGTTCAGAGGAACTCGACAGAACGTCAACTTGAGAGAGCAGCGATCCGCCTCCACGCGGAAATCCATCGTGTGGGCCGAAATGGGGTAAACAAGAACGATGATACAGTCTTTTTCGCCATCAATCACGTGGTAAACGTGGTGGAGTGGTATCACACCGGTGGGGGAAGAGTGGACCTCTTGCAGTTCCGACCGAAAGTGCGTCGGAAGTGGTCTGTCTGTGAGTGAACGCAATCTGGAGGGCAGACCTGAGGGACAACCTGAGGGTCCAACAGCGGAGGCATTAAAATCAGACGGGTAGGTGTGACGACCAGACAAGGGCCGACGGGGAGCAGCGTCGTGAAACACAGTCTCCGTTGCGAGATGGTTGGTCAGCGTGGGTGAGGGCAAGCGAAAAGATTGCCCATCGAGCTGGTTACGCTGGGGTGCAACAGACCTGTACGACGCGGTGGATGATGTCTGCTCAAAATCGTCATCGTCTTGAAAGTCGTAGCGGATGTCCGACTTAGGACGCTTTCGAGAGCTCGCATGCTCGCCATGACGGTTCTCTTTGTATGACATGCTGTGGTGTTCTTGGGCAGTGTGTTTGCTCTTTGCAGGGGCAGCGACTGAGGGAACGTTGTCACGAGAACTGGGTTTCAGACGATGGTCTGACAGCTCGTTGATGGAGTCTTCCAGCGATTCCTTGAGCGACAGGATACGCTCCTCCGACCAATTCTGTGTTTGCCACGCTGAAAATGGTTAGGTTTGGTCCATTTCACCCGTTAGACAAATGGACAATACCTTTTATTTTGTTGCGAAGGAACTTGATGCCCACGTGCGAGTAGTATGGAGGAAAGAGCTTCTTGACCTCGCTTTGAGTTATGGGGTCGGAGACTTTAGCCCAGTCAAGCTTGGAGCAGATCTCGCTGAGTTCGTCGCAGTCGGCCTTTGTCCACTGTGCTTCGAAGTCGACTTTCCGTCCGCGAAAGGTCTCTGCAAGGTCCTGACGCCGCCGGCGTCCCTCGTCGTTTTTGTTTGAGCGTTCTTTGTTTTTCTTTCTAGGTGGCATCTTTTCTTTATAGCTGATCGGGCCGCTGTTGCTTTCCTCACTTCATGTTTTTGAGTGGCGGGACAGCAAACCGTGCCACCGCCTTGGCGTGTGGCCGTTCACGTGCAGAGAAGACGACTGAAAACAACGCCCTAAAGTCACACCTGCGCACTAGTGGCGGGTTGTCGCTCTAAAAACAAGTCACGCGCTCCAACAAGCCGACGGTGCACTAGCATCCTACAACCACGTTGTTTTGCTGTCGGCGCTCTAGAAGAAGCGTGAGCGCCCTAATTTGTTAAGGATTTCGATTAGAAATCATGGCGCGTCACGGGAACTAGGGGCGCGTCACGCGCCAATAGGGTACCTCATTGGTTTTCAGTGGGTCACGCTGCTTGCTAGGGTGCCCAGTTGATCAATGGGGCGGTGTATTGTTCAATGGAGTCGAATGCCTGTCGTTGAGCGTTGCAGTTGCACCAAGTTCCATCGGAAAGGTCGTGTGATCCATTTGAGTCAAGAAAGCGAAAGGTGCATCTGTGGGCTTCGTAAGGGGTGGGCATCATGTGACACGAAACACAAACCCGACGGGTTGTATAAGAGGCTGAATCAAACACCATTCCCATCATCGATATGCCCCTCACATCCTCGTCAGCTATTGATTGGGACAAAGGCTACCTTGATTGGTTCGGACGCAGCACGCGCGACCGCCTCCAGGACCGGCGCCACCAGTTTGGAAAGCCTCAGTTGTCGAAAGAAACAATCAACAAAGAATTCCACTCACACTTTGGCGTAACGCAGGCGGACTGCAACGCTCTTTGGCAGCGGGTTGCTGGATTGGGTCGTTTTCCAAAGACTACTCCCCTCCACATTCTTTGTGCGCTTTATCTTCTCAAGGTTTATCCAACCCAAACTATGGCATGCAGTTTGTTGCGATGCAGCCAGCAAAGCTGGCAAACCTGGTCGGACTCTGGAATTGACGCTCTTCATCACGTCTCAATGGTGAGGTCTGTAACTCAATTGTCAATTTGATGGCTCATCTTCGATTAGTTTTCGCTAGATGATCGCTGGGTGGGTTGGAGCTCGGCCCAGTTCTCCATGTACGTTGACGGGATCGACATCCATGTGGCGGAACGATCTTTCAGGTCCAAGCGAGACTTTTCGTTTAAGCTGCACCACGCTGGGTTTCGCTTCCTTATTGGAACAGCCATTGGCATTTGCAAGATTGTGTTTGTCAGCGAGGGCGATCCGTGTGGCGTCAAGAACGACCTGACGATTGCACGGGATTCGCTCCTGCCGAGTATCCACCCACCAGAGCAAGTTGTTGCAGACAAGGGCTTTCGTGGCGACCCCAAGATCATTGCGAGCGATGCTGATCAATTTGTACGCCGCATCATCAAGCGGATAGGAGCGCGCCATGAAAACATTAACGAGTTTCTTCGCGAATTTTACTGCCTCACCACCCTTCACTTTCGACATTCACGAACTCGACTAGCCCAATTTGTCAGGATCATCTGTTTTCTTGTCAATCTCCGCTTGGAGCGCGAGCCTCTCTACGACATTCGAAGCGCTTTATTGCATTTGATTACAGCTAGCGCAGCGGCCAGGGCGAGACTGGAGCAGGAGGAGGGCGGGATGGAGACAGACAGGACTGACGAGAGCAGTGACAGCGATGAGAGTGGAGTGAGCAATGAGCGCAGCGAGAGTGAAAGCAGCGATAGCAGTGAAGACAACGAGGGTGACAACAGCGAGGAGGACCGCGAGGATAGGGAGGAAAGGGAGGAGAGCGATTGCACTGCCGAGAGCTATTATGAGACGGATCGTTGTGGATGTAGTCGTCAAGAAAGGCCTGTTTACGTGTCTGTCTTTTCCCAATTTTGATTTGGCCCAATACAAAGAAGTGGCACACTGATATGCAGTGGAAATCGAATTTAGGGTGTTTGGAGGGATTTTAGGGCTTCCCCCAGAGGATTCAGGGAGAGAACCAATGCTGGGAGGGGCAGCGCCGATGTCGACCTTGATGCAGTGCTCGTTGAACATACTGAAGTAATCAGGCTTGAGGAAGCTGGCAACACGATTGTGTGCCATGACCAGCTTGATGACTTCTTCCACATGCAGTTCCCAAGCCTGATAGCTGTAAGAAAAGAAGCAGACAGCCTTGGGGGTCGAAGAAGACAGGCTAGGTATGATGAAATCCCACCCAGGACTGGAGGGACTTGGTGTGTGTGGGGATGAAGAGAGAGAGAGGGAGAGCAGTGATGATGGAAAAGGGAGAGGAGAGAGAGGATGGAGAGAGGAGAGAGGAGTGAGTGGGCAGAGATGGAAGAGAGAGCAAATGGAGGAAGAGAGATTGGCTTGTTTTTGCACTGGATTCTGTTAAAGCAGCAAGGAGGGGGTTCGATTCCTTGTTTGGTCTCTGTGAGAGGTTGCTGCTTTTATACTCCTGCAGGTTGGAGCCATCAGAAAACAGAGGGAGCAGTGGGCTGCACAGAGCAGGCCACAGAAATGAGATAAAACAGGCTGAGCACCAACCCCCAGCCTGGGCTAAGTACCCATTCAGGGCTGAGTACCACCCAGGGCTGGGCATCACTCAGGGCTGAATACCAGCCAGGGCTGAGTACCAGCCTGGGCTGTGCACCACCCAGGGCTGAGTACCAGCCTGGGCTGTGCACCACCCTGGGCTAAGTACCAGCCAGGGCTGAGTACCACCTTGGGCTGAGCACTTTGTCTGGGCTGAGTACCACCAGGAACCAATTTACCGCTTGTTTGAGAAACAGTTGCTTGTAAATTGGTTTGGTTGTTTCCAAATCAGGAAGCTTGTTTGGGAAACAAGCCGCTTTTTTCCTTGTTTTTAGAAATCCAATGATTGGTGCAATCTCTGGTGAGCTCAGTTTTTATCTCACTTTTAGAAATGCAGTGATTGGTGCAATCCCTGATTCCTAAATGCCTGTTGCATTGCTCAGATTGCACAGCACAGCAGGAAAGCTGGAATTCCAGATCAGGAAGCGGAATTCCGGTGCAGAGAGAGGAATTCCGGTGCAGAGAGCGGAATTCCGGAGCATTGGGCAGTGGTACACTGCTTCTGCATGCTTGCTGTGCTGTGTTACATGTGCAGAGTGCGTAGTTTGAGCGTTTTTGTGCATGTTCTAATTGCATTGTTCCTACCGGTAGGATGAACAAAGCTAGAACAACAGCCGCCTTTGCCTATCTCTTTTTATTGGGAACAGATTAGCCCTTCCGAGCGCCCCATTCAAGTATTGAATCTACTGAGCCCTTCAAACACCCCATCCAATGTGATTGGATGGAGTTCTCAAAGGGATCATCAGTAACGGGCGTAGTGTACCCCGTGGGTCGAATCTCAACACACCCCCGCAATAGAAAGAGAGGGGGCAACTGTTTCTCCTGGAGTACATGGCTGTCCAACAATGCCAGCCAAGCAGTGGGACTTGAACCCACCCATGCACCCCCCTACACTTGTGAAAACCTGCATGAACCCACAAGTGTAGCTGGAGAAGCCAGAGAGAGCCTTTAGACTAAGCGTTGTGCTGATTTGAGTGTGGGCACCACGCTTACACCTTGGAGGTCGGCGAGACTGCAAATTCCCATCAGTGATGCAAGCTTTGCATGTTGAGCTGCAGGAAGAGCTTTGGTGAGAAGGTCGGCAATCATCATGTCCGTTGGGCAATGAATGAGTTGAACCTCCTTTTTCTCCAAGTGGTCCCGTATGAAATGCAACCTCACGTCAAAGTGTTTGACCCGACCATGGTGTATTGGATTCATAGCAATAGCTATGGTTGAACGATTGTCTTCATAAACAGTAGTGGGCTTATTTAAATCCATACCCAGCTCCTGGAAGAGCATTCGTAGCCAGATTGCCTCTTTGATGGCCTCAGTAAGGGAGAAGTATTCCGCCTCAGTCGAGGACAAAGCAACAACTGATTGTTTCTTGCTGTACCATGTAATAGCACCCCCGCAAAGCATGAACACATGCCCTGACCTCGACTTGCGTCCATCCTCTTCAGCATAGCTGGCATCAGCGTAGCCATGTGGTTCATCCCACTCTGGGTAAGAAATACCCCCAGCTTTCTCTACCTCTGGGAGCGTTGCATTGGTGATGCATGTCATCTGAGAGTCTCCCTTCTGGTAGAAAAGTCCATGATCCCAGGTAGCGCGGACATATCGCAGCAACCTGTCAAGCGCAAGGGAATCTGAATGGGTTGGAGCGGACTGGTATTGTGCAAGTGTATTCACAGCATACGCAATGTCAGGGCGCGTCAAGTTTGCAAGGTAAGCAAGTTGCATGAGTGTGCTTCGGAAGTATTCCGACTCTTTTTGTGGAAGTTTTCCAGAGTCCACATCGTGTATCCATGTTGTGGACATGGGAGTTGCTTTGATTTTGACAGGTAAGCCTTCATCGTCACACCAGTAGTTTGCTTCCTCCAAGACATGCTGTGTGTAGTTTTTCTGTCCAATAAAGATTCCATCTTTGATTTTCTCAACTTGGATGCCAACAGCAACTTTTGGGTTGAGGTCCTCGCGGATTTTGAACTTTGATTTGATCAGAGAAAGAATTTTGGCAATTTCTTCTTCAGTGTGACTGAAGATGAGGATGTCATCTACGTATAGAGTGATGATGGTCTTGACCTTTCCATCAGGGTGCCTTTGCACAAAGACACAGTGGTCAGTCTTCAATTGTGTAAATCCAATTTCAACTAGGAAGTCGCGGATTGTTTTGTACCACTGTCGACCAGACTGGTGCAGTCCGTACAGACTCTTCCTGAGTAAACAGACAAGAAGTATCCCGTCTGCACCACGTATCTCAAAGCCTTCTGGTTGTTCCATGAAGTTTTCAATGTCCAGTTTGGCGTTCAAGTATGCGGTTTCGACATCAAGGCCTGCGAGTATTAGGTCAAACAGCAACGAGATAGCAAGGATTGCCCTTATGGAGGAGCTGCGGACGACAGGGGAGAAGGTCTCATTGTAGTCCTGACCAAAGATCTGGGTGTAACCCCGACCAACAAGGCGAGCCTTGAAGCGTTCAAGGTACCCTTCACTGTCAAACTTGTAGGCAAAAACCCATTTGGGCTTGAGAATCTTACGCCCTTTAGGTCGAGCCACTAAGTCCCAGACATGCTTTGACGTGATCGAATTGATCTCTGAGAGTTGAGCTGCCTTCCAATACTTTGCAAAAGGAGAACGCATGGCCTCTTTATGCGAAGCAGGGAGTGGCGGTAAGTCCCGCTGGTGGATCCTTTCTGTTGGATATGCTGTGACTTCCTCCGGCTCAAGCACAGTTTATGCTTTGAGCGTTTGGTAGAGTTCACGAAATTGTCCCCGTGCTATTCGTAGTTTACGAATTCTTGCAGTTAAAGCGCGGAGTGTTTTCCGACTGTAAGTGGAAGGATTTGTGGCAATTGATGGTTTTGTTCGTAGTTTACAAAGGTTTGCCTTCAATGCCAGGTAGTCACGTAAACCTGATGGCTCTCGTGGTATGATTGGGGGATTTGTTGCCTCCCCTGTTGACTCTGGCAAAGCTAGAATGTCAGGGGAAGTTGAGCGCTCCCTAGGAGGGATTTCCTGTTCATCAGGTATTGACTCTGGTTCAGAATCAGATGCGTTGTATAGCATACCCGGCTGTAGATCTCCCCCCTGTGATCCTGCAGGTGGTACATCATCTTCTTGTGAGTCAGACAGAGCGTCAGGATGTGCCACATCTGGATCAGTGGACATAGCGGGGTATGCAACGAGGAGGAAAGATATTGGAAATCCTGAGCTGTGGGTTGGACTGGTCCCCATTCCTTCAAGCGGGAGTCATGAAGGAACTGTCTCCAATTCCGCACAATGCCAGGAAAAACATTTTCGTGAAAGGAGACATGGAAGTGTTCCGATATTCTCTGGGTTTTCAAGTTGTAGACAACTGGAAGAGTGTTTCCTTTATACCCTAAGAATATGCCTGGCGCCCCTTTGTCAGGATGTTTAAGCGTTCGCTTTTCCTTTGGGATACGGTGGATAACCAAACAGCCAAAGGTGCAGATGTGATCAACATTTGGCTTTTCACCGTACCAAGCTTCGTAAGGTGTTTTCTTAGTGTAAGAGTGGTAAACCCTGTTCTTGATGTATGCTGCGTAGCGGACTGCATACACAAAGAAAGAGTGGGGCAATCGTGACTCTAAGAGCATGCAGTGTGCCATGTCTTTGAGAGTGTTGACCTGACGTTCTACCAGCCCATTGAATTCCTTGGTGAATGCAGGACTAGGTTCTAAAACAATAGGAGGATGCCGAGTATTGGCCCAAGTTTTGAATTCTCCATCTTTGAAGATTTCCCCCCTGTCACAGCGCACAGATGTGATATGTTTGCCATGTTGTTGTTCAAACCTTTCGATCGTAGACCTGGAATCTTGTGGGCGCGTCGGACAAAGAGTTGAGGAACTCAATGTCAAGCCAACGGGTTGACTCTTCCACAACCAGTTGCCAATGTTTTTCACCATGGTGTCCACGTGCGGGCAGTGGGACAGCATCAGTGTGTAAACGACCAAGCAGTGTGGTGTTTGGTCTGGAAGTGGAGTGGATAGGCGAAGCTTTCAATTTCCCAACATCACATGTCACGCAGGGAATGTCATGAATGAGGAAAAATGAATGACCAACTTTATTCAGATTTGACCAAGTACGCTTCAAAGAAGATAAAGACAGGTGACCAAATTTCTTGTGAAGAGCTCGGACTGCTTCAATGTTCTGAGGGTTTGGTAAAGGGTCTGGGTCAGTTTGACTTAAAGTTGGGGTTGCAGTATGCAAAGGAGCAGTTTGCTGTTGCGACTCACCTGGGGCGTCCCCCGAAGGAGTCGGCGCGTCCCTTCCAAGTTCTGCCCTGTCGAGACCATTATGTCCCGTCAGAAGAGAAGGGTCCACAACATAGACATTCCCTGTGTCCCTATGAGCAATGGTAAAGTCTGAACCATGTACCCGAGGATGCAATAGGGCTGTGTCTGCTGTGAAAGTCACGTTGTGACCTGTCTGCCGCACGATTTGCTGAACCGAGAGTAGAGTGTCTGAGAACTCTGGCACATAGAGCGAGTTCCTCATGATGAGAGCTCTTCCGTTAACGAACAAGGTGAAGTCGCCCACTCCAGTGGCAGTTGTAAAGCCGTCAGCTGTTTTGATCTGCTGGGAGGTGGGCCGCAAGTTTGTGAAGTGCTCTTCACAAGGCGACATTGTCCTGGAAGCCCCAGAGTCAAGGATGACCTGGTGTGGGTGGCTGCCAGCAAGTCTTGCCATCAGCGCAGTCTCGTAGATGCGGCGGTAGGTGACGTTGCGGTAGAGGAAACGCCCAGATTCGTACATCACTTTGTAGCCGACGTTTGAGACAATGTTGTCAGTGATCCAGTCTGGATCCATTCTGCCGTCAAGAAGTGTAACTGTGAGTTCCACTTCAAATTCCTCCTCCACCTCAACGGCCTGGCATGTTCCAATTTCAAACTCCCGTGCCGCAAGTGCCCTTTCTACTGAAAGGAAGTCGTCCAGAGCTGAAGTGTCTGCAAGGCGCGCAGCACCCTCAGTACTGAACTCCAACATTTCGACGTCTTCTGCTTCAGGAGGTGGTGATGGAGTATCCATCCTGTAGCATTTGTGGGGAGGAGAGTCCTCAGAGGCTGCACAAGAGGCTTGGTGGTGTTCTTTAGCAGCCACCTCACGTGCAATCTTGGCAGTCTCAGTAGCTTTCTTGGAATCAGCTGACGTGGCCTTGGCTTCTTTGGCGTGTGCAGGCTGCTTGCCCTTGGCCTTCTTTGCAGGGCGAGCTGACTCTGACTTCCCGTGAGGGAACTTGAGGCATTCCTCGCGAGAGTGCGAGACCCAGATTCCATGAAGGTCACAAGTAGGCTTGCCGTTGAGTGCCTCACCGATCTTGCGCTTCTTGGTTGCCACTGAGGTCTTTGCTGAAGCAGCTGTTTCCATCTCAGAAGTGCCATGGTGAGCAGAGTGTCTGCTGTTCTTCTCTTTGCTTTGCTGGTACAGCGTGTGGCAGTTTGTCAACTCCTTGACGAGATCGCTGGTGTTGGCGTAGCCTGACAGCCCCTTGAGAAGATTTTGGACGAACGCCAGAGAAGATTTCATGTCCAGGCAGCGTTTCCCTTGCTTTGTGGATGATGGCAGAACGCAGGATGTTTGTCACACCCCTGCAAGTGGTGGCAGTACATTTGAAATGCTTCGGCCAATCCGTGACCAGTGTGGTCAGAGTGGTGTACCACTCCTGGACTGCCGGACCAGAGTCTCTGGGTTTTGCCAAACGACTGTAAGTCGCAAGCCACTTGTCCTGCTGTGAACCAGTGTGGTCCTGCAGGGCGTACTTGTCATTGAGCCACTTGTACCGGTCAGCGCAGTTGGTGATGTTTGCCGCAGTCATGGAGCGCACATCCTCAATGCGCGAGCAGGAGTCGAGGGTAGCAACCGCCTTGTCGTGTTGGGCCTCAAGCTCCCTGTAGGTCTTGTGTTCTTGGCGTATACCAGTGTGGTACTTGTCAAGGGCAGTGTGGTGCAGACGGTACATCTCACTGTACGCAGCCTTGGCCTCCGCCGTTGCAGAGGATTCAGGGGGAGAACCAATGCTGGGAGGAGCAGCGCCGATGCCGACCTTGGTGCAGTGCTCGCTGAACGTACCGAAGTAATCAGGCTTGAGGAAGCTGGCAACAAGATTGTATGCCATGACCGGCTTGATGACTTCTTCCACATGCAGTTCCCAAGCCTGGTAGCCGTAAGAAGAGAAGCGAACAGCCTTGGGGGTTGAAGAAGACATGCTAGGTAGCGGCTTGGTGGACCAGTGGACTTGTTTAGAGCGGTAGCCCTTTTCTTGTAGAGAGCCAAGAGCCCTTTGTTGCCTTAAAGTAGCTGGTGAGCCGGTGCTCACAGACAGGTTGGTCTTGTTTAGAGTCAGAAACCCTTTTCTTGTAAGAGCAGCAGGGCCCTGTTCGAGCGTACAAGTGTGGCCGACGGCTTGTAGATAGCTTTGTGATGAAATCCCACCCAGGACTGGAGGGACTTGGTGTGTGTGGGGATGAAGAGAGAGAGAGGGAGAGCAGTGATGATGGAAAAGGGAGAGGAGAGAGAGGATGGAGAGAGGAGAGAGGAGTGAGTGGGCAGAGATGGAAGAGAGAGCAAATGGAGGAAGAGAGATTGGCTTGTTTTTGCACTGGATTCTGTTAAAGCAGCAAGGAGGGGGTTCGATTCCTTGTTTGGTCTCTGTGAGAGGTTGCTGCTTTTATACTCCTGCAGGTTGGAGCCATCAGAAAACAGAGGGAGCAGTGGGCTGCACAGAGCAGGCCACAGAAATGAGATAAAACAGGCTGAGCACCAACCCCCAGCCTGGGCTAAGTACCCATTCAGGGCTGAGTACCACCCAGGGCTGGGCATCACTCAGGGCTGAATACCAGCCAGGGCTGAGTACCAGCCTGGGCTGTGCACCACCCAGGGCTGAGTACCAGCCTGGGCTGTGCACCACCCTGGGCTAAGTACCAGCCAGGGCTGAGTACCACCTTGGGCTGAGCACTTTGTCTGGGCTGAGTACCACCAGGAACCAATTTACCGCTTGTTTGAGAAACAGTTGCTTGTAAATTGGTTTGGTTGTTTCCAAATCAGGAAGCTTGTTTGGGAAACAAGCCGCTTTTTTCCTTGTTTTTAGAAATCCAATGATTGGTGCAATCTCTGGTGAGCTCAGTTTTTATCTCACTTTTAGAAATGCAGTGATTGGTGCAATCCCTGATTCCTAAATGCCTGTTGCATTGCTCAGATTGCACAGCACAGCAGGAAAGCTGGAATTCCAGATCAGGAAGCGGAATTCCGGTGCAGAGAGAGGAATTCCGGTGCAGAGAGCGGAATTCCGGAGCATTGGGCAGTGGTACACTGCTTCTGCATGCTTGCTGTGCTGTGTTACATGTGCAGAGTGCGTAGTTTGAGCGTTTTTGTGCATGTTCTAATTGCATTGTTCCTACCGGTAGGATGAACAAAGCTAGAACAACAGCCGCCTTTGCCTATCTCTTTTTATTGGGAACAGATTAGCCCTTCCGAGCGCCCCATTCAAGTATTGAATCTACTGAGCCCTTCAAACACCCCATCCAATGTGATTGGATGGAGTTCTCAAAGGGATCATCAGTAACGGGCGTAGTGTACCCCGTGGGTCGAATCTCAACAAGGTAGCAGCTTGGTGAACCAGTGGACTTGTTTGTTTGGCTTTATACAAAATTGTGACAAAGACCATGTGACAGAAAATGCACCAAGTCCTCGTCACAGTTGGTGCTCTCCCATGCACCACAGTGTCAGTTGTTGCTCCTGCACACTGCTTACTGCAAAAACCCAAAATCTAACACTCCCCCCTAAGCTATGGGCAGGAGCAAAAGGGCTGGCACAGAGGAAAACCTTACACCATAGTCACTTTACGCCATGGGCAACGTAAGGAAACTGTACACCAGCTAAGGGAAAGTAATAAACAGGTATGACTGACCACCAGGTGGCAGAACAATAAGAAAAGAATGCCCATATGAAACATGTCGATGGAGAGTGAAGAAACTTGAATGCAGGAAACAAATACAAGAAGCAATGCAAGAGAAGAAGAAGGACAAGAAATCAAAAAGAGAAAGAGCCTGCAATACAAATGAAACAAGGGAACAGAAATTTAAGGCACATGACAAACACCAATATGACCAAGATGATAAGCACCTAAAGCAGCTTGGTTATGATTTTGTAAGATAATCTACTGGTTGCTCTCCACCAGGAACCCACTCTTGTCAAATCAAACCTTGTCAACCGACACTCAACACTGCTTGCCGGCACCTTCCCGCCCTCACTGTTGCAACTGGATTGTACTAGCTTCGCAACACCAACAATCACCGCCGCCGCAGCCTGCCACAGCCGCCCCACCGACCTGCCCCTGCGATCGCCCTCGCCGCTGCACGCAAGACCACCACAACCACCCCCCGCCAATCACGCGCCCATCGCCGCCAAATTGCTGCCATATCACCGCCAGATCGCTGCCAGATCACTGCCAGATCGCAATTGCCCAGTTGAATCGCAAATTGCAATCGCGACTGGATTTTGTGTCAGCGCAGAATCATACATCACATCCGCCAGATCGAGATTCAAAGTCAAATGAAAGCACCTCATCTTGATCACGACCGCCATCATCACCAACGTAGTCAGATCGTTATTGACACTCGGTGGGGCCGTCGTCCCTCGCCTCTGGCGTTTTAGCTTACACCCAGCTCACCTGTGCATTTTCAATCACTTGTGCACTCTCAACCTCAAGTTGTTTTTGCATCATATTCTTTGTCTTGTGCACTTGCGCCTCATGCGCCTTTGTCTCATCTTCTTCATGGCGTCGCAGGTGTTCCTAATTCTTTGGATTTTCACGTAGAAATACTTCAATTAAGCGCTAAGTTTCCAATAGAAGCTCCAGATTCAAAAATTTAACACGTTCTTCAGTAAGTTCCGCTGTTGGAAACATTACTTGGCTATCGTCCACATATTGGTCACCTTCAAGTCTTTGGATCAGGTCTCCTGTAATCACATAAGTAGTCATCGACTTGAGGATAAGCACCCCAAATTGGCGACAAGAGCAACCAAGCCATCTACCTTGGTGGAATTGATCGATCCCTCATGAAGGTACATGACATCTCAACAAATTGGGTGGTAGTTCATTGCATTAATGATGCTAAATTTTTAAAGGGTACTTTTCCAACAACTGAGAAAGCAAATGAGAGCACAGACACAGCAAATTACGACTAAGAACTGGTTGACGATTGATAACTTCTGTCGCATGTTGAATGGCATAGCCCACCAAGAGGGGAAGGAGTTGCACGCATGGTGCAAAAGAGCACGAGTGACATCCATAACTGTGCACAACTCGCTCAGCGCGACCATCAAACTCAGGAGTACAAGGAGGATTAGTCTCTGGTATAATGTTCTTTCCTCCACAGAAGTATTCAAATGCCTTTGACTTCAGTTCTCTGCCATCAAAGCGAACTGCCATTACAGGAATGTTGGTTGCTGTTTCAACTTGCTGTGTGATTTTTATGACTGTAACAAGGGCCTCTGATTTCTTCACAATGGGAACAGCGCAAAGGTAATTACTGGCAAAAGCAATAGCAATGACTGCATAACGATAATGACAACAAAAGAGAGGTTTTACTTCTTCAAGGTTAAATGCAAGACGTTCGCAAGGAAGGATATTGGGTAGCTCGCCAGGTTTTGCTGATGTGTGAGTGCTTTTGCCTTTCATACATGCTTCACAGTGCTCAAGGTCTGAGAGTTAAACATCGGGGAAGGCTGCTGTTGTGTTGCGTTGCTGCATGAAGCAAAGTCGCTGAAAGGAGGGGTGACCAAGGTGCTGATACAAGCAGGCTGTTGTGGTTTGTTCCAACCCTAGGTGGGCTTTGGAGATCAGTTGTTGTTCAAGATTCAAAGGTGCTGACTCAAAGAGTCTAAGGTATTTCACAGCAATGAGGGCCATTAGCAACTTGGAAAAGTTTGCAGAGATGTTTTCTGTGAGGGGTAACCAGTTGAGTCCATATGCACGCTTTGTGAGAAGAATGTTAACGTCATCATCCGGCATAGCACCAAGTTTGCAAATGATGCCAGGACCAAAGCCACGGCGGAAGACGCAAGCAACCAGGTCATTTTCCGCCAGTAGGTTGACTACAGCATCTGGTGCATACAGGGCTTTGGCAATGCACAAGGTGATGTAGTTGGGAAGCTGAAGAGTAATTGGTCCATAACCAACAGGGTTGAGAGTAATGTTTCCTTCACGACTTCAATGGTGGTGGTTTTCTTCACAATGGTTTTTGGATCGAAGTATGAAAAATCTTGGACAAGTGTTAGAGCGCAACTGTTATCAATAATAAAGGGAAAATGAAGAAGGGGAGAAGCTGTTGGCTGTGCAAGGAGTGCTGCTTCGTGTGCCCAGTTCGTTCCTGGGCCAATTAAAAATCCACTGAGTCGTCTGCATCACAGTATTCGTTCCATAGATAGATTGTCAAACTGTGCGTCCACATCAGCATACTCATTCCAATCATTGGCTGCATCCCATGGGTCAGCTCCTGAGATAACAAGTTTAGCCAAACTAATCTCACTCTTCAAACAAACAGTTCGTCAAAACAACTATGATAAGCAACGCATTGAGCTGGCAAATCAAAGAGAAGGGGACACCTCCACTGCAGCCCCAGAGGTCAACGAACCAACTGCAAATGTTGCCCAAGTTCACTGGATTGCAGCAGAGCAGACTGAAATCGATGCCCTTCGAACTTTAGCAGCCTTTGAAGTTGTGGAACAGCCCATCAACATCAACGTCGTGCAGAACAAATGGATCTACAAGGTCAAACTTAAACCATGCACTTCCGTGCACGGCTTGTGGCTAAGGGCTTCACTCAACGTCATGGCATTGATTTTTTGGAATACGCACTCTCCTGTTGTCCGAATCAATAATAGTCTTCGTTGGCTCATTGCCATGGGGGCTGCAAACAACTGGCACACTGCTATTGTCGACATCAGCAACGGGTACCTAAACAGCATGCTCGATGTGCTCATTTACATGGAGCAGCCAGACAGCTACCACAGTGATGGCAAAGTCTGGCTACTGAAGAGAGCTGTTAATGGTATCAAGCAAGCTGGCTGGTGTTGGTACCAAGAACTGATTGGCCACCTGAAGTCGAATGGATATCAGCAAAGCACAGCAGACCCCTGTATCCTCTTCTGTCAAGTGGATGGAAAAGTCATTTTCATTGCCATCTATGTCGATGATGTTTGTTTCTTTGGGGATTCTGGGGAGATCACTTTTGCCATCACACTGCTAAAATCTCGTTACAAGCTCCACGAAATAGGAACAATCAAAACCAGATGAAGCAGCTGCAGACCAGAGACTGTACGAGGCAATCCTTCGCAGCATCAACTACCTTGCAACACACACGCAACCAGACCTTGCCCCAGCAGTTTCATGCCTTGGTGCCTTCAGCAAGGATCCTAGCAAGCAACACATGAAGATCCTATATATATTGTTCCAGCCCCAAAGGGCTGACGGGAAGAGAAAGCGCCATCAACGGTGAACCGTTATACAGTACGTCCAGGTATCACCGTGGCAAACCCCATGCACTACAGACTTACAGGGTCGTCAGGCATCTCCACCACACTACTCCTTGTGATTCAAGACCGTACTCTTTCTTGTTGCCTTCAACAGCTGGCGTCGTGACTTGAACCCTGGGCCCTTGAGTGACAGATACCCAGACCCCCCATGCTTTCCCCCAGCTAGGCTCTTGTGAGGGGCCACACATGAAGATCCTTATTTGGGTTCTCAAATATCTCAACAGTAATAGTGAGTATGGTTAATGTTATTCTCGCAACTGCACAGATATAGCTGGTTACTCTGACGCTGCCCATGGTGTCCACTCAGATGGGAAATCACAGTTTGGCTAGTATGTTCTATTTGGAGGAACAGCTATTAGTTGGACATCTGTTCGGAGCAGCACTGTCATGCTGTCACCGCAGGATTTGAATATGCAGCTGTGTCTGAACTGGGACGAGAACTTAAGGCACTATCCCAACTCTACTCAGCACTTCAACTTCCGTCTCCAACTCCTCTTGTCATCTACACTAACAACAGCGGTGTGATCAACCTCAGTTCAAATGATCTTTACACCAATGGGTCAAAGCATATCATGGTAAAGTATCATTATATTCGAGAACTCGTGGAACAAAAAGTAGTATGGCTTGAGTGGATTGCTGGAGGAGAACAGCCTGCAGACTATATGACGAAATCTCTCTCAGCTGCTCTCAGTGAATACCATTTGAGTCGCATTGGCCTTTGTTTCTTCTCTTTCCTCTGATTCATTTTTTCTTATCTGTGAAGTTGTTTTCTTCTTTGTTCCTTTTCATTACTTTGACTCATTTTCTTTTACCTCTGAAGTTCAATACGTGCCCCCATCCATTTCTTGTTAGTGTGGTCTGTCCTTTCTGCTCTGCCATCCGATGGCCAGTCATACGTGTTTGTGATTCTTCTTTCTCTGGTGTACAGTTTCCTTAAGTTGACTATGGCTTAAGGTTTTCCTCTGTGCCAGCTTTTGCTCCTGCCCACAGCTTAGGGGGGGGGTGTTAGTTTTGGGCGTTTTGGTGTAAGTGGTGTGCAGGAGCTTTGACCTGTTACTGCTCGGCAAGGATGACTTGCAGCATTTTGCAAGTGATAGTCCTTGTAACAGTTTTGTATGAAGACAAACACAAGACTGACAGAAGCCAAGATCAACCTCCCACCACCACCACCTTCAGTAGTGTACTACCTCCATCCCCCACAGCAGCACAACCCATGGACAATCCAACCCAACGAATTCTTTCAGGCGTTGGGGATGGCCCCATATGAAAGAAAGACTTTGGGAACTGTTGGGGAAGTTGCAGCTGCTGCTGGGGAAAGAATTGCAAGTGTATGGATGCGGGCAAGGTTGTAAGCGTGGAGAACGGAAGGTGCTGCAGTAACCAGGACCATATCCACCTTGTCCAAAGCCTCAACCACGACTGCAGAAGGCAGTGGGTCATTCACAGCCACGTTGATACAGCCTGTTTCAATAACATGACGAATTTTCTTGCTGCTAAGACAGTCATGGAAGCGTGAAAACCATGTTGAGATACGACCCATGGGGTACACTACACCTGTTACTGATGATCCCCTTGAGTACTCCATCCAATCACATTGGATGGAGTGTTTGAAGGGCTCAGTTGATTCAATACTCGAATGGGGCGCTTGGAAGGGCTAATCTGTTCTCAATGAAAAGAGATAGGCAAAGGCGGCTGTTGTTCTAGCTTTGTTCATCCTACCGGTAGGAACAATGCAATTAGAACATGCACAAAAACACTCAAACTACTCACTCTGCACATGTAACTCAGCACAGCAAGCATGCAGAAGGAGTGTGCCACTGCTCCATGGTCCAGAATTCCGCTCTCTGCTTCGGAATTCCACTCTTTGATCTGGAATCTCTCTGCTTTGGAATTCCAGCTTCCCTGCTGTGCTGTGCAATGTGAGCAATGCAACAGGCACTTAGGAATCAGGGATTGCACCAATCACTGCATTTCAAAAAAGTGAGATAAAACTGAACTCACCAGAGATTGCACAAATCATTTGATTTCTAAAAACAGGTAAAAGGAAGCGGCTGGTTTCCCAAACAATCATCCTGATTTGGAAACAACCAAACCAATTTACAAGCAACTGTTTCTCAAACAAGCAGTAAATTGGTTCTTGGTGGTGCTCAGCCCAGACAAAGTAATCAGCCCAGTACTCAGCCCTGGGTGATGCCCAGCCCTGAATGGTTACTGAACATATTCTGAATGCCAGAAAATACCTTCAAATGAAAGAAAACATCACAGTTAAAAACATCTCAAAATTATTGAGGATAAGGGAGAGAGAGAGAGAGAAGAGCAGAGCTGTACAAGCTGCCAGAGGCTGTGAGGGTAGTGGTCAAAATTGTCTAAGCTGCTGAGTTGTCCAAAATCAACGGAGATCCAATTTCACAGAGGTGGCAACGAATGGTCGAAGGCTGCAAGATCACCGCTCTGTTGCTCATCAGAAAGGAGGCGGCGTCAATTGTGATGCAGGTGACGATATTGCGGCCTCCGGCTGTGATTGCAGTGCAAAACTATTAGTTTGATGTGGAGGTTGATTGAGGTCGGTGGTACTGTTGAGATTGCAGCCTTTGGCCGCGATCGCGGCAAGAAAACATAACGAGGCTGAAGGCGGCGGCTTTGCCGCTGCTAAGTCGATGGTGAGGTTGCAACTGCAGGCTGTGATGGGGTGAAGATGATGGTGGTAGTGTTATTGAGATGGGATGCAACGGCGAAGCCGCCGCAATATTGATGGTGGTGGTGATGTTGAGATCGCGACTGAAGGTCGCAATCATGGCGAAACAGCGAGATTGCGGCCGAAATGGTGAAAGTGAATGTGAGATTGCGGCGAAATGGTGATGTTGAGATCGCGATGGTGATTGAGCTGGCTATCACAGCCCCCGCCCGCACTTGAGGGGTAAGGATGCACGGGAAAGGAAAGGGATCTTACCTGCTACGTGTGAGGGGCAGAGGGTGGTGTTTGTGATGGTTGGGGACAACAGGGGCAATCCTCACCTATTCAATTTTCACAAGAGATTCTTGGAGAAAAGATGAAAAAGAAAAGAGAAAAGGGAGAAAATTATAACAAAACTGAAAACATGAAGAGGGAAAAAAAAACTCGAAGACATTGACACCAGAAAATCCGGTGCCAGTGGCACTGCTTTAACAGTTGGATGAGAAGAAATGGCTAGTTGGGTGAAAAATGGCCCAAAAATGGAGGGAAAAGCTGTCAGGGCAGCGACCCCCTTTGAACGGCCCGTTGTGACACCGTACCAGACCAAGGGAGTCCTAGCACATTAGGCAGCTTGGTCTGAAAGCGAAATTGCAAGTCTTGCGCCACAGAGGTGTAAACTGGTCTCTGACAAAGAAGAATTCCGACAGGATACTCTCCAAGGAATATTTGCATCGTGGACTCTTCCAGCATCCTCCTCCTGGCACTCCTTCACTGTGGCAATCATCATCTTGGTCTCAACAATGCAACGGAAAACTGCTGTAAGAAAGAGTACAAACTTGTCTGATCTGGCGTCACCACTCCGCAGAAGACATGCAAATCAACGTGTTATCATTGCGCCCCTGGTCTTCCTTCATGGTCGTTGCCTTTTATGCTACACTCACAGCAAGGGCATCCTGACAATGATCTCTTTGTTTCCCATGGCTGAGTGGCTCTTCAGACAACACAACAGGTTGTGGCGCTTTGGTCCTATATGTGGTTCATCCAACCTCTTCAGGTGAAAGCAAACACATTCTGGAAGGCAGTTGATGTGGTGACGCAGCAGAGCAGGGTTGCAGCAAATGAAGGGGCTTTCCAGGTTGTCCCACACTGCAACAAATTGGGCCTTCTCTGCACACACTCAACATGCACATCAGGCATGGCAGTCATGTGGACACAGACTTCAAAACAGATTTTCCTGTATTGTGGCCTCTTCCACTTCCCACTCTGTGGGGGAGGGAGGTCTGTGCCTACCACAGCTTCTTTGCAGTTGACCTTTCATTCAGGTCCCTCATACTTTTCAAATCTCATGTTTTGCATCACTTTGTGTCCAAATGGGTGGGTGATTGGGTCTCTTTTGTATTCTACACAAAAGATGAGTTTACATTCCCAGAATCCCGCCCAGCAGGAACTTGACTTTCTGCTTTATTTTGAGGCAACAACGAAAAAAAAAATATGTATTTTGCGATGTTAACAACCAAAAAAAAAAAAAAAAAAAAAAAAAAAAAAATTGTACTGAGTTTGAGGTTACTTCACACACCCTCGAGCTGGAACTTGAAGTCAGTCCGACATAATGCATGACATCTGACAAAGTCATCACCTTTTGAAGGAAATTGAAAACATCAGCAACCGTCAGCGATGGCAGGATGCCATTGCCAACAGTTGCAGATGCCACCAGATGTCATGATGTACCCCCCTTTTTGCTGATACTGTGAAGTCCTCAGTTCTACCCTTTCTCCTTGATTGTGACTAGATCTTGGGGATCAAATCTCCCTGGTTTTGCCTAGTTTTCGGGTTCCTCTTGGTGCAGTGTGTGAGACTGCACCAAGATCTCAGTTATAAAGTCTAGGGATTTTAGTTGCAAAAACCACAAGCATTGGGTCCTGAATTTTATTCCCAGTTCTTTAATTCAATAGCTTCCAAGGTGCTATCAAAGTGTATTTCCAACTTACCTGTCTATATTATTGGACTGCATTTTCTTTGCACGCTCAACTAGTTTGTTATTTATTTTGGGTACTTACATGTACATGCAATAGGGGTTGGGAGACTTCGCCGCCTGGCACCTGCACCCCCACCACAACAGGGGCCTATCATATTTATTTACAGCAATCTCCCTTAAACCTTGGTTTCCACGTCGCTTTGGTGGTGCAGTTACAACAAAGTTCTGACGTGATTGCATTGCATTTGCATTGCAGTCACGCTGCCGATACTGTGCAGTTTCTTGCGTTGCAGCAGTCCGTTTTCGGAGGTTGCCAAATTGAAACTTTCGCCACCAGAGGTCATCCGCCGCCGCCTTCGCGCCTTCCTGCCTCCACCACGCCCTCAACCGCCTCTGCTGCGCCTCCACCACCGTCATCCTCCACAGCGATGAGAGGCAAACGCATCTCCAACCAGATTCGTGAACGAGTGTACACCAGCTACCACAGCCCCAATGCCCCGACAACGAAGAAGCTGGCTGAACGTTTCGTAATCAGCGAGCAATCTGTGAGGAACATTTTGACTACGTATGAGAAGTGGGGAACACATACAGCCCCTTGCTCGGTTGGAAGTGGACGTCCAATGTCCCTCACGCGCAATGACTTGGACTTTGTTGAAGATCTTATCTGTGAGCGGCCCCAGATGCATCAGGATGAGATAGCAGGCAGGCTGTCGGAGCGGCTCGGATACGCAGTATCCATGAAAGTGGTACAAGCAGGCTTAACATACCTCGGTTTCACAAGAAAAAAGGTATGCTTGGATCATACCTGTTCTTCCTGCTTATTCTTACAATATCTAACGCCAGTTCAATACTATTCTCCAAAAAGCTGTCTGTTCACTTCACACAAAGTTCTGAAGAGGCGATTGCTGGCTTCCATCGCTTGATGGATGAGGAACTGATTGGCAGCGAGTCTGTCTTTGTTGACGAAACCAGAGTCGATGACAAAAGCTTCAACAGGCGATACGGCTACTCTCCTTGCGGTACACGGGCTCTGGTAAGACAGACGGGCATTCGCGGCGAGAGCACGACGCTGATTGCTGCTTTGGGTGCGTCTGGAATTCGGGCTAGTTGCACGGTTGACGGTTCTGCCACTGCTGACAACTTCCTCGACTTTGTTGTTCATGTGCTGCTACCAGCAATGAACGAGGGTGAAGTTATCGTCCTGGACAACGCACGAATTCACCATGATCATCGAGTTGACGAAGCTTGCATGGATTGTGGTGTGCGATTGGTTTATCTTCCCCCATACTGCCCATTTCTCAACCCCATCGAAGAGGCGTTCTCAGTCATCAAAGCTGAACTCCGCCGATTTGAAACACACCTCCACGACCTTTATGATCGCCATGATCTAATTTTGATGGTTTGCGATGTCATTACAAGAGAAATGGCAATGGGATTTATTTGTCATGCGGGGTACACAGAATAAAGGTTGTTACTCAGACTCCTCCCTGCTGTACAAAGCCAAACGAGCAGCGTAACCGACAGGGATTTTGAGCCCCTTCAGAGTGTCAACTGAGATGTATGCGAGCGACTCCAAGCTGATGCACTCCCGACGAAAGATGGCCATGCAAGCCTCACGATGCTGCTCATCTGAGATGATCGATGCGACAAGATCCTCAATTGTGCTGTGTGTTCGCAATGCACCTTGCGATCGCCGAGGGGTTTGGACCATGATGTTGATGTTGTGATTCGTTGCAGCTAGCGGGGCAGCCTCCACGACAGATTGGTTATGGCGAGCACGTTTCTGAAGGTTCGCTTGGAACAAGTAATGGGCAGGAGGGGTATCCAAGGTCGCTCCACGATCTTTCTCAACCTGCAACAACGATCAGACGTTGAAGGGTGCATGCCCACGACTTACAATCAACTTTGCCCAGATGCTAACCATGTCGGCCTTGCAAAAGGATCGGACGCCACTTCGAGAGATAAACCAAAACCCGTCTCGTTTGGCTGGGTCCTCACTGTATCGGTTGTAGAGATCCTGTACCATCTGTTGCACTTCGGTGTTGTGTGGCTCACCAAAGCCAATTACAGACAGGTCAGGATCGCGGTTTTCGACCGTTCATCCTCTTCATCAGAACCAATCTGTCTCCTTTGTCGCTTCTGCTGAAGGCCCTGCTGTGGCAGTGTTTGGAGAGCGGGCCCAGTGGAAGCTGAAGGCCTGGCCATTGTACGCACTTGCTTTGTTTTGGTTGACGAAGGGAGGGACACAGATGCTCACGAAACAGTGGTGAATTTCAAAGCCCAATGGCTCTTGACGAGATTGGTGTTGGTGACAGCAGTACGAAAGGCAGAAAGATCCTGGGCCGATTCAAGCTTGCGGTCTGCGTCATCCTTTCAAGCTCGAGGATACCTGTAGCATAAATCACGAATCCAGCTTTCTTTGAGTTTGTATGCAGTGAAGACTGTAGCGATCTCTGTCCTGATGTCGAGTATGGAAGCGGTGTTGACGTCACCAATGAGTATCTCCTTTGTATGCTTCTGGCCGTATGCAGGCTTCCATATTACTTTGAAAGTCTCAGGCCGAGCTTCCAGAACAACTTCACCATCACTGTCTTCCAGATCTGAAGCAGCTTCACCATTGGAGTCGCTCAAATCATGAGCAGGCAAAGGAAGAGCCGACATTTGTTTTTGAGGGCTGTGGAGGCGCAGCGGAGGTGAGGGCGCGGTGGAGGCAGGAAGGCGCGAAGGCGGCGGTGGGTGACCTCTGGTGGCGAAAGTCTCAATTTGGCAACCTCCAAAAACGGACTGCTGCGACGCAAGAAACTGCACAGTATCGGCAGCGTGACTGCAATGCAAATGCAATGCAATCACGTCAGAACTTTGTTGTAACTGCACCACCAAAGCGACGTGGAAACCAAGGTTTAAGGGAGATTGCTGTAATGAAAATCCCTCACACCCGTTGGCACAGCTGCAATCGATGGAGTTCTTCCACGTTGTGCTCATTCATTGAGTAAATACAATATGGTGGGGTTGATTGATTGACTGATTTATTCAAAGGGTGGCTCTCGGGTGGCACCTTTCCGTCGTCCTCTTTTTTTTTTGCGAGATGTCGGTCTCTCTCCACACGACGCCGACAATATTAGTTATGTCAATGTTTAAGAAAATAAGTTAAAAAAGGGAAAATGAAAAATGGAAAAAGGCGGGGAAAAAAAAAAAAAAATCTGAGCAATGGCGACGACCGTTTCGCGGTCAGCCACCGCGCCGGCGAGCTCGAGCAACAGCAGCGCAAGCTCAACAACCGCTGCTTTGGACGCCTCGGCAGGAGGCGGCGGCGGCGGCGGCACGCTGACTGGTGGTGGTGGTGGTTCTTTCTCAGCCTCTTCCTCCAGTGGTGGAGGCGCTGGCATCAGCACTGTAAGCAGCAGTACTGCCTCCGCAATCAGCATGAGTACCGCCAACAACGGCGGTGGTGGCAGCAGTGCCAGCAATGCTAACAGCCGCAGTACCGGCAGCAACGGTGACGGAAGCACGGGCATCATCAGCAGCCTGGACAGTAATAACAGTGGCGCGAGTGACGCCTCGATCGCCTCGAGCTCTTCGACCACAGCGTTTGCTTCGTTGGGGAACCCGCTGTCATCTCAAACGAGTTTGCTCGACCCCACAACCAGTGTGAGGACCTCACCTCCGCCTGCTTCTGGGGCAACCTTCACTGTCAGCTCTGCATCTCCTTCTGCGAAGAACCCGGCAACTTCAACAAATTCGGGCTCGGAGTTCTTCCCCAGCTCAGAGTCAACTGCCCCGATCAACCGTGCAGTGCTCCTCGGAGTGGGAGCGACTGCTGTCTTCCTCATCCTTTTTGTGGTCGCGCTTGTGCTCCTTTTAAGACACTATCGACGTCGCGGCACGAAACTATTTTCGCGAAACTCAAAACTCCTGGACAGCGATTCAGTTTCGAATTCACCTACCACTGCTTCCGGCCGAATAGGGCCGTTTTTTACGACGCGACCTCCAAGAGAACATGGCGCTGAGTCGGATGATCACAGACCTGGGACGCATCTCCCCGAAATGAATGACGCGGTGATCGCACTTGCGACCTCTCTCCATCCAACCACCAGGTCTCCTCTGTACGGATACTCCGTCATCCCAAAAGGACCGTCTGCTGGGGATGGCCGTCCTCGCATGGAGGCGATCTCAGCAGTCGTGTCAAGGACCTTGTTGGCTCACTCGCCTGCAGACTCCGCGAACAACCATAATAGTATTTCGGTACCAGCTGTATCCAACGAGCACGCCGATCCACCGACATCCCATTATCAACAGGAAAGAAAATTAGGCACAAAGATGTTTGTGGAGCAGACCGTTGAAGAGTTGACGAGCCAATTTGGGCCCACCGCGTCTGATCACGCAGTCTCTGAAGCTCAGAAGGGCGGCGACTGTCATTTAGGCACCGTTCCGTCCAACATAAATCACAGCAGGACAAATCTCGTGACAGGCAGTGATACTGGCGCAGCGCCTGGCGGCAGCGTTGTTAGCAGCGTGGTTGATCGACTCAGTTCTGATACCTGCAGCGCGGAAGTCGCGTTGCATACCATCTTGAAATCTGGGGATTACGATCGCGACACGGTGCTATCAAGTCCATCCGAAGGGTCAAATGTGATTGCCTCTGCCGCAGACCATAGTCCAGCTGTCTTCCATAGAGATGAAGCGACCAGCCGCGGGAAAGCATGGCGAGATACTTCTAGTCGAGTAACCTTGATGTCTAGCTTGCGAGAATCTATGGAGTCGGGGTGGCCATCAATTGAAACAAGTGATGGAAGGAAGAAGTGGAGAAAGCACGAAAGCATTTACAGCGATGACGAAGCCTGATGCTTTCGTCTGACGATACATCAAGGCATTACACCGTCAGCCACACTTTGAGGTGACACAATTTTTTTTTGATTCAGCCTGTAATGTGAGCACTCTTATTCCGACCCATTTGCGTACAATTCGGTTCGTTTTACTTGCCACCAGTTCTTTTGATGAAACGTGTAGATGCGACTTGCTGTGAAATATATGCCCAGACTTTGATATCAACCGTTTGGAAAGTGATTCCCCTCAGTGAGATGTCTAACTAATGCTTGTGAAGATTCCATGCGCCAGTGCTGCTACACTGGCTCAGTGTGAGGTTGAAACCCACGTCCCGAGTGAATATTTATTACGTATCACGGCATCGACTCGCGTCCCCCGCCCCACCACTTCAGTATATTGTTTTTTCCGTACGCCTCCCGTGGAAACTTCTCGAGAGTTCTAAATCTTTTCCAAGTCTTTTCACTACCGTCTCCGCTTCCTATCCTTGCAGGTCTCGCCGGCTCGTCTGCGTTTCCCCAGACCCAGCCAACTTCCGTGTTTGTAGTGCACGGCACGCGGTACTTTTCAATGGGTCCCCGCATTCGCACGACTGACGGGACGTTGTAAGTGATGAGCCAATCCTTCAGAATGGGATCGTCGCTGTCTAAAGCGATTCCTGGAGGAAGTTTCGTAGGGAGACCCGAGAGTGATGGCGGCTTCAGTGATGACGTCGATTCAAGAGAATTTGAGCTATTGCCGATGGCGGGAAGCGGTGGAAGGTGGTGCGCTTGCTTAGATCGAACGGCGGGGGTGACCTTTTCCTGGCGCTATGCGACCAAAGGGAGAGATGGAAAATGCCGGAACAAAAGTTTACAAACAAGACGTGAGATGACAGGCGAGCGGTGACGCAGTAGGAGAAGAAATGAATTGCCCGCAGACCTCGATCATTGCCTCCTTCATAAAACCCCAACACCTTTCCCAATTTTGGGCCGTTGTCTGCTCGTAGTGTATAGTTTGCCGCCTGTGTTCCAGATTGCAATCGATGCGTGTAAACCAGGCGATCGGAAAGGGGTATTAATTTAGTTTCGATCGTTTCATCATTCGTACTAAGGACGGACTTAAGACTTCGGGGGTTGCGATATGGTGTGAAGACGTTGTGCGAAGAATAGGGGTGGTTGCGGCTACTTTGTATGTGTGTGCCACCTATCTCTCGCTCTCCCTCTCGTACCAGATGGCGTCGTCGTGCACGACGTTTCTGACGCGTGCCTCACGCGCTTTTGCAGCCATTAGCTTGCGGTTCCAATTCAAAATTTATTTTTATTCCTGTAGGAGTCTAACAAAACAGGAGCTGTCAAATCGAATGTGCTCGCCCTCCGACGCCTGTCCTCCTTCTTCCCGCCTCCCCTGGGTACCATTGACGACTATGATCGCTCCACGGTACCGCAGCTTTCCCCGTCTCGCTCGTGGGGGTCGGTACGTCCATGTAATGGACTGGATCTCAGCCACATATGAAATTCAGCAGAATCACGACGGAATACGAGATCAAGATCCCGCAAAAAACGGAACTGACAGCAAGCAGCCGAATATCAGATTTGGATAGGTCAAGAGACTCATTTAGACAGACTGCCATTTTTTAACGAATTGTTATAATACTGGCTGTGTCGCAAAGTGGAGTAACTGTGTGCTCTATCAAAATGGAGCACAAAACCCGCTGCTACCATGTAAGAGCGAGAGTACTAGGCGAGGGCGCGCGAACGAGGCAAGGGTGTGAGCTATGCGAGAGCGAGGGCGTGTCAACTGTGCAAGAATTCTCTGCACACACACTCACCATGATTGTCGGACAGCAGTGATGTGCACAAGGACTTCAAAAAATGGATTTTCCTGCATTGTTGCCTCTTCCACTTCCCGTTCTGTGGGGGAGGGAGGTCTGTGCCTACCACAGCTTCTTTTGCAGCTGCCCTTTCATTCAAGTTCCTTCATACTTTTCAAATCTCATGTTTTGCATCGCTTTGTGTCCAAATGGGTGGGTGATTGGGTCTCTTTTGTATTCTACACAAAAGATGAGTTTACATTCCCAGAATCCCGCCCAGCAGGAACTTGACTTACCGCTTTAATTTGTGAAATATATATTTGTGATGTTAACAACCAAATAAAAAAAAATTGAGTTTGGGGTTACTTCACACACCCTTGAGCTGGAGCTTGGAGTCTCTCCGACATAATAATGGCATCTAACAAAGGCATCAACTTCTGAACGTAATTGCAAACATTAGCAACTGTCAGCAATGGCAGGATGTCATTGCCGACGGTTGCTGATGCCACTGGCTGTCACAATGTACCCCCCTTTTTTACTGATGCAGACCTCTTCGAGTGCTCATCCACGTTGCTCTGCGTCCAGCTGCTGAAACAGCCTTGGCAGCGCTCACCAGCCTCATCGTCTGTACCCAACAAGGCGCTCATTGCAACGTAGTAACTTTTTGTGTGAGAACTACACAAAAATTGAAGGGTTTCCCCCTCTGACCCAAACCGAGTAAGAGAAAATGGAAGAGCCTTGCACGGTTCCTCGACTCCCGGAATCTGGAAGACGTAGAATACTTGCTCCTTGCCCCTTCTGAGCTTGGGGAACAAAGCATAGAGGTAACAGACACTGGGAGACACTCTACTGGACCAGAGCAACGACTTAATCAATGCGCGACGCGCCTTCGACAAAAGATCTCCGCACAACTGTGCCACCTGCTGCCACTGGTCCACCGACTGGACTACTTCAGGGCCTCCGCCGACCTCCACTGACGTATCAACAACAAACCGCTGCGATCCATCACCTGCTGCTCACACCAAGCTGCTGATGACGGAGTCGCCACCTACTGATGTGATCCACCAGATATCGCCCTGCCACAAGTGATCCAGCGAACTCTGTTGCTGTGATCCCTCACTCGTGACTTGCTGCTATTGGTTTGCGTGCACCAACGGCTCGCATGCTCCTATTGCTGCGTGCTGCCCGCTCGCGGACCACCATGACGTCCTGCTCATATTGACTGCCTGTCCCGGCGCACTTGGTACCGCTGTTACATCACCTAAGGCATTAAGTCCCAGGGCATCCCCTGGTGTCCAAAGCGGTAAGCCCACATCCCTAGTAGGCGAGGTAACGCTCTGACCAAATTGCTTCAACCCTGGCAACCCCGTTGACGCCGCCCAATTGCAGCAAGGAGCATGGAATCCAACCTGTCATGCCATCACCTCCAACACCAGAGCTGTCCACTGTTATCACACTGCTATCTGATTCACTTTCGATGTGCGTTACCTCTGAGTGATAATTTTACCAATTTATGGTAATCAAGCGCAGCGGCAATTTGTCACTGGATTGAAAGGAGGGTCGCATACCACAATGAAAGTTGTATGGTAGGCCACAATGCATGTCGTAGCAGGCCATGTAGAGAGTGACTAACCTTGAGAGTGGCCAACAAAGCTCAGCTCCTTCGCCCTGACTGAGCCACTGATGCACAGACAGTGTAGTCAACAGACAGGTGGGCACTGGCTCCTAAGTACTCACCGAACCCAGAGGGAGAAATACAAACAGCCTGTTAGGCGGAACTGACTGGTTAGCAGCAAGAGGCACAAGACGGACCCAAACCTATTGTGACTGTCAGTTATCGTTCTCACAATGCCCATGGGAGAGCGAGCCACTGCCAATGCAGACCTGGGCGCTGGCTTGCACTGATGACAAATACTCTGAGTATTAAGTGGAATGCAAACCTGGTGTCAACAGTTTTTCTCCTCCTCTGCTCAAGCAGATAATATAGGAGCGGTTTTTACCCTGTGCCGGTCACGCTTGCCCAGCAACTATTACAGCATGCATATCATCATTATGTATCAATAATTCATAACAGAGTTTTTTTCTCTTTCTCTCCAAGTTGGGGAGAAGGACCACCCACAAACACACTTCTCCACTTCGTTCACTCCTTCCACTCACTCACTCAGAGTAGACTGTTTACACAGCCTGTTGACTTTAGTTTAAACAAAGAGACAGAAAGTGACAACTCATTGATTGATGGGTAGACAACGGCCTGTTGACTTCGCAAATCATTAACCAAAATAGCATTTTAGTTGGCTCCGTCCCCCACTGAACCCCAGGAGAAGTGTCAGGAACATGGCAGGACAAGGCAAGGCAAGGCAGAGAAGGAACTGAGAGGAGTGATGATTGGATTGGAAACAATAATTCACTTGAGGGATGGGACAGGTCCCCCATCCCCCTTTTATACCTTTTGAGAGTCTTCCTTGTCAAGACTCAAAGAAAGTTCCAGAAAGAGCAATTAGTAATACAATGATACCAATGATACCAATGACAACAAGACAAGTCAGGAAAGCAAAGAAGGTTCCAGAAGGTTCCATGAAGGAATGTTCTAGAAGGTTCCAGAGGTTTCCAGAGGGTGATTCATAACAAGAAGGGGCTGTGGCATCCCATCCACCCATCACTTCTCCTTTGGGTTGATAGCAAATCTTCAATGTAGAGGAAAAGCAATATTCACACAAAGTTGGGGACACTTTGTTCCATTGAGTGAAACACACCATTTTTCAGTGTATGGATTGTAATGCAAAAGAGTGAGAGAGAGGTGGAAAGAGAGGTGGAAAGAGAGAGAAAGAGAGAGAGAGAGAGAGAGAGAGAGGGTGGGTTGTTTTTTGGGGAGATGTGCCGTCCCTCCACCCCATGCTCGATCGATCAAGAGATATGGAGAGAGAAAAAGAGAGCAGAGAGGTAGAGAGGGTGTCTGTCTGTGTGTGTGTGTGTGTGGGGGGGGTGTGGGAAGGGAATGTGGGCATGCCTGATCATACAGCATCTTGTTGTTGCGTCAAGCTGTCTTGCCATTGTCTTGTCAGGTGCCTAAGATGAGATGGTCTGAGTTGCCCCACCCATTGAGACAGCAACCAAGGGCTGCAGAAAGAGAGAGAGAGCGAGAGAGAGACACGCACAGGAAAAAAAACCGCCTGACAAACAGGAGCAAGGGGACAGAGAGTGAGACAGACAGCCAGTTCACTGCAAGCAAAGAGGCAGACAGTGAGTGAGACTACACTGAGGTCTCAGTGATAAAGTCTAGGGATCTTATTCACAAAAACAAGCCTACCTGTTATAAAACTGCAAGGATTGGGAACTATTATTATTCCCAGTTCTTTAGTTTCCAAGGTGTTACGGAAGTGTATTTGCAGCTAACTTGTCTTTATTATTGGGCGTCCTTTTACAACTTTTGTCTTAACAGTTTCTGTTGCACCTGGGTTTTCCCAACATATTCTTCTTTTTCAGTGACTAACAGAGACTGCCTGACTGCCTAGGGATGGGTGCCTGACAGGCTGTACCCCAAGCCTGCCGAATTTATTATTTATTTTCGGCACTTGTACATACACGCATAGGGTTGGGGGGACTTAGAGCATTTGTGGTGGATGCTCCAAGTCTGTGGGGGTTGACTTGTCAATTTTCTCTCTGTTTTTGGGCCATTTCTCTTTTTCCTTTTTTCTTCAATCTGATTTCTGTCCTTTGGCACCAATACAGAGTCCCTTCAAATCCATCTGGCTCACGGAGGTGAGGGTAGTGAGAGGGTGCCCTTCCATTTCCCCTTGCACCAGCCTGCAGCCACACAAGTAATCAGTGCTCCCACACTGAACCTTCAGAGGATTGCCCCTCTGAATGTTCATTCTTTTTGTTTGAGACCCCTGTCAGACAGATGAGTAGGGGGGATACTTTGTGGACTAAGCAACTAGTATGGTTGAACACCCCCTAGACAACAGCCCAATAAAGTTAGTTTGGCCTATTACTTGCTTTCCTTCACTCTAGGGCCTGGATCCCAGGGTCAAAGGAGTGAGTATAGAGACAGACATCAAGTGTAGCGCCCTTCAACTATTGAGAGGCAGAGAGACAGAGAGACACTGGCAGAGACAGAAACACAGACAGCTTGTTGACTGTCAAATACTATCCAAGCTGTACAACGCCTTTTAGTTTTTGCTAGTTTGAGGAAGAAGGTTAGGCACAGACGACAACGATCGCCCAGAGCATCGCGCGACGAAACACAACAGCAAAGATGAAAAAAGAAGCACGGGGAAAGGTTGGGGGAGACGGAAGAAGGATGGAGAGTTGAAGCAGCAAGTGAGAGGTAGAGGGGTGTGGGATTGACTCGAAAATGTGAAAATGACTGTGGGTTCACCAGCATGGAAATTGAGAAATCAACAAACGACCAGAATATGAACTGGAGCACATAACAGGAATAGAGCTTGAAGAGAAAAACATTGGGAGGCTCTGTAAACGGAGGAAACGAGATGGGTAAATGCGTCAATAGCACAGCGCCACTGTTTGTCGCCAGAGGTAGAGAAGGTTCATAAACAACTCACTAATACACACAAGATTGGAGACGAACAGATGGATGCGGGTTGTCGAAAGGGGGAAACTCAAATTCAGCCCATCGCCTTTCCGATCAAAAGCTGAATCAGTTTCAAGAGAAACTCCTGGGCTTGCACTAAAAGCTCTGGGCTTGACGACAGTCCCTTGTTACTCCGTCACGATTTCCCGCGTTGCCACTCAGATCGGCATTGCCCGCGATCTGAACTCCAACTCTGTCCGGCATTCCTTCGTCATTGCCCGCGCTGCTGGAGCCAGAGATAGTCCCCATACCAGTTTCCGAGGCTGTGTTGTTCTTGTTGCTGACTTCCTTCCAATCAACCAGCTCTGGGATCGCTGCCAAGTTCGGGTCTCCACCGCCTTTCATTCCCCGATGGATGTGTGCAGGTTGTGTGTCATGCGAGAGATCAACATCTTTCAACCAGGGATCGTTCAACATCTGAGCCGCCGTGGCTCTGGTTACAAATTGAAGTTACGGAATAAGAAATTTAAGAAATTTACGCGGAAACTGCGCACCTCTTCGCTGGGTCTATCTCCACCAATGGAAGGATGAAATTCGCGATTTCCCGCGCCTCATCTTGCGGAAGATGGTACTTCTCTTGCAAGACATCTTCAAGACGCCAAAACCGAAGTTTTTGAATGTGTCGAAGTTCGCCCCGCCGATTGAAGACCTCCGATGAGAATTTTCCACTCAAAGCAACGTGCTTCGGGAAATGCCCCAGTAATTCGATGATTTGGGCAACGTGATCTAGTGACTTTTCATCAAAACCACTTCGACACATTAAGACACAAACCATCATCTTTCGTGTACTTCTGTCCACCCTGCGGATCAAAGAGGTAGTCGCCGGTCAGCAATTCAAATGTCATACAGCCCAAGCTCCACATGTCGGCACTTGTATCATAGTTTGCACCAAGGATGGCTTCTGGTGATCTATACTGGCGTGTTTGAATGTCGTTGGTGAAGTGGTGGTCAACCCAGCAAGCATTTCCGAGGTCAGCGATTTTGACACGGATGCGTTCGTCTTGTTGACGCTGTCGTTCCCGCCGCTCGTCCTTGCGCCGGCGCTTGCGTATTTCCTCCGATTCTGGTTCTGACGAGGAGATCGCTGTGTGCGCGATTGGGGGAAAGGTTTCGGTCGAATATGTGCTCACTGGACTCAACGCCCCGTCGCCTTCACGTGAGTAGTCAGGCTCCACGTGAGTAGGTGAGATGTCGAGTGGGGACTTTTTGCGAAGCAGTTCTTTTTGAGCCGCGTCGCGCTCTGGATTTTCCAGCCTGGCTATGTCGAGTGCTTTCGCAGCTGCGGCCACTTCCAAAATCTCATTCGTGGAGATGTCTGATTCAGAGGGAGCCGTCAAGCTGATCTCGCTCAAATTTCGAACGAAGGCCCTGTGAACAGTAAGAATGATAAACATCTCTTTTTCCGACCCACTTGTCCACAAGATGCGAGTCTTCGGTTGCCGTTCCTTCCCCGTCACCGCGCGTTCCGCCATCGGTTACATCTGTGGGGTGGCTCGGAGAAGAAGTGGATACAAAGGCGAATCGCAAATCTTGTTCGGATGTGAGTGTCGGCTTATTAATCGATACATCCTCCTCCACGCCGCGATCTAAGGATGGAGTATTCAGTTAGAATGGCTTCCGGTGCCGATGCCGATGACTTAACATACCCGGTAAGCCAGCATTGGAACTCCTCCTTGCTGCACCACTGAGGGGCTCGCTCATCTCTTTCCCGGAAGCCGGAATAACGACGCCGAATTTACGCAGGGTCTCCGGAACATTGATGCAAATAAGTACGTTCTGCAACGTGAAATGGGTAAGCGATCGTTTTTCTTCACGAAGGACGCACTTCTGGTTTTAGGTCAGTGTGAATGATACCGCATTCTCGATGAAGGTAGTCCAATCCCATGAGGACTTGCTTGGTGATTCGCTTGACAATGCTTGCTGGGATACCGCGATGATGATACTGTCGGATGAGTGTGAGAAGATTGGGGCCCAAAACCTCAAAGCCCATTGCAACGTCTTTTTCCGAGAGATATTGAAATCAGCGCAATAGAATACGACGGAGTCAACTTACGAGTGCCGTGCGGGCCTTTGTGCTTAAACCAGTCAACGAGCTCAACGACGTACTGCCGCTGGTCGCTGAGAGGGTTTGCATTGACTACCTTGTCAAGGAGTTTAATTTCGTCCATGGCTGTTTCAGTGTAGTGCTGAGCAGATTTAACAATCTTCAAAGCAACAGGACGATGAATTTGGTGATCCATAGCCAGCCAGACCGTCGAAAAGTGGCCCCATCCCAGTTTCCGCAAAACAGTGTATCGATTTTCTTTGTACCTGTCTCCAATACTCACTGGATGATAACCACCTTGACCTGAATTAGCGCCGACATAAATCAAACTGCATACCTTTGACATAGTCCTCAGCGTCCTCCTCCTCTTCGCTGTAAGACTCTTCGTCTGAATTAGAGCCGGCATTTGACTCGCGATCATCGTTACTGAACGCAAAGCGAGCTTTTAGCGGGGAAAAAAAAACTATCTCTTTCGTGCTTCTTACGCATTCATACGGCTTGCTTGAGGTTGTGCTCCTGGGTTTGACAGTGGCAGCGCTGTGGCTGCAGGGGAACTCGTGGAAGCAGTAATGGACGGATCAGTCTGTGTTGGCAAACGGGCGCGAGGTTCAGTCCGAGTCGCGTCAACCACACTCCGATTGGTCGAAATTTGAGAGACTGTCGACTCCTGTGGAAACTTCATTTGTTGGGAAGTAGGGACCATGTTGGAGGAAACGTGCTGCTCTTGAACTTCAGGCGATCGCGTCACACTCTTCGAATGGACAGATCGCGAAGCACCCGGCGGGAGGCTCCGTGTGCTAGGATTTGCACATTGCCCAGCAGACAAAACCAAATGATTGCCCCCAGGAGGATGCGAAGGTGATGGTGAATATTCCATCGACGCACTCAGGCCAGGAGTATGCCAGGTTGCCTCGGTAATGTCAACGGAGCTTACATTGAGAGGAATTGAGGGATCGTTTTTGCGGCCATGATCGGTGGAGAGTCCCCAACTCGGTGCATTTGCATCATCGCCAATCACAAGCGAACCCACTGAAGAGGCTTCGGAGCTGGAAACTTGTTCTGAAGAAGCAGAATATGGTGGGGAAGGTGAAACCGAGGATACCGCTGGCGAAGTCGAAGACGAAAGGGATAACGACGAGCTCAGTAATGAGGACGTAGTCGCGGACACAGATCCCAAAGACGACGAGGAGGACATGAGGTGAGCAGAATGGATCGGGAGAACTTGATCCGACTTGGACTGGTCCTCTTGGCTCTGCGCCTCAGGCTGTCGTCGTGCTTCTGCTGAGAGTTCATAAGCATGCGGGTCTTGAGTCGTTACGATGAGAGATGAAAACGTCGGAACGGCTAGGGGAGGTGCTGCAGCCACTACCGACGACGAACTGGATAAATCTGCTGAAGGCAATGACGGTGGCGGCCGCGGAGGCGGTGGCAACGTAGAAGGATGAGGAGGGAATGCCATGACCAGTGACGTCGAAGTCGACGTTGGTGGAGAGTGAGAGTGTGCAAGAGAGAGAGAGAGAGACAGAGAGGGAGAACAAGAGAGAGAGAGAGAGAGCGAGAGAGAGAGAGAGAGAGAGAGAGAGCGACGACCAACAACAGAAAAAAAAACCCACACCTCCAACCAACCTTCTGAGCGGGCTTAGACGAAGTCGCAACTGCGACCCACCGAGCGACACTCCTCGCACACACACACCGACAATGTCAAACACGTCAGTCTCAACTGCTCGACGCATCGCCCCTTTTGCAGCAGAGCACTGGCACCTTTCCGCCAAACCCACCATCATTCAGCTCCATGCCGATATTAATCGCCCCGCGCATGTCGCCTTGTCGGCACCTCGACAGATGCAGCCACTCCACGGCCTTTGGCGAGTGATCCAAGCTTTCTGTTTATAATAAGTAAGCGAGCAAAAGAGGAATCTGCGTACCCTGAATCCGAAGGTTAAACAAGCAAGAAATTGGAATGATCATGAGTTGTCTGCCAATCAAAAGAAAAATGGAACTCACCTGAATGGCACAAAAGTCCTGAGCCACTGCTATTTTAAGCTGAGTGATAGTCAATGGGAATTGACTATCACACTTGCCGTGATGAGTGCTAACTTGCAAAGGCCGCAGGCAGGGCAGGGGATGTGGCCAAGCCAGACATCACTCTGACAGTCAAGGTGACCCATGCTGCCACATTTCTCACACAGAGGGCAATAGGGACAGTGAAGAGAAGTTAAGGACTCATGGGTGTCTGCAACGTCAGCAGGCTCATCGAGGAGGTGAATTCCATGAGATTCTCAAGCATCTCAATGAAGGTGTTGGTCACAGTTTTGGTCTTATGTTAAATAGATACAGGATAAGATGATGTTTTTCGACAAAATTGTGATTCTGTGACCCTATCACAAAGATTCTGCTTCTTCATCAGGATTTTGACAGAGAACTATTTAAGAATCTTTTGGGAAATTATATAAGAGGTCGTTCAAGTGGAAATAGCGGAAATCTTTTTGAGCTAATTTGGAATTAGCTGTTCCAAGTGTTTTCCAACAGAGCAGTGAGAAAATATTTTTTGGAGGCGAAGAACACCGACAGACCACCGTGAATTAGCTCAATTAGCTCAACTAAAGAAATACAGGAAGATTAGCTAATAGAGAAGAATGTTTCCTCCTTTAGGTTATGAGCCAATCAAATGTTTTCTTTCATATTAATTTTCCGCTATTTCTACTTGAAATGGCCTCTAATCAGGCAATTGGAGATATTTGCCATTTGAAAAATTGGGCCAGGTTTCGCAAAAATGGGATATTGTCGCCGGAATGAATTTTAGTGAAAAATGGGGGAAAATGTGATTATCCAGGTTTTAATATCCATATCCAGCTTCTCGGATATTCGTCAGATACTGTGCTGAGTGCTGAGGTTGGTGGGGGAAAATTAGTGCTAGTAACGCAGCAAATAAGTTAGCCAAGTGTTTGCTATTGTGCTTGTGAAGAATAGGCAAATTTTCGCTCGAGTCCAACATCCAGAAATTGTTAAGTTTCTGCTTCAGTACTGTGAAAAACGTAGGGCCAAAATACAAAAGTATCCAGACTTTATGTGATCTTCAATCGAGTCTAGCTATCGAGTCTAGCGGAGGGGGAACTACTGTGTAGGCCTGATCATCAGACTCACACATTCGGAATTACACTCCTGTTGGGGCATCTGCAAATGTGGAATACTCACTCACATCCAACCTCTCCTACTGTGTCAACTCAAAGTCATCAGTGTTCTATCTCCTTCGATTGTCGCAGACGGCACAGCAGATTTGCCAGGTTCTTGAGCGAGAAGGGCATTGAGTCGAATGAGGATATGAGATCTTCAATAGAATTTAGCAATAGCATCTAGCGGCATGGGAACTGTTAATGGTCCTTGTACCAGTTTTGTATAGAGACAAACACAAGACGGACAAAAGCCAAGCTCAACCTCCCACCACCAACTTTTTTATTTTTTTATATTGTTCCAGCCCCGAAGGGCCGACGGGAAGAGAAAGCGCCATCAATGGTGAACTGTTATAGACTACGTCTAGGTTTCACCTCGGCAAACCCACCCCATGCACTACGGACTTACAGGGTCGTCAGGCATCTCCACCGCACCACTCCTTGTGATTCAAGACTGTACTCTTTCTTGTTGCCTTCAACAGCTGGCGTCGTGACTTGAACACTGGGCCCCTGAGTGACAGATACCCAGACCCCCCATGCTTTCCCAGCTAGGCTCTTGTGAGGGGCACCTCCCACCACCAACACCCTCAGTAGTGTTCTTCACCCGTCACCACCGCAGCCTGATCCATCAATCAGCCAAAATGGCCTTCAGGAACTACAGTGTAGATCTGACTATCAGACTCATACATTGTGAATATGACCTAACAGCATGGTGGCAGCGCACTGGCGTAGAAGGAATGTGGCATCTCAACCTCACTCCAACCTCCACCTCACTCTGTCAACTAAGTTATTGTAAACAGTCTACTCTGTCATTGAGTGGAAGGAGTGAAGTGGGGTTGTTGGTGGTCGTTCTCCCCAACTTGGAGAGAAAGAGAAAAACTCTGTTATGAATAATTGATACATAATGATGATATGCATGCTATAATAGTTGCTAGGCAAGCGTGACTGGCACAGGGTAAAAACCTCTCCTATATTATCTGCTTGAGCAGGGGGAGGAAAACTGTTGACACCAGGTTTCCGTTCCACTTAATTTTTGGAGTATTTGTCAAAAGCACAAGCCAGTGCCCGGGTGCGCATTGGCAGTGGCGTACTCTCCCCAAGGGCATTGTGAGAATGGTAACTGACAGTCACAATAGGTTCACCCTGTTAGTTTTGGGTCTTTTGGTGTAAGCAGTGTGCAGGAGCTTTGACCTGATACTGCTCTGCAAGGATGACTTGCAGCATTTTGCAAGTGATGGTCCTCGTAACAGTTTTGTATAAAGACAAACACAAGACTGACAGAAGCCAAGATCAACCTCCCACCATCACCACCTTCAGTAGTGTACTACCTCCATCTCCACAGCACAACCCATAGACAATCCAGCCCAACGAAATCTTTCACACCCAAAACCCGACAAAATCCTTTCAAAGTTGGCACACATAAACGCCCTGAGAAAACAATATGACTACTGAGTCAACCAGGTAGTATGTCGCCAAGTCCTTGAGCATCTTGGAGGGACCAGAGAATTTTGGTGACTGGTTGGAGGATCTTACAGCAGACTCCAACAAAAATGTTGACTTACACCACTGCATTGACCTAAGTCACATCAATGCAGAGCAGAACGATGCTGTTGATCCACTAGACCCCTGTGATGCACCAACCTGTCTCATCAGAGATCGAAGAATTCGATGGACTTGCTGATAAAAAGCTGGCTATCTGCATGTTACTTGAAGCAAGATTTCCCCCTTAACTTTTTTCCCAACGCGATTCGCGATGCCGCATACAAAGAACCATACTGCCCATGGTGCAACAGGGAGAACTGCTTTTTTTTGTGTGGAACGGTGTAACTGCTAAAATTGACCACCTAAAAATATTTGGGTGCTCAGTGGTTACTTTACTTACTAAAGCCAAAAGAAAATCCACCACTTCTCCAAAAGGATCAATGGGTCTATTTCTTGGTTTTACTGGGAACACCCTTGTGAGACTATACTCACTCCTTTGACCCTGGGATCTGGGCCCTAGAGTGAGGGAAAGCAAATAATAGGCTAAAACTAACTTTATTGGGCTGTTGTCTAGGGGGTGTTTCAACCCTACTACTTGCCTAGTCCACGAAGTATCCCTACTGATCTGTCTAACAGGGGTCTCAAACACAAAGAATGAACATTCAGAGGGACAATCCTCTGAAGGATCGGTGCCAGGGCACCGATTACTCGCGTGGCTGTGGGCCAATGCAAGGGGAAACGGAAGGGCACTCCCGAGGGCGCAACACAACCGCAGAATAAAGAGAGAGAAGAGGGAAACGGGGGTTTTTATCTCAGGAACCTAATCTCAAATACAACAGGAGCGGTTAATAGCGACGGGACGGACAGGGCGCGACCTAGCGCCCCTCGTCGCAGACAGTGCTGCGGGAGCCCTTGTCGTTGCCAGCGACGGGGGGGAGAGAGAGAAGGGAGTTGACTATGTAGGGGTCGGAAGGTCGCCAGCAGGGAACTCGCACGCGGAAACACCTGCAATCGTACACGCACCCCGCCGGGCTGCGTCGGCACGATCACTCGACCAACAGGCTTTATCGCATCGCACTCGTACTCACACATCTCACCCTCGCAGCAATAGGACCGAGGCAGGCGCTTGTAGATCGAACTCTCAGGTGTCGGGGGCTGCACCAGGCGCAGCCACCAACACCCTCGCAGGGATGGGAAGGTTGGGGACGACGATGCCGTCGTCGCCACCACCACCACCACCGTTGTCGCAGCGGGCAAGCGCCAGGGATCCTCACTCCAACACAGAGCGGGCAATGTCACACAGTCGCTGGTGGGGCCAGCTGCATTCCCCACCCACAGCCCCTTAAGAGGAGCCCCACGAAGGGACCATGTACACACCCGGGTGTGTACCATCTCTCACTACCCTCACCTTTGCGAGCCAGATGGATTTGAAGGGACTCTGTATTGGTGCCAATGGACAGAAATCAGATTGTGGAAACTAAAGAACCAGGTGCAATAATAGGGGTCCCAATCCTTGCGGTTTTATGACAGGTACGCTTGTTTTTGCGAATAAAATCCCTAGACTTTATCACTGAGACCTCGGTGTAGTCTCACACCCTTGCGACAGTGTATGACTTTACATCGAGCCGTGCCTCAGATCACTATCATGCTGCCTTTCATGAAGCCTTATTCCCCAATTTCAACCAAAAATGTTACCGCATGGGACTTTGGATGAGACATCAGGCTTGGGACCTGCCATCGTTACGTGTGACGATATAACCAACTTTTGGGCAAGTGCTGAAGACAACATGGAAACTGACCTGCATCGTGATCCTGATAATGGCAGTGACATTGACCAAGTTGCTGAGCTGTGTGGCATCACAATAAAGACTGATGGCGGCAATGGAAGCGTCATGCCTTTACCAACTTCTCTTTATCACATCACCATGTTCCACTGTACATTTCATAGTACGATCCTTCGGCCTCTCTTCGTAGATGTGATGAAGCTGCCCTTCCTTATCACCTTTGGCCCAGACTGTCCCTGCACAATCAACAATATCGCAGTGGAACATTTGGAGCTTGACATCCAACACTTGCTCGGGGTATACTTGAACATTCACCTCAAATATTCTAATCAGCATTTTTCTCAGAAGGGAATCCAGCTTTTTTTGTATCAGAGGCTTAGTTTTGAATGCTATTTTGTTCATTCCTAGATTATGAGTAATTTCAAGTAAATCCTTAGTGTACCTGTGAGATAGGTGTGACATAGAGACACTTGCAAGCTCAACTTCCAACGGAGATTGAAAAGGGTGGAAAGGTGGATCCGACTGGGACAGAGGACTTGTGAAACTATCATCTTCTTCTTGCGACTCAAAGTATTCTGCGTTGCCCAAGTTAGATAGTTCTTCCGAGTTGAAGTTCACTTGAAAAGGTCAGGGAACCCAGCTGAATTCTATATCGTCCTTGTCTGTGTTTCTGTCAACGCCCTGGCTAAAGTGAAGAAGTTGCCTATTTCCTTGATGCTTCTGCCTTCTTCCTGGTTACTCAATCCTTTGCCTGTGCTACCTGCCACCACCAGTTTTGAATTGTCCAACCCGCTTCACAAGCCTCATGTCGATAACAACCATTTCTCCACCTTCTGAAATTACTGGCAAGTGAAGTTTAGTCATGAGTTCTGACTGCAAATGAACTCTGCAACCATCACAGTCTCCATCTCTTCTGAATTCTTGTCAAAGTCCTTCGGTTGGCTGATTGTCATGATAGAGAGAAGCTGTCTGCAGCTCGTGAATGGCTTCATTTCCGGAGCAGCACTTTTGGGATGGGATTGATGGTTGACACGTTCAACATACTGTGTTGAAACTAGTCAACAACAAGCCATAGAGGAGTGCCCAATTCCAAGAGAAAAACAGATCTTGAGATACCTGGAGTCTCGATGTTGTTCACAATCCAGGTAACCTGCACAGGCCAGAGTTTGCTGCTTATCAACTGGTGCAACCTTGGACCAATGCTCCACAACCATCTTGTCCCATTTCTCTCCACAATCGCTGCTGTTGTTTTCTACAGTTTTGCTACTGCTCGTTTGGTCAGCTTAAGTAGGTGTTCCTCGCCTGTCACAAACAGTGTGCAACGACACCTACACAAAAGTTTTAGGAATCCTTTTTGAACAAACACCCCCACAGGGCAAACTTTTTTTTCTGCACTGCAGGATCACTATCATCCTCTGTTTGCGAATTGTAATTTTGTCTAAGCGTCCCTTACAAGGCAATGCAAACAGTAAAGTTCTTCTCTATTCCGGATGTGCACAATATGTCAGATTCCATATTTGATACTGTCTACACTTCATTCTTTTATCCTGGAAGCGTTTCTTTCTTAACTTTGCATCTTCAAACTTTCTAACCAACTGATTACTACATTCATTTATCTGTAGCCTTCCTCTCCAATCGAGTCTGAATGGGCACGTTTATGAGTGTGAGTTTAAGCTCGGCCCAGCCAGATCATTGCATAGTCAACATCTATTATCATGGCAGCTGACGCGCTAACGATCACCAATCATCAGCAGACGCCACGCAACGCCTGAAGTACGGCTCCCATTGGCCCCGCAGAACGCTTTTGCTCTGTTTCCGGTTTCGTCGCAACCTCGTTCTCCACCAATGTATAACCTTGGTCCGGCAAGTCTTCCTCGTCGTCTCCCATTTCGGTTCCTTCATCGTCATCCCTCTCTCCACCGGCCCCGTTGTCCAGCCATTCTTTTGCATCATCTTCCTCTGCTGCTTCGCTGCCATTCAACGCAGCGACCAGATCCTCCTCTTTTACTGCTAGCGTCCCATCGGTGGTCGCGCTGACAGCAAGCTCACTCGCTTGGGTCTCCGCCTCAGTGCCTTTCGCCTCGACCTTCACGGCGACTCGGTCCCCCTTGACCATCCTCCCAACGAACTCTAGACCCTGCCGACCGAATTCTCGAGCTCGATCCCACTTCGCGCTCTGTGCCTTGCCAACTGTGATCTTCACAACCCTGTCGGCCCTACTGATGTCGGCGTTCGTGGCAATCTCGCCCTTGAACCACCGGGCCTCCTTTGATTCAAGGAGAGTCACCGCCAGACCCAGTCTACCCGCGCGAGCCGTCCGGCCGACACGGTGGATGTAAGTCTTCAGTCGAGCCGGCACAGTGTAATTTAGAACTAACGGCAGTGGGGTCGACGAAAGGTCCAGGCCACGCGCTGCCAGGTCCGAAGACACCAGAAGCGGAAGAGCGCCTTGCGCAGCGAGGAAAAGGAGGTGGCGGCGCTGCGCCGGGCCAAGGTCGGACGTCAGCGCTGCAGCGTAAATGGGAGATGAGTTCGATGAGGATGACGGGGCTGCGGAAGCAGTCGGAAGAAGTAGCGGGTGCACAAATTGAAGGAGAGCGGCGAGCCGCTGCGCTGATTCGACTGAGTGAGCGAATATCAACACTCCGCCTGCCTCGGCCGGCGTTTTGGTGAGAGGAGGAAAAGACGGATCATCTGGGACTGCTTTTGTTGCGGCGTTCAAAAGATCAGCGTATGTGAGATTGTACAGAAGGTGGAGGAGTGCAACCGGCTTGTCGGACGGGCTGCCAACAACGAGCATTCGCTCAAAGAGGGTGGAAGGAACACTGTAACGCGTTTGCGGCTCTACTGTTGCGATCTGTGGGCTGTCCATGTCCTTCGCCTCCGATGTCTCAGAGCGCATTACGGAAATATATAACGGATTGTTGAGGTGAAGAGCGGCAATCTTCGACGGGTTGCGGGTGAGAGTTGCTGAGAATAGGAGCTTCTGTAAAGGGACTTGGTGGCGCAAGGGGTCGGATAGCTCCTTGTCCAGAGCATCGTCCTCGACGTCCAAAAAGCCGTAAGTTTCCGCAACGTGACGGAATGTGAGAACATCATGCATTGGCGCCCCGCATTCACTCGTTTCAAAGCCGGCGCGCCGCCAAGCAGCGCCTGGAGCTTCTTCCAAAGAACTGCGCGTCTCCTTTTTGCCATCCTCAGTAGCTTCACTGTAATAGTCAACAACGCCACCAGCTTCGAAATACCTCTCAAATCCCTTTCTCGCAACGCCCATCGCTTCGCGAGCTCGTCTGCTCCCACCTTCTACCATTGCTGAAGCCAAGACGGCGTCTAGCCAGCCCTGGAATCGCTGATTCATCAGCCTGTCGGCCTCGTCTACAATAAGAAAGCGGAGGTGTCGCAATGTGAAACCAGGTGTGGTACGAATGTGGTCCGTTAGCCGTCCTGGCGTGGCAATGAGAATATCGACGCGTGATGATCCAGCTGAAGGGCCATTTGTCTCCAGCGAGAAAGCCGTTGACGATCGCTGGCTCACGAGTTGAGCTTGCTCGGCTGCGAAGGATGCTGCTCCCGTAACGACCGCTACTCGGAGGGGCGCCGCCGAAGCCGAAGCCGAACCGCTAACAACCGATTCGAAGGCTGCTTTCGCCTGGACGGCCAAGTCTCTTGTTGGCACCACAACTAACGCACGAAGCCTGATGACACAACGCGTCGATAGCATCTCGACAACGGGAAGAACGTACGCCAATGTCTTGCCAGAGCCTGTCGGCGCAGCAACGAGAAGGTCTTGTGGCGGAGTCGCTGCCGCCGAAGTTGCGCGACGGGTAGCAAGCAGCCGAGGAAGTACGGCCTGCTGGACCGGAAAAAGGTGTGTCACACCATTTGCAGCAAGGCGGGTAGTTAGAGAAGGAGACAGGCCAAACTTTGGATTGGTAGTTGCACTGCTTGGAGTTGGAGTGAGCGATGCTGATATGACTAGTGGCTGCGCAAGCCACGACGGAAGACCCGCCGACGAGGCGGGTTTTGACGAGGCGGCAGTGTCGGATCGTTTCCTTTTTGGCGTGGCAACCCTTCTAGGTGTGGTTGAACTTTCCTTACTGTTCTTCCCAGTATCGTCAGGGCGACTAGCACCGACGTTGATAGGATCAGCAAGAGGGCTTTCGGTAGGCTCATGGTCTTGCTCCTTCCCTGCCGCGTCGTCCTCGGTTTCATGTGTTTGAACGATTTCCATGCTGTCCTCGCCAGTCACAACGCCATTTGTCGGCCCAGACAGACTCTCCACGGCGCCCTCCTTTCGTGCGGTGGTAAGGCCAGCGTTCGATGGTTGTCCCTCAATATTTGATCGCTTCGCATCCGTCTCGTGAGGAGTAGGGTCGACGCGCTTCCGCTTTTTTTGAGACCCTTCAACGCGGGGCTCCTCAGGCGAGGCAGCAGATTCTGCCGGCAAAGCAGATGCCGGAGTGGTTCGAATCGAATTTGCTCCAGTTGGCCGACTGCTGGGTGTTCCAGAATTCGGCTGGCGGATGGTGGTCGTGGCTTGCTTTTGCCGTTGGTCGGAGTTTGTGCCGCGGCCCCGCGAGCGGCGTTGGTCGCTACCATTGTGGTTGCTGCCACGGCTTGCGCCGCTGCTGTTATTGTTCTTCTTGTTGGTGCCCTTCCTGCTGCTGCTGCTGGCGAGGCTCTTCTTGACGGCACCATTGGTGCTAACAGTGCCAGCGGTCGCATCGTCGCCGGCGCCGCCGCCGTCGCCGCCGTCGGCGCTGCCGTCGCCATCCCAACGCTCGACCTGGAACATTGGCCGTGTGTGCGTTTCTTTCTTTTTTTTTTTTTTTTTTTTTTTTTTTTTGATACTGTGCTGTGAGTGGGCTGAGATCTTTGACGTGGTCGGTTGACAAGGTAAATAATAATTAAGTGAACTCAACTCAATAATGGCAGTGCGGCGGCGAACAAGCTCGGCGGCTGCGGCGGGCGGCGGCGGTGGCTTCGCTGCGCTGATTGAGCGCCTCAGCGATCTCGACGCGTACGCTCGGCCCATCGATGACTTTCGTGTAAAGACCCTGGCGGGCGCGCTGGGTACGTAGGGCGCAAGGCAGGGCAGGGCAGGGCAGGGTTTGTGAACCCAAGAGGATCTTGTGCGTGGGCACGCTGACGGCCTCCTTTCCGATTTTGCCCCCCCTTCCCTTCTCCACTGCCACACCTCCCCTCACACACCGCCAAACCAGTCTCCATCGTCAGCACAACCGTCATCGTGCTGCTTCTCATCTCCGAGTTTGTCGACTGGATGTCGGTGCAGACGCGCCCTTCCCTGATGGTCGACAAGGCGCGCAAGGAAAAAATGTCGATAAACCTAAACATTACCTTCCCCAAGATCCCGTGCCCGTTTCTTAACCTCGACGTCATGGACGTGGCGGGCGAGTTCCAAAACTATGTCGACCATTCAATGACAAAGTCGCGGATCGACCGGAACGGAAAAGTGATTGGGAGCAGCCGCGTCGGTGCGTTGTTTGTTGCGCTCTGCCGGGCTTGCGGTCCTTGCCGAGATGGGTCTGAAACTCGTCTTGCTGTTCGCCTCACCCTTTCAAAAAAAAACTACAGACGCGATTGGCGCCGATGCATCCAAACCGTCAACGCCGCCCCCCGTCGAGCCGGGATACTGTGGCAACTGCTTTGGTGGCCAGCCGCCCGAGAGTGGCTGCTGCAACACTTGCGATGACCTCAAGAAAGCCTACGAGGCGAAAGGGTGGACGCTTTCAAACCCAGAGGTTTTTGAGCAGGTAAAACCCTGTTCGAAACTTTCTTGCACACTTTGGACTTTTCCGGCCCCCCGCTGCAATGAACCAAAAACAAAACTCAACAAACACCCGCCGTAATAGTGCCAGCGAGAGTCGACGCAGCTGGGCCCCCCCGCTAACGGCCAACGAAGGGTGCACGCTGACGGGCCGAATCTTGGTCAACAAAGTCGCCGGCAACTTTCACATGGCGCCAGGCCACAGCTTCCAGCAGCAAGGGGGCTCGCACGTGCACGACCTTTCCGGCGACGTGACGGCCCTGGGCTTGGTGCACACGGACTTTTCGCACGTGATCCACTCGCTGGCGTTTGGCGACGACATTGGTGGGTTTGTCGTGAACCCTCTCGACGGGCTCGAAGCGCTGCCGAAAGAAGGGACGGGCCCGTTCATGTTTCAGTACTACGTCAAGGTCGTGGGCACCGAGTTTCGGTATCTGAATGGGACGAAAGTCAGCACAAACCAGATTTCCGTGACCGAGCACAGCCGGGACACTTCAGTTGCGGGAATGGGCGTCCTGCCAGGTTTGGCGTAATTTCGCCCTCCCAAATTCGGCAAACTAACCGACGAACCCTTCTGCGGCCACGGTGGACCATTGATTAGGAGTCTTCTTCCAGTTTGATATTTCGCCCCTCCTGATCACTTACAACCAGACACAGAAACCTTTTTCTCACTTCCTGACAGATGTCTGCGCCGTCGTTGGTGGTGTCTTTGTAGTTGCGGGAATGATCGACAGCATCATTTACACAGCAGAGAAACGGTTTAAACAGAAGCTCAGTCTCGATAAGTAGAGATCGGAATCACGAATAAATCCATTGAGGTGGTGTCCTTCTCACGTTAAGAGCGTTGGACGCTATGGCGAGTTAGACATAGTTTTCATAGCAGGGATATCCGCATGGGTGCACACAGGACGAAACGGTGGAGAGTGGATTAAACAAAGAAAAGAAAAAGTATGCCCAAAGAAAAGCTTGCCGACAGTACGGCGTTGCATAGAAACGGACCCACATCTGCTCACGCAAACTAATAAACAATCCTTTGAAAAGGGGGGAGCCAGAATAGGTTTAAAGACAGCGAAAAAAAGGAGAAAGAATTGAGAGCGAGGAATCCCAACGCTTCAAAGGAAGCTACCAAGTGACTTCCGGTTTCCCGTGATATCGGTCGCAGTCGCTGCACTATCGGAACCAACATCCGAGGGAGAGGGACCTTGAGCAGCGAGGAGCCACGAGCCTGTCGCCAACGGTGCAGATGGTGTTCTGGTTCTCATGGCAACACCTCCCACGCCAGCGGCAGTGGCAGCCGGCCTAGAGACGCCTGGTAGGCTTCCACCAGCGCTGGCACGCGAACCTTCCGTTCCGTTCACACCAGTGTTCGCATTTGTGTTTCCGCTTGTCCAGACCATGTTACCATCGGAGTCTACGGCGCGAAAATGCTTTCGCGGTGGGATATGAACTTGCTGCTGCAGCTGGGACGGGGCCGGTTGAGGGGTTGCTCTTCCGTTCGACGAGGCAGCCGAGTTAGGACGTAACGGCAGCTGCGAAGAGTGCAGTTGCGGTGGAACAGGTGAAGGGCTTTGATCTTTCGGTTTCAACTCGTCAGGGACGGGTCGGATGGGTGCTCTCCCGTGGAGCCACAGCCCTGCATCAGGTGTTCCCGCTCGACCGAGGGCGACAATGTCGGAGGGCGGGCCAGGGGATGAGTCATCGCTATCGGAGTCTGACGTGGACGAGTCGGAGGTGGCTTCGGCGAGATGCTGACGCTCCATCTCGGCAATTGCGTCTTTCAGATCGAATTCTTCATGAGAAGCTGGATCAAGGAATGCACACTGATTGCGGAGAGATTGTGCGGTGGGGCGCTTTTCCGGTTCGCTGCAGAGAATTTGAGTGTGAAACAATGCTGAAGGTAGAAAGCAGCACGGAAGCGTCTTACATTGTGAAGCTCAGCTCCAAAAACTCTCGAGCCTCACGGCTCAGGTCATCCGGCACGGGAGGAGCATTCTCCTTGCCCAGTTTATACATAGTTTGAAACTCGCTTAGTTTCATCCAAGGATGGGTGCCAGTGAACATTTCCAGCGTTACACATCCAAGAGACCATATGTCCACTTTGGCAGAATAACCCTTTTCTTTGATGACTTCTGGCGCCATCCAGTAAATCGATCCTTGCAGCGACATCCGGGAATTGGTATTGTAGGCCATATTATATTCGTTCTTTTTGGAAATTCCGAAATCGGCTATTTTGGCCACGCCGTTCGAATTCACCAGAACTGCACAGAGGGACAATGATCAATATCAGAGTAATCAATCGGGATGATGGCAGAGAATCTCAACTGTTGGCTCCTTTGATATCCCGATGAATGATTGAATGCTGATGCAGATACTCCAACCCGTCCAAAATCTGAGAAGTGATGTGCCGGACAACAGGCTCTGCAAATTTTCCAAATCTCGACAGCATTGAGGCGACGGAGCCACCATCCACGTACTCCAAGAAAAGATTGATTTCTCCTCCTTCCTCCGAATCAAACCCTGATTCCCAAAACAAGTATTAGCTCTTCATGCTGAACGAGTGATTAATCGACGGAACGCACCCAAATATTTGACAATATGTGGGTGTTCCAACTCTCGTAAAAGAAGAACCTCCATTCGTAATGCGTCGAGCATTTTCTTTCTGTGTTTCGCTCGATCAACCGCACCCTTATGCTTGTAGACCGGAATCATTTCGACCTGCTTCACAGCCATCACTTCTTCTGTCAGAAGGTTGACGCCGTAAAACACTTTTGCAAAAGATCCCATTCCTATCATTTTTCCTCTAATCCAGCTGATTTGACGGCGGTCGCCGCTCGCAGTGGCGGAGAAAATTCGGGACACGCGGTCGGTCGAGTCGCGAACAGGCTGCTTTGAAGGTTCGACGGTAACGAGGTGCTCCTGGCGTTGCTGCTCAACTGACTGAGGGACATCTGGGGCAACAGCATCTAAACTGACCAAGGGTAGGGAAACGTCTGAAGACGCAGTGCCTGGCACCCCTGAAGATCCATCCGACGATTTTGCCGAAAGTGCAGAGGCATTTGATCGGTTTGACTCTCTCCGCGATGTCAACAGGGATTGGCGAACGGGCAAAGAAAACCTGCGCGCAGAATCTGATGGTGACGACGGAACTGGAACGAATCCTTTATAGGCCAGCGACGCGATGGCCGATTTGCGGCTCGCCGTCATTGGAATAGATTCTGTGTTTATCGTTAAAGGTGTGCGAGAAACCGCGGTTACCGGGTTGTTGAGAGGAGACGGTGCAACGTCGGAAACTCTTTCAGTTGGAGATATCTGATCAAAGATGTCACCGTTGGCGAGTCGTTGTATCACCTCCTCATCAACGTCGTCTGATGCAATGGACTCCACATCGTCAAGGTCCCCATCCGTTTCAGTGGAAAATTCAGGTGTACTCGCGGCTGCTCTTCGTCTTGAGAGGGACAAGTGCTCTGCGTTGGGTTCTGTCCCAGTCAGCGAGTGATTTCGCCGGGCTTGCCGCCGGCGCTTCCGCATCGCGACTTCTTCAGAGGACATGTCGGTGGTCATAAGGAGTCCACCCGATGCGCCAATACGAGAAAGTCGCATCCGCCAGTCTTCTGATGCCAAATTCACCTCATCTTCAACTGCTTCGATATCTCGAACAGCTTCCGAATCGGATTCACTCAGCGTATTGCGCAACGTTGAGGACGCGCGTCGCGAGTTCGACTCCCGGCGAGGCTGCGACATCCTTCTAATCAGAGTGTGGCGGAGACGGATCGCCAAATCCACACGACTGGATCCACCGTCGTCAGGTAGCTTATCTGCATCGGCGACGATGAACGATGATCTGTCCCGCAGATCAGGAAAAAATTCCTCGATATTTTCAGCAATCGCCTGCGAAGATGGACGATTTCCAAATCCCGTTGGGGATTTAGCGTCCATTCCCCATGACGATGCTTGGCTAGCGAACGACGGTGGACGGGGGGGATTACTCTCCAATTGTGTTGTCGGGGCGGACGTTACGGACGCGCGGAAGGACACACGGTTCGAGTGGTTGTTGTAACTTGAGGAGGAAAGGTGCGTCGCAGTTGGTGGATGTGCGGGAAGTGGTGGGGGTGACTCAACACTAAGGTGAGGCAGCGCTATTGCATCAGGCATTGCACGATAGTGTAGATCCGGCTGTCCGATCCCCCCACGCTCCATAGCTTTTCGAAGGGCGGTGTCAGCTTCCTGCCGCGTTTTCTTCTCCATTGTGCTTTTAAGGAAAATGTAAGATTTGAGCTGCATGTTTGTTGAGGTTGCTATGAACAGCAACTCATTGTCGGACACAGCATTATCTGTATAAAAAGGTCAGATTCAAGACTAAATTAAATGATTCCTCGACGCCGTCAGTGCCTACCAACATCCACTTTTCCTCTGTCGTCCAGTTTGTACAAAGCATAGAAAGGGCGCATTTCTGGGGTAATTCGAAACTTTCGAAATATTGCTTCTCGAATAGAAACCCCTGTGTTAAGCATTTTGACGTCTAGGACATGGGATTGTCCATTAAATGAATGAACTTTGATGCACTGTAACCGGTGAGATGTCTTTAGAACTTTAGAAGTTCCTCCTTGTAACCACAAACCTTTTCAAAGACTCGCGAAGCTAGCTGCGGGGAAGGTGTTGGGGACGTAGACTTTGATGGAGGCGGGGGCAACGGAGTGGGAAATGAATCTTCTCCGATTTGCGATTTCATCCACATGGACGGCTGTCGACGCTCTGAGGACGATTCTGCGGATGCTTGAAACAAGAAAAGCGAACGGCGGTCGCTCGATCTGTGCCCGGGCAATTCGCCGATCGAGCCGTATTCCGACGAGGACAAATAGTATTTACTTTGGAGTTCGGGTGTTAGCATCGAGGGATCCCACTGGAGCCAGGCTGGGGGAGGAAGTTGTGCTCGAGGTGTTGGCGCTCCAAGAGGCTGGAGTGCATCCGGAGAGGTCGGAGATGACAACTTGCGGAAACCGAAAATGGACCGGAGGCTTGCACCGCCGTTAGTGCTGCTCGGCTGGTTGAGCGTTGGCAACAAGAGAGCATCTTGACTCCGGGCTAACCGCGGCGACACCGATCGTTGAGGCATTTGACCCCACCCACTTCCGGCGTCAGAAGGGTCTGCAAGGTCACCTTTGTGCGAATGAGTCGATCTTCCAACGCCCTTCGGCGCCATTTGATCGTCGGACAATGTTGCAACCAGAAGGCTGGGAGAAACGTTCGTTTGTAGGTCAGCGGAGGTTGTCCGCTTGTGCCGAGGGAGTGAATCTGTGTGCTGTGACTGCAGTTGTTGCTGCTGCTGGGGGGAAGGAACGGGTGCAACGATGGGCGATCCTCTCAACGCCAAATTTCGAATCGCTGAAGTAAGCCGCAAGCTCTCAAGAGGAGAGAGAAGCCCGCGGTTACGAAGCTGGTCACCACTGAGGCTCAGCAAATCGGAACCACCACCCACGAAGTCCTTCAATTGGGGAAAGGCTTGGGAATCAAGCCAAGCCCAAGCCTCGTCTCTGGTCCATCGCGCCGGAGTTGAGCGAGAAGAGAGATACGATCTGGAGGATGCGTCCATTGCCAGGAGGTGGATGATGGCGAAAAGGCAGCCTAAAAGCAGAGTAAGCGTTCAGTCGCCAGTAGGCACTGGGGGTTAGGAAGAGTGTGATGGAAGCGACGAACCGACCCGAATGGGCTGGAGAGTTCGAAACCTCGAGAGACCCAGGGAGCCAGCGATCAGCTCCCACGCTCTGCACGTTGCTGCCACGTCCGCACCACCTCTCTCTTCTCGTTCTGACTTCACCACCACTACCACCGCCACGGCGACGGTGCTCTCGAAGCTTCGGAAGTGTGATCCTCACCAAGCAGCAGCTGTGGCTGGCGTCCAGGCAAATCACAGTGCACCTTGTCTCAGGCAGCAACTGACTTGACTTGGACTACGACAATTCGCTTGTCTGTCTGCCTGTCTGTCGGTCTGTCTGTCCGTCTGTCTCTCTGTCTGCCTCCCCACCCGCTTGGACTTTTCCAAAAAGTTTGGTGTTCCTGGGAAAATTTGCCCTGGGACAAAAAATTCCATGATAAAACCGAAAAATGGCAGGAGTTGAGGACCCACTCAACCATTGGGTTGAACACAGTTACATTAAGGGCAAGGCGCCGTCTTAATTACCTCAAGTGCAGCGCGCACCAAACCAGATGTTTTCTTTGTTTAAAACTAGGATGCCTGCTGACTTGTAAGCAATCCTTCTCAAAAAAAAAAAAAAAAAATTTGAAAAAAAGAAGATACTGAAGAGGGTGGCAGGCTGAAAAAAGATACATTGAAGAGTGTGGCAGTCCACAATGAATGCAGTGGCAGGCCATGTAGAGAGGGATTGGGGAAAATTGATTTTGAGTCGGGGGCTCCCGCCCTCTGAGCCACCCAGTGGGGGCTGGCGCCCCCACTCAACCCCCTCACTCAAAAGAGAGAGTTTGCAGATGATTCGATTACTCCCAGAGATGGGTCGCAGAAAACCTGTTGACTTCCACTTGGATAGACAGACAGCCCGTTGACTTCCTTCCTTTTCGAATTTTGCTGCCCCTTTCAGAGGACAAATCATTGATTGATAGAAACAACAGCTCAGTTGATTTTGCAAAATCATAGCAGAAATAGTATTTTAGTCCATCAACAGCCAACATACAGAGTCAGAGACAGAGAGCAAGGCAGACAACCTGTTGACTGCCTGTTGACTGCCACTCCCAGACTCAGAGACAGGGAGGGAGGTAGACAGACAACCCGTTGACTTCCACTAAGATAGACAGACAGCCTGTTGACTTACTTGTTGAATTTTGCCATGCGTTTCGATTGGGTACCAAAGAAAACATTAAACCCACCCCGCCCCCCTACTCCACTATTGCAATTAGAAACAGGTTTAAAGAGTGGACAGTTGTCAAGAACATGTCAGGACAGCGCAAGGCAGACAAGGAACTGAGAGGAGTGATGATTGTATTGGAAACAATAATTCACTTGAGGGATGGGACAGGTTCCCCCATCCCCCTTTTATACCTTTTGAGAGTCTTCCTTGTCAAGACTCAAAGAAAGTTCCAGAAAGAGCAATTAGTAATACAATGATACCAGTGATACCAATGACAACAAGACAAGTCAGGAAAGCAAAGAAGGTTCCAGAAGGTTCCACAAGGTTCCAGAGGTTTCCAGAGGGTGATTCATAACATGGGCGAGAGACAGGCACCCGGCACCTGTTCACTGCAGTCATCTCTGCTGAGCCAAGGTCCCTTCATGGGACCACCCTGACAACCCAGTCATCAACGTCGGCCCCACATGGCGACATGAGACAAATCCACCAGATATATATAACAGAGCTCGATTGTCGGTCAATACATAGCTATTGGCTGCATCATTCTCCTCTTGCCAAATGGTGGGTGAAGTTTGCCAATACCGGCAATATACTTCATATGCGCTTTCCAAAAGGATTGAAACCATCTCGAAGCACTCTTACAGCGCCGCAAATTCTCTGGCACCTAATTCTCAACGGAGGGCACCTTCGCAGAAAGTCTTTGGCGCCAGAAATGTTTGTTGGGGTGAACCTTTTTGCTTCTATTATCATCATGCCTTTCTGCCTGCAAAGATTACGGCATCCAGGGCCCCAGCTGTTCAGAGTGTCATTGGCGTTTTTCTTGGTTGGTTTTGAGACTTGTACATTGTATGTGTCCCCTTTTTCCCGCGGACAAGACAGACCCTGGATTCATTTCGCTATCGATCTTGTCAGAGCCAAGAATCAAGATTTTTTTTGCGAATGTCCACAGCCACCATCGGCTCTGCTGCCGGCCCCATGTCGTCCACCCGTGCAGAGCGCGAGCTGAACAAGCTTCGGCGTCTGCAGGAGCTCAACCTTCGGCTGGAGCACTCGCTTAGCATGCCTATCATTCCCGTCTCGGCTGCCGCAAGAGAGTGAGTGTCTCCTTGTTGGCATATCGCCACATCCATCGCATCGCTCCAGGATCCCCATCTATCGTCGGTTGGATTGGGGTGGAGGGCGGCGGGTGGCGGCGCTTGGCTCCATCGACCGCGCCTAATGCGCTATGCGAAACTGACCGATCGATTCCTTCTCCCTCTATGCCTCACCTGCTCCGATAGCCTTGTTAAGTTTTGCACTTCGACCCCGGACCCTCTCCTTCCAAGCGTATGGGGTGAATTTTCGAAGGATAGACCCTACACCAGCAATCCAACAGCAAGCGAGCAAGGATGTTGCGCGATTCTTTGAATCGGCGATCTTCCACGAACAATTCAAACCTCAAACAGCAGCAACCGATGTGTTTCCAGTGCCCTCGATTCCATAACTCTTATGCTCTTTTTACTGGGCCCCGCCCCCCCACCCAACCTTCTGTTAGAACCTGGAGCAGTGAGTGCGTTCTGGGAACGGTGTCTCATCCCCCCGCCACCTTCTTTCGTCCGCTGTTCATTGGCCCTTTCCTGCCTTTTGTTGTTTTTAAAGGTTTTCTATCTACTCCTCCTCTCCTCCTTCGTTGTACTTTTCAAATTGTGTTTAAGTGAGAGATAGCGTGTGCGTGCGTGCGGGAGTGCAGCGAAGGATTGTTAACGCCAACAAGGAAGTGCGGTCGGTGTACATTAGTCACAGTTTGGTTTTGCTTTATTTTTTTATATTTTTTTTTTAAGTGTCAACGATTTGCGGGAACCAATCGATCTTCCTGACCCACCTACCCGATACCCCTCGCATAGCAACAGCGCAAGAAGCCAAGGCGGGTTATGTCCAGCACGGCGCCCGAGACACACCAGCGCGAACGCACTGCGTCGTCGCCTCTCGCAGCCGCAGCCGCAGACGGCGTGGCTCACACGTCGAAGTCGACCAATCTCGTCGACCTCAACCACCAACCGCCACATCGACTACCGGTGCGACCTCTGGAAACCATCGGAACTTCGAGCCCTGCGGGGGATGCCGTTCCCACCAAAACCCCATCCTCTGATATCACGCGCTGGCTGCGTTTTCGTAAGGATCACCAACCGCCCTCCACTCTCACGACGTCCCCGCCATCCCTCGACGATGGCTCGGAGACGGAAATGCCCTATGTTGCGCCCTCGTCTGCTGCGCGGCCCCTTCTACGGCATCAGAGCCTGCGGCGCTCACTCACACGTTCCTCCCTCGTCAAAGCGTTTCGCCCGTCCTTTTCATCTCTAAGGGGCCTTAACGGCTCTTCAGACACGTCTCGGTTGACCGCACCACCGACGACAGCGCTTGCCACATCCCCTCCTCAGCCACAGCCCAAAACTCTACCACCTTCGCTTAAAATGAGTGCGACATCCAACCGTCCACCACCGACAGACAGTTCTTTCACACCAGAATCCGCCTCCAAATCCGTTGAAGTCGCTCTCAGTTCATCCTTCACCTCCGACGAGCACGACGCTGGCGAGCTGGACGCCAGATCAACTGGGGACGATGAGGATGAGGACCCTGCCGAAATCACTGGAATTGTGAGCACCGTTTGGCGGCGATCCCCCGATCCTTCCATGGCATCGTTAATGGAAAACAGTCCGCTGTCATCGTCGGAGCGAGAGAGCCTTCTACATCACTCAGCGCTGGCCCGACTGGATGGACTGCACCGCGCTCCACATCCCTCATCTGACAGAGAGAGCGATGCGGAAAACTCGCAAATTCCAGCTCCGTCACTAACTCAACCGTCACCCACAACCACCGCTCACGACAGAGTTCAGCCTGTCCACATCAGCAACCCCATCGAAGCAGCGAATCCACAGCCACAACCTTCAGTCTCGGCCTCGCCACCTCGTGAGTCACCGCTGCCAACGCTCTTGGCCATTCCGCCATCGCAAATCCACACATCCTCCACCCCCTCGCCTCCCGTATCTTTGCCGCCAGCGCCGCAGCCGCAACTCTCCCAGGGTAAGGAGCCGGCACCGCCACCGCCCTCTGACCTGCGGCCACCCGTCGTGCCACAGAGAGACACAGCCACCGTCGTGATTTCTTCTACACGCCACGGCCGTCGCGTTCGTTGGGCAGATGCTGTGCCAGATGGGACGCTTGCCATCTTCTACGACCACGCTTCATACATGGCCCTGATAGACTCCATTCGCGAGCGTCGGCTTGAGGAACTGGTCGCGAAAGTCAGAGAACAGCGCCGGCGCGGCAGCGTCGCGTCCATTGGGAGCGGCGTCGGCGTTTCGGTGATTCAGCCCATGAGCGGAACAGGCGTCGCAGTCAGGAGGGTTGTGAGCCCAATGGGAGCGCATGGGTGATGGAGTGGAGGAAAGGGGGGAGGTTCTTTACAGTAATTCTGCAGTATTCAATTCCTCATCTGTTTGTACTATCGCGCGAATCCCGCAAATGCTTCCGGTGGTGTTATGTTTGGACCTCTTCTTTCAATCTTGGTATGCAAGAGATGCTTTTTTATTTGCTTCCAAAGAGCGACCCCCAAGTTTCGCGGAAGAGCATTAGCAATGAAAAATGAAGATACAATTAACAGAGTGTGTTGCCAACCTTCTTTATGGCAAGTTCTCCGCTTCAATTAGTGGACTACGACCCTTTCGCCACTGGTTGTGCACCTTGCTGCTGCTGCTGCGATTCCTTCTCTTCAATTGTCCGCTGCAATTCGGCTCTTTGTCATCATTGAGTAAGCGCTAATTGGCGTGCATCAATTGCTATTCCGACTCACCGGAGTTGGCGCGTAAACTCGTCATGAATCTCTTCGCTGTCCCAGTCATCGACCCACATTTCCGCATCAAATGGATCTTCTTGGGTCGGATCCCAGTCTGTAAGTGGCCCAGAAAGGGGAAAGACGAAGCTGCTTCAGCACTCACACAAACCATAAACATAACACAACACACACACACACACACACACCCACACACACACAGACTCAAACATCTCTGTCCCACGCCAAAGCGGTCAACGTGTAGCACTCAACTGTCGTCCTCGCCAAAGTCTTCAAACTCGTCGTCGTCTTCGATCTCGGGCAGCTGCGGAAGGGCCGGCTTGCCGTTGTCCGTGTGGTTGCCTGTGGCCATTGCTTTCCGCCCCTTGTCAGACTGACAAAAATGCGATCGTGATCTGGCGCTTGCCTGCCGACCCCACACATTCCGACACGCACAACGCAAACCGGCGCTGGCTCTCTCTGTCTCTCATTCCTCAGCCTTCTTTCTATAACCGATGCCACAACGAAAGCATCGTCCCACCTCATCGGGCGCCACTCCAAGCCAGCAACCGCCGCCGCTGCACCCTCATCCACCTCCGAGAGCTGCTCAACCGGCATCAGCACCGAGCTCGACGCCGTCGTCGTCGTCAAGTCCCCGCCCGCAGCGGCAAATCCACGATCCGCGCAACGGCGCCAGCAGCAGCAGCAGCAGCAGCGATTTGGCGGACAGGGGCGGCGTTGCCGGCGGTAGCAAAGTCGGGGTTGGGAACGCGAACGGCGATCCCGGTGGGAAACCGTCGCACACGGACAAGACCAACGGCCACGGAAACCACCACTATAACCACAACCATAACCAACACCAAAACAACAACAATAGCAGCCATAAGCATCCGCTTCAACACAGCGGCAACAATAAGGGAACTAGCAGCAAGAGCGCCAACAACAAGCAGAACAGCGGCCATCGCCACCCGCGGATACCGTTGCCTAAGGCAACGAAACTCTCCGATGGCCCGGCGAAGCTTTTGGTCATTGACGACGTGCCGACAGAACCCGGCGGATTTTCCACCTCCGAGGCTTCTATACCAAGGTAGGGCGCAACAGTCTCTTTGCTTCGCTTGCGTACGAGTAGCCTGACCCTTTTCTCTGCTCTGGATACCACTCCCAGCTACGTTACGTGGGTAAGGTCATCGTTACGATTGCACCGAGAGCTCGAGATAATTGGGTAAAGCAAGAGTTGCAACACCCTTTGTTCCAATCGCCACCACGTTCTGATTCGACGAAAATTCCAACCCCGCGCAAACCAAAACCACCTTGACGTTAGAATCGAGCCGGCACTTGCCAAGACCACCTCAATCCTTCTTATTATGAGCGAGACTGACTGGCGCGGCGATCGGCTCGGTGGTAGCGAGGGCGCCGTGCTTCGAAGCTTGACAACGGTGTCTTTCGAGACGCCTACCCGAGAACCTCGCATTGGATTGCGAGCAACTATCGCTGCGGCGGCGGCGGGAGGAGCCGGCGCATCGGGTGGCGACTAATCAATCTCGTTGCGCTGAGTGAATGTGCCCCGTGGAAAGTTTGGGAGGAGGGGAAGGTCGCACACTTCTTGGTGTCAACGCTGACCGGCGGCGGCAAAAAATGAGGATGGGGGGGGAGGGGGGGGGGCAACCCGTTTGCGTTTGCGGTCGCGCATGTGCACGCAGATTCCACCCCACCACCACCACCACCACCCCACCTCCCTGATTTTCCGAGAGCAACGCGCACACTGGGCTGCCGCCCACCTACCGACGGACGCGAGAAAGAAGAGAAAAGGGAAAAGCCAAAGTGAAGAAAGAGGGAAACAACAAAAAAGAAGAAAAAAAATAAAAAGAGGGATAACAAAGCAGAGTGGAGAGATCAGTTGCGAGAGACAGCCGAACACACACACACACACATAGGGGAAGAATCAAAGATGCTGCCCAAGCGGATCATCAAGGTAAGGCTCTGCGCGGCGCTCTTTGCTGCAGCCCCCCCCCCCCCCCCCCCCGCCCACCAAACTTGGAAGACTTTCGCCGCTATGCAGTGCGGGCTTCTCCTGCATGCAGCCTCAGCGAGCGATGATGCGAGGATCGCCAAAGCGTACCTTGACCGAGAGGCACGTTTGTTCCCTCGGTACGACGGGAATGGATCTCCTCGATCGTGGAAGGACGAACCGATGGCGACGTGGATACCAAATCGTGCCCCTGTATTCAGGTGGACCCATTCGCTTCCCAGGCCCGTTTGGTCTGGTTTCTCGCGAGTTTGTGCCTTCAAACACTGACGAGGAAGGCTGGATACCCTTTGTGTCCTGTGCCGCGGCTTAACGCGTTGACAAAGCGTCAACGCGATGGCAAACTTTAGTCAAAGATCCTCGCTACCTCCTTGTAAACTGCCTCTCTCCCCATCTGGCAGTACGTGCTTTAGTCCTCGGAGATCATTTTTTCAGTCTCCAACACATGTTATCTCGTGACTATTTGGGTGATCTTTCTCGGGGCGGCTTGGCTAAGTATCAATCATCTTTCGTCCAGGAAACGGAACGGCTTCTCGCGGAACCAGCCCCAGGAATCAGTGCTACTCCTCACGAGGACAACCTGAGATACTTCGATGTCGTGATTGCTGGCCCGAGCCAATCTCCGTTCGAAGGTGCAGCATTTCGCTTTTCGCTGTTTTCTTTGACTATCTTTTGCGCTCTGTCGCCCGGCAGGTGGCGTCTTTCGACTGGAGCTGTTCCTTCCGGATGACTATCCCATGGCACCCCCAAAAGTCCGCTTCTTGACCAAAATTTACCATCCCAACATCGACAAGCTTGGTCGCATTTGCTTGGACATCCTCAAAGGTGCGACGCTGTGTTTGACCGCCCTTCGTCTCGCGCTGCTTTGCGAACTCCCCTGTTTCTGCAGATAAATGGTCGCCGGCGCTGCAGATTCGAACCGTGTTATTGTCAATACAAGCTCTTCTATCGGCACCCAACCCTGGTGAGAACTGCTTCAAATCAATCCACGCCGTTCGATACGCTGCTCTCTTTGCTGACTTGGTCTTGCCAGACGATCCTCTCGCAAACGATGTGGCACAGCACTGGAAGGAGAATGAGAAGTTGGCGATCAGCACTGGTTCGTTTCCTAATCTGTCCGACTCGCTCCTGGCGTTGAAGTTGTCGGTGGAAATGTGTCTTGTGATTCTAACGCCCAACGATTTTTTCTTTCATTGCGGTGGAATGGCCAGCACGGGAGTGGACTCTCAAGTACGCATCGGCGTAGACCAACACAAACCCACGCCCTGCCCACTCCGAGGCACCAGAAGGTCGAATCGTTTACTATTCCCCTGCCTTTCCATTCTTGCCCTTCCTCCCTCACCTCCCCATCCCACCCCCGTTTGTGGAGCAATAAACCAGGATCTTCCTTGCCTTTTCTCCCTTTACGCTCTCCCTCCCTTGAATGCTTTTCCCCTCTCTCCAAATGGAAATCGGCCTACGGTTGGTTTTTGCTCCCTCTCCCTCCGTGTCCCTCTGGTCCGACGATTTGAGCTCTTGTCTGTGTGCGTGTGTGTGTCGCATATTGTGCGCGTGTGGGTGGGGTGAGTGAGTGCGCGTAACAAGTTGAGGGTCAATGCTGGATTGTTCATGCACGGGTCTTGGGTGTCCGCCAGCCCTTTTTTTATTTACTTTTTTTTTTTTCTTCTTTGTTGGAGAGTTGACAGGGGCCGAAAGGAAATTTTCCACCGACCGAATGACGTGGCGTAGAGCGCGCACGTGACGCTGTGGGGGCACCCAAACTTCTTCTCTTCCGCCGCGCCCCCCGCCAGCCGGCGAGCCACCGCCGCACACTCGAAACACACACCCACCAACCCGCACACGCCAATGGCGCCCCAACGCGAGCGCGTCTTCAACTTTCCCTACTCGCTATTCGTCGACGCGAAGCAATCCGCCGACTGCTCGATCGACCTTGCCAACGTCGAGTCCATCCACGACCTTACCGCCGCGGCAAAGACAACTGCCATCCAGCCTGATGGCGGTGGTGATTTCCCTTCTGCAGCTGAGGGTGCAGTCGTCGCGTACGCAGGGGCCAACATGGGAATTGGCCACTTGCCATCTCCGGAGCAGCATATGGCTTTGTCAAGCGGACTCGATGGGCTGGCCCTTCGGAGTGACCCGCCGCAGCACGTCGGGACGGAAGCGCTTGCCGCGCTTCCCACGTTCAGCGTGTTGAGCGATCGTTCTCTGTCCGTCGCGCCTTCAGTTTCAGTCGACTCGGCAAGCGACCTGCACGCTGAATCTGACCAAACGGTCGCTGAGGACGTGGACGATATGCAGCTTCCACCAGAACTCCAAACAAAACTCCAGCCCGAAACGGCGCTGTCCCAGCTGTTTCGATACCGACTTCCAAACCTCCTCGCTTCTCATCAACGGCGACAGCGCCTTCTCGATCTCGAGCGCGCGAACCCGACGCGACCCCACACTCGCATTTTGGTGGCGAATCTCGCCCGAGGCGGGCTGGCGCCCCTCGACGCAGCGTCCGCCGCCGCCGCCGCCGCCGCTTCTGCCGCCGCCGCCCTCGCCGCCGCCGGGGGCGGAATGCCAGCACGGCGCAGGACGGTGACCGTTTCGCAGCAGCAGAGATCCAAGACCGACTCGGGGGGGTAACGGCGCGCGCGGTGGCAGCGTGGACGCGGGCAGGCGACGGCCAAAGTTCCGCACGCTGCAGCTGGGTCCGATGAAGTTTTCGTCGCGGAGGGTTTCTGCGGTGAGCGCCACTGGGTCAGCTGCGGGCGACGGAGGTGGCGGTGGGGCTTATGAGATGCAGCACCGCCACGGGCGGTGGTCCATGACGGCGGCCGGGAAGGAAGCGGCAGCCGCCGCTAAATTAGCGCCACCGCCACCCCCTCCGACGCCGCTGCGGTCACCGAGTCGGATTAGCAACTTGCCCACTGGACGTGCTGCTTCTCGTGGGTATAGGCTGTCAAAGTCCCGAGGAGCGAGCGCCAGCACAGTCAGTGGTAGTGTCGTCGGACACGGCGGTTTGCACGCAAAGATGCAAAAGAGTAAAGGGGTCAGCTTCAACCCGCATAATCGAGGTGCGATGGTCAACCGGATGTTGGACGCGTGGGGAGATACGGAAGAGGAGAGCGACGCTCCCAATCGGCGGTTCCATCAAAGACAAATGTCCATCGTGATTCCCGGCCTCCCCCGGGAGAGCTTTCCAACGGAGCTCTTTGCAGGACGAAGTGTCAGCGGATTCGCGAGCGTAGGGGGTGTCACTGGCGGAGGCGCTGGTGGCGGCGGCAGAGGCGGAAGCGTCGGCGCTGCCGCTTGGTCGCACGGACGACGCCGCCCCGACCAAGACTGGGAAGTGCAAGCGCACGCTCCGCCTGCGCCGCCCCACTTGCCTGCGCCGCAACCAGAGGCCGTGCAGCTGCCGAAGCTCACAATAGCCACTCTCGAAAGCGACAACGACGATGAGGTGTCCGCCAGCGCCTCTGGCCCTCACGTGAAAGCGGAAACTGCAGTTGCGTCCTCTGCGCCTTTTCAAAAGCCGCAGCGCCACCAGCAGCAGCCAACGCCGGGGCCAGGTCGCTGTAGTATTCGGGAGCCTCGTAGGCTCTCTATCAATGCGCAGTGGTTCCTGGGCGGCAGCTCCGGCGACCTTTCCGGCTCGACCGCGTCGCTCACGGACCATTCGCCTTTGCACTCTCATTCTGCTTCGCTGGCGGCTGAAGCTTCGCCGTCTGACGGCGGCAACGCTCGAAACGGCGGCAGCGGTGGCAGCGGTAGCGGCGGCGGCGGCGGAACGATCATTTCGCGGACGCTCTCCCCGACGGCACTGCCTCATCCGCCAAGCCCGCAGCGAGGGCGCGGCGTCCAGTCTGTCATTCGCAGCGTCAGCGTGAGCATGGGCATGAAGCGCGCAAAGTCTCGGCAGGGAGGGCCACCTGGGGCGGGCGGCGGTCTCGGGGGGGCCGGCGCCGGCGGCCAGTCCGTGCGAGGCAACCCGGACACTCCGCAGCGACGCGCGCAGCAGGCGCAAATCGACCGCCTGTACGAGCGCCTTCACGAGCGGCACCGGCTCGGCGTGCGCCGCGAGGTGCTGGAGCGCGGGCTCCTGCTGCCGGAGGAGGTCGTCCACGGGCCGTCACGCGCGGAGCTGCGGTGGCGCGGGGTCGCGGGCGACGGCGGGGCGGCCGGGTCGGCGGCGGACGGACGCGGTGGCGGGAGTGGCGGCGGAGGCGGGAGGGGTGGTGTTGGGTCGGCGGGGACGGATGCGGACGGGCGAGGGCGGCGGCGGAGGAGACGGCGGGGCGGCGGCAGCGGGTGGTCGGAGGAGGACGACGGAGATGGTGGCGGCGGCCGGAGCCCTGGATCACGGCGGCGCGCGGGGGGGGTGCTCCCGACTTACAAGGTGGCGGTGCTTCCGGCCAACCTGCGGAGGGACGACTCTGACGCGCTGCTGGAAGGGGTAGGCATCAGCAAGACGGACTCGTGGTGGTCGCGCGAGGAGTACCAGCGGGCGAGGGCCGGGTGGAGCCAGCGAAAGCAGCAGAGGGCGGCGGAAGAGGAGGCGCGGCTGCGCGAGACGCGGATGGGAGAGGTGCCGTTCAACGCGTTTGTCACGAGCCGGCCGACGACGGCGCACTCTGCCAGCCTCGTCACCAAGGCGGTCGTGGGCGCGGTCTCGGGTGCCGCCGGCGGTGGTGATGTCGGCGGCAAGAAGCCGGCGAGCGCTGCTCACGGAGCGGGGAGCGGCGATGCGGAGAAGTACACTTGGTTTCCGTCGCTGCACGGCGGCGACGCCAGGGGTGTGACTGCTGACGCGGGAACCGGGCGCGTGCGGGCGTCTTCGGCCGTCTTTAGCGCTTTCGGAGGCGGCGGAGGCGTTCGGAAGCGGTCTTTTAGCGTCGGCGCGGCGCGTACAGCGAAGGACGCGCCGACTTCTTCCCTGTTTGCGCTGCCAGAGTGGGGCAGCCGGTTCCTTTCGTCGACGTGGGCGTCGCCGTCGTCGCGGCCGTTCACGCCGGAGCCACAGCTGCTGCGACCAGCGCTTCAGAGCCTGTACGAGCAAAAGTCGTTTACAAAGTACAAGCCGGGAATCCTTTTGTAAAAAAGAAAAAATAGGAGTAGCAGTCGCTGCGTATCGCAATGCTTGGGGCCCGATCTTTCTTGATGTCCTTAGTCCTTTTCTTTGATTTATTTATTGCTTTCATTAAACTCTAGACGTCCCGTTTGTGTTTGACGACCTCGAGGGGTTTTGCTGCCCAGTTCCCCCCAGGCGTCAGGTTTTCATATCTCTCTGCAATATGACTAACTCACTGTTTCATGCGTTGACTGTCGCCTTCTGCATCTTTGCTGAGAAGCACCAAAAAAAAATTTGCTCTGTCATCTTGAATGAAACATCCAGCCGCCTTTTTCCCTGAGGGATACCCAAGTAGGCTTCGCGGAGGCGGCGGCTCAACTACCCTGTGCTTTTGAACGGTAGCGCCTTGCCAGCGGCAAGTTAGTTGGTCAGATGGAAGACCGTTCGATTGATTGATTGATTGATGACACGGATTATACTTTCTCGATACGGATGTCTGAGCAGCAAAAGTGCATGGCTGGTGTTGCGGGTGGGGGGCTACAGCTCTCTCTCTCTCTCTCTCTCTCTCTCTCTCTCTCTCTCTCTCTCTCTCTCTCTCTCCACTCTCTCACAAGCGCGTGCGCCACGTAGATGTGAGAGTCATATGCGCGAGTTGTGTGAAGATGTGGCACGCGTCCAACAGCCAATTTAATGCGTGAAAAAAGAACGGGGGCAAAAAAAGCTGAAACTGTTCTCACGCAGTCAAGTCCCGCACGCACACACACTCGCTCCATCTCTCTCACATGTACTCACTCATCCCAATGCATGACAACCAGCCAGGTAAATGACTGCACGCACTTGCGCGCGGGGTAGAGAGAGGGCCTCTAGAGGTTCGAGGGCAGAGTGCGACCGCACAACATAATGCACGTGCGTCCCTTGCCTTCCTTTCCCCTTTCCCACGCAACCCCACAACTCCCCTCGAACTCTTACTCTCATTGGTCGCACCACATACATAGCCTGTCCCCCCGCGTCTCTTCCCCAAGCGCCCGCCGCCGTCTTTCCTGACCCTCTCGCGCACCCGCCCCCCAAAATGCCCGACGCCTTCCTTCGTCCCTTCTTTTCTCACTCTTCCCATCGCGGGGCGAAGAAGCGTGTCGTTTGCGCGCGCCCTCTTTCGCTCTATCTCGCTGTCTTTCTCTTCCTCTGGGGTGCTCCGCCGCACCGCGGGCCAGACAGACAGACAGACAGACAGACAGACAGGCAAACAACAGCCCAAAAAAAAAAGACCGGGCTCACGCGGCTGATCTCATACACTCGTCTCTGTCTCTCTCTCTCTCTCTCTCACACTTCTATCGCGCGCTCCTCATTAGCGCCGACAACGCGCTCCCGTTGCCCGCCTTCCTCCCCTTCACCACCACCGCACCCCCAATGTCACGCAACAACTACAACCCCCCTCCGACTTCGCCGCCGGCATCCTCCCTCCATCACGCAGCCGCTAAAGCTGACACTACTACTGGGCCCGCCTCCCGGCTGCATCATCGTGGCACCGCCGCCGCCGCCGCTGCCCGATCTCACACCACTTCCACGTCGAAAACGGCTGGCGATGACTTCTTCTCTCAGTTTGCCCCTTCCGGCACCACCGCTACAACCACCGCCACCACCGTCACCCCAACGTCTCCGATCGCATCGACATCTCCGACGTTGAGCAATCCCGAGTCGTTCGGGGCCGTTACCGGCCGCTCTGCGTCTTTCTTTACCGAAGCGACCTTCGCGCCGCAGCAGAGACCCAGTCCGCCGTCTAGGACCGCGTCCGCCGCCCTCCCCGCCAAGCCCAATCCGTACGTTTCGGCTCGTTCTGCCCGCTCCACGGCACGGGCGAGGGAGACGCACCTTGACGCTGCCGCCTCCCTCTTCGCTGCGCCCGCCTCTTCCGCTCCTCGCGCTGCCCCCTCGGCCGCTGCGTCAGCGACGAATTTTTTCGATGCCTTCGGCCTCTCATCGTCCTCGTCGCCGTCGTCCGCAAAGTCGTTGACGTCCCCGCGAACCGATTCCGCGTCCAACCCACCCGGCAAGCTCCTTGACGCCTATGGGTTTGGCTCTCTTCCGACTCCCGCAAAGCTCGTCGATGTCTCGAGCCACACGTCCTCTCCCCCAGAAGGCCAGGATCGTCTCGGCAGAGAAGCTTCATTGCCAACCAGAGCCCCACCGTTGTCCAAGGTATCAACTCTGGGATCGCCTCCTCTACCCCCAAGCACAGTCTCGGCTGTTCCATCCGTTACCCACCCATATGCCAGCAGCCGCAACGGCTCAGCCGCCCGAAGCTCCGGAACTGATGGACTGCTCAAAGAAAGCGACAGCAAGCTTGATGATGAGGTCAACCGCAACGCTGCACATTCCGCACCATTACCGACAAACGGATCCACTACAAACGCCTATTACGCGATCCCTGCAACTGTCTACAACCCCCCGGTCCCCGACCTCACCGGACATCTTTCCGAACACGTAAAGCCAGTTGTCCCCGAAGAGTCGACATTAGCGGTGCTGCCTTCCGTTCCTCCGTCTGTGCCCCATCCCACGCAGCCGGCTCCCACACTGCCTCCGTCTGGCGACCAAAACGCGCTGTCTCCGATCATTCAGGACAGTACAGACGACCTCATTCCTTTTGGTGGCAGCGCCTCTGAATTTGGTGGCACGCGAGACGGCTGGGACGCCCTCTTCGGAGGTCCAGATATTCCACCGAACGAAGCGATCGCCGCTCTGTCGCCGGCACCTGAGCTCTTGAAAGCCGACGTCTCCGCAGGATACTCGCCCGGTCAGACCGCCCACACACACGCTCACGACACCGAACCAGACGCTGATCAAGGATGGGATGATTTTGACGTGATCGACTCTTCGGCCAATGCTCAGCACGTTGTCGCTGCAGAAGCTGCCACGGTCGTCCAGGAAGCTCAGCCGCTTGTTACGGGACAGCCTGAAAGTGATCACCCTGTTGGGGGCTTGCAGTTTGCGCACGAAATGCCGCCGAGTTCGTTCCAGCCATCCTCTGCCAGCCGCGTTTCGGACTTGAAGGAAACCAAATTCGACGGACACACTGATGACTTTTTTAATAGTTTCTCTGTGGAAACGAAGGCAGGAGGTGACTTCTTTGGACAGTTTGCTGAGCCGTCCTATGATTACCAAGCACAATCAACCGGCAACAACTCATCCGAGCAGCCCTGGCTGCCTCCAAACCCTGACCTGCACGACCCTGTTGGACAAAACGCATCTTCACTCGACAACGGTCCAAACGACCGCCTGGGGACAATTGACTCGGTGGTTCCTTCAAACAGCCACGACACGGAACCCAGTATTCCCCCATTGCAACACAGCGACTACTACAACCAATACGCCCAAATGCCCGAGGGCCGATCGTCATGGTCATCCACCTACATTGAAGATGAACCCGCACAGGCTGTCGCTGACCCAGCCACGATTGCTTCTCCGGTGCTTCCTATGGGACCGACTACTGAGAACCACATGTTTGCGGATCCCAGCGCCATGGATGTTGCCAGCAGCATGGCAGGTGCCGCGAAGGCGATCGAACCGCCTGTCGCAGCTGGTATTGCACCTCTGCAGTCAAACACGGAGCCAGCGGCCTACGGGTACTGGCACGACAACCAGATTGCTCAGAACGGCGGGGAATACCAGTCATGGGACGGCCAAGCCGCTTACGACAGCCACCAAGTGGGGACAGCGAACGCGCACGAAGGACAGGAATATTCTGCAAACGCCTTTTACGATCAGCAAAACTATGAAAATCAGCAAGGCTACGATGAACTCGCTTTGCAGCAAGCGGCGTACGATTACACTGGATACGCCGCGACTCAGATTGGGCAGTCTTCGGCAGCTCCCGGACAGTATGATTACAGTGCGAAAGGTCAGGCAAACCATGTGGATCCGGGCAATGTGCAGCAGCTGCAGTCGGCTCCCCAAAACACTGCCCCCAGCGATCGCAACCTGACTTCAACTGTATCAGGCTCAATGACCTCTCCAGTTTACTCCTACTCCTTACCTCCGTCTCAAGGTTTTGTGGCTTCACAACACTATCCGCCGCCGCCCGCGGTCGCAACGCCACCCTCTTCATTGATCGACGACCGCATAGGTTGCCACAATTGCGGTCGCATGAACGAGTCCGATAGCCTCTTCTGTAGCGGATGCGGCACTCGTTTGGTTCGACCACAAGCGCCAGCCGCGTCGTCACGAAAAGCCCCCGTCCCTGTTTCAAATGCAAGTTACACAACGCCACCGCCGCCGACCCACGACCTTCAGATCCGAGGATCGCCCGCGGCAGCAGCCCTCCCGCAGGAGCCGATTGGATTCGTGGATCCCCTCGGCCGGCACAAGGCCCACGCCGCAGTTGGATGGGGACTTGGCGGCAAGCTCGTTGTCGCGCACCCGCAAAGCGGCGCCGTGAACCACGCTGCGGCTGGGCCGGTCGTCGTGCACGCCGTCCAGTCCGTCCTGGACCGAGACATGCTGTCTCGAGTCGCGCGCTTCCCAGGCCCGCTTGTCGGCGGCGCGCAGCTGCAGAAAGCTGAGGTTGTGCAGCTGGCGAATGAGGGCGTTGCGGAGGCAGCGGCAGAGGTGGAGACTGCGAAGTCTCGCTTTGTTGCTGCGATGGCGGGAGGTTACGTCGGATCGGACGAAATTGTCGCGAACGCAGAGGACGCGCTGATCTTGTGGCAGATGGTGAAGACCCTCGTTGAGCAAGATGGAGTGTTGCTCAGGTATGGTTAGGGAATGGACCGCTACGTCACTCGGTGGCAAAGACCTAGTTAACCATCAATATTTTTTTCCCCTTGTTTTTTGTTTTCTTCTTCTTTCGGTCACAGAGAAAACAGGAGCGAAGATAAAGAGAGAATCGGCGAGATCCTGTGTGCACAGAGCGGATCGCAGCGACCGTCTTCGCTTGACCACGTCGAATCTAGCCTCATCAGAGGAGACCGGCAAGGCTCCGTCGAACTCGCCTTGTCTCAAGGGTTTTACAGCCTTGCGCTGTCACTGGCCGAAAAGTCACAATTCGCCAATGTTGTCGGCCGCTACGCGCGGGAAATGTTGGGCCGCGAAGCCAGCCGCCACCACGAAGCTGGTGGAGTATACAGCCCTGTCTTGCAAGTAATAACCAACTTATTTTCCGGCCGCGGACCCGCGAGCGTGGCCGAGTGGTTGCCTACACCGTCATACGACACGCAAATCCGAACAGAGGACCTCTCCAGCTGGAGGCAGGTTGTTGCCGCCGTGCTTACGAGCGGGAGCGAAGGGGCCGCGGAGACATTAATGGCGCTGGGGGACCAGCTGCTGCTCTACAGTCGGGTCGCTGCTGCTCACTTTTGGTAAGTTTTAAACGTGATATTTTTCGCCGCCTCATGTCTTGTCCCTAATTCCTTGGTTCTCGCAGCTTTCTTCTCGCCAGCACTTCTCCTCCACTGGATGGAGTCGACTCCTTGAACAAGCGAATTGTGCTCCTCGGCGTCGATCACCATGCGAACCCAAGCTCGTTTTGGAAAAACGCGGGAGCACTGCAGCTGACAGAGATTTACGAATACAGCCAGACTCTGCGGGGCGAAGCATCCGCAGTCTTGCCACATCTTCAAGCGTACAAACTGGCAAAAGGTCGGTGGCTTTCTGACCTTGGACTGGTGGATGCATCCGCCCGGTACGGCGATGCCGTTCGGCATATCCTGCAATCTGCAAGCGGGTCCGCCTATTACCACGAGACATTTTTCGGCGCGCTCCGTCTTCTCCTCGAGGAGCATTCCAACTTGCTTGACGTCAAGGGCTACTCACAGGAATCTTGGGAATCCAAGATGTCACAGCTGGATGAGGTTTGGAGGAGGCTTACCTCCGGCCCCCAACCCGAAGAAAGTGTGCCTCGGGGCGATGTCCCAACTAAAGTCCCGGCTGCGGTGAAAATTGAGGAAAAGGCTCTCGATGCCGAAGGTGCCGGCGCAGGAGCCGCCGCCACCGTTGGCAACCAAAGCGATCCGGCTCCAGAGGCTTACGGCGAATACTACGGTGGCGGATTTGGCATTGAAACCAACCAGCATGTGCAAGATCAGCAGTATCAAAACGAGGGTGCTTTCTATGGGCAGTACGACGAATCTCAGTATGACGAAGGTGCCCAGCAGAACTGGAGCACGGAAAACCAGCCGGTCGGATATGATCAGCAGGCGTGGGGAGGTCAGAACTCTTACGGTGCCAACGACCAATATCAGCAGGCCGGCCAGTTGTATCAGTACGATAATGGATCGCAAATGTACGCATCCGATCAGCAAGGCTACGGAGATTATCCGCAGCAGTCCTCGGGGAGTTACGATGTCTACAACCAGGGCGACGAACATGACCCTGCGCTTGACTATGAGGGCGGTGTCGCGCAACCTCCTCATCAGGAAGACTACGATTTGCAGTCCTCGCAACCGGAGAACCAGCACGAAAGCTTCGGGAGTGATGGCTTGTATCAGCCCCAGCTGCAATCTTCCAACAATGTCGCTCCACCCCCAACCTCTGCGCCGGCCCCGCCGACGTTGCCTCAACCGTCAACCGCTTTTGATTCCAAGCCACCGCTAGCACCGCCGCCGTCGGCACAAGCGGAATCCGCTCAAGACGACTTTGAAGACGAGCTTGGTCTCTCAAACTCTTCGCTGCGCAAAAATAAGAAGAAGGAGGACGGCCCAAGCGCGGCGCCACAGCCGGGGCCGCCAAAGGCCGAGTCCTCAAAGTCAGCTGACGACGTTTCTGGTGCGTAATTTTTTTTTCTTTCTTTTTTGACTGTTCGGAGCTCGATGCTGAACCCCCTTCTCCAACCAAACAATTCCCCTGCAATTGGGCAGCCAGTGCACCGAAGGCCGAAACCGGTGCTTCCTCGTCATCCTCAACGTCCTCTTCGGCACGAAGCTCTGGCATCTTCAGCTTCATTCCCTCGTTCGGTTGGGGATCAAAGAAGGAGGACAAGGCCGCCGTCAAGGTCGCCGACCTGGGTGAAGGGAATCAGTTGACGTTTGACCCAGTTCAGAAGAGATGGGTCTCCAAAAAGACCGGCGCGCCCGTTTCAGCGACGAAAGATGTCCCTCCGCCCCCCATGGCATCCAGCTGGAGTGCGCCGGCCAGCAGAAACGTGACGCCCGCCCCCCCTGGTGGGTTTCGAGATCCCTCCTGCAGTTTCGAAAGGATAAAAAATGAAACGAAAACGTGAGTTTCTTACTAACGAGACTTTCCGCTCTCTCTCTCTCTTTTTTTGCACGCAGTCGGGACCAAGCCTCCTCTTTCCAGCGAAGACCCAACGCCGGCTCGCGCGGCGAGTGCTCTGCCTCAATTGAGCGGAGACGCAGACCGACTCGGATCCACCAGCAGCATCAACAGTGCCGGCGGTGGCGGTCGGCGCCGCGGCGCCCGCAACAAGTACGTGGACATTATGAACCCCGGCTCCACCGCCTCGCCGAGCCCCAGCGTCTCGGCTCTGTCGTTCTTGCCCCCAGCCGGAGTTCAGTTTGCGGACGGTTCTTCGTCGGGCGCAGCTCGGCCAAAAGCTTTTATAGTGCGTACTCCGTCCCTCGCCCTCGTATTCTTTCTAACTTCCCCCCCTTCTCTTGCTTGGTTTGCACTTGTAGCCGTCACCTGCTAGCTCGTCGACCAGTGTGATGGACGAGCGATTTGGCATCTCAGCCGACACCAACACTGCCTCCGATCTCCCCGAGTCGGTACCAGAGCCGGTGCCGTTGCAGCAGCCTCGCTTCCACCAGCCACAGCAGCAGCAGCAGCAGCAGCGACCGCCTCTGCAGCCGCAGATGGAGCCTCAGGCCGCAGCGGGCAAGCAGTGGCGGACGCCGATGCCGCCGGCGCCTGGTTCGGCCCGACCGCCGCCGGCGCGTGTGGACAGCCGGGCGGGAGGGTTCGCGCCGTCTCCACTCGGAGGAGGAAAAGGGCCAGTGCCTCCACCGGTAGGCGCCGCGGGCAAGCGTCCCAGCGCTGGCGCGGCAGTTGGCGGAGGGGGCTCTGCGCCCCTCGACATCTAAGCGGCGGTGCCTAACCTTTCATTGCGTTCCTCGTTTCCAGTTCATTTATTGATTCATTCTTTTGATTCCGTTTCTTTTTTTTTTCTTTTCTTCTCCCTTTGTTCGGTTGGCTGTGGTTTTTTGGTTCGTTTCCCGCTTCGTCTTTCTAGTCCTTGCTGTTGTTGCAGTTGGATGGTTCCTTGTCGCTTCACCAGCTAATGTCGCTTTTTTTCTTTTTTCATTCCGTTTCGTTTCCTCGTTCCTCTTGTAAACTCTCTCAGAGCAACATTCTGCTATTAGTTGAGGAGTGGGCGAACGCATGGCGGGGGGTTTTTTGTCGGTTATGTGGATGGATCCAAGCGAAAAACAAAACAACACACGAGCGCGAGGGGACGTGAAGACGCAAGCGCGATTTCACCGCAGGTCTACTTTCTATACAAAAGTAATACGGTAAGCAACGGAGAAAGCTGGCCCTCAGTCAGTACACACCAAGCACGACGCTCTTTCCTTTGTTCAAAGCACTCAAATTTGAAACACCCTGCTCTGACCTTGTCACAGCCCACCCTGTGGTTTTCAGTCTTTCTCTTGCTAGACTCTCCGAGTCCAACAACGGTCGTTCAAGGTCGAAAATGATCAGAGTGCATATTACGAAGGCCTTCACCAGATTCATTTGCTGATCTTTTAGGAGATTCTCAAGTATCTCGCTTGCGGTGTTGGCCATAGTTTAGGCTCTCAATGAGTACTATAACACATCACATATATTTTCATAAAATGCGCCCCTTTCTGAATGAGAAACTGATTCCAGTTGATCCCATAATTTTTCTAAATTTTTGTACAGTGGGGTGACAAATTGAAGTGCCGGCCAAGCAGTTCCATCAGGAAAACTCTCTCAATATTGAACGAATCGTCATGAAATTTGGCATGCACACACTTCAATGGCAAAGTAGTATGTGCCATCAAAATGGCCATTGGAAGGCTGCCACAATTATTGTATTCTTCAGCGGGCACCTGAAGGCCTGGAATTTTGGAGATAATCTTACATCGTTTAAAAAGGAATGGACTTTATACACTCAGCGCAGCTACTTTAGTTTACAATTGCAAGAAACTGGTAAGAAATTATTGCACATTGGCGCATATTCCTCCAGGTAGAGCTGTTTTTCACTAATTGATGCCAACCAGATCTTCAATCCGTTGTGACTTTGTGTTGAAGAAACAGGTTGAACGACGTGAAGCCGTGTTATCATTTTTGTTCGTGAGTGTGCAACTGTTGCTTGAAAGGCTTCCTCCCAAACTGCAATCGGGACCTTTTGAAATTATGACCAAACTTAATGTGATTTTTCTGTTTGTGTTTTCACGGTGGGGTGTGTCGTTGCTGCGGGGTCCAGACGAGAGGGGAGAACAAAGCCAACAGCACCATCCTCTCTCCCCGCACACCTCCAGACTGTTTTCGTTATCGACTTCCCGCTCGACCATTCCATTCGTCCCTAACTTTCACGCCACCAAGCAAACGGTCTCACTCTCTTATCCCCTCTTGCGCGAGTCCCGACAACCGATTGCTGTCCCGATTGAACAGCGACGGCACGACGCTCATCTTCCTAGCGCGCGACCCGCCCATGCTCGGAATGTTTGAGCACCGCGCGTCCGGCGCGGCCCCGGCCATGCCAAACTCCTCCTCCAGCTCCGACGTGGACCGCACCGTCGGCCCCATCCCGTTGCCGCCGCCGCCCGCGCCGACCCCGCGGGACTTGCGGCTCGCCAAGGCTTGCTTGTACCGCTCCTCCGTCGCGGTCACCACCAGCTTGCGGTCCTCCGGGTACGCTTCGAACGCCGCGGCGAGGTCGTTTTTGAGGAGCACGTAAATGTCCGTATTGCAAACGGCGCGCGCAGAGTATTCGTGCCGGTTGTTGAGGATGATTTGAAATTCGCCTGCGGGTAGAGAGGGGGGGGAGCAAAGGGAGGGAAGAGTTTGAGAAGGGTGGGAAGGTGTTGTGGTTGCATCTCAATGGCGATACCAAACAAAGTGGGATGGGGGAATGCGAATAAAGAGCAGGAAAACAAAGTACAGCGGCTTTGCTGCCGTCGTTCGGCACTCACCAAAGTGGGCTCCCTCCATAAGAACCGCAGTTGCGGTGGTCGTGTCATCGGAAAACACGTCTATTCGGCCCTGCGTGATGAAATACATCTCAAGGCCAAGGTCCCCCTTGTGGATGACAAACTCGTTTGCAGTAAACAAATACAGCCGCATGGCGATGGCCACGTGGCGCCGGAACCCGATGGAGCAGCCTTTAAAGATGGTGGCCTTTGCAAAAAATAAGAGTTAAAAAGCGTTTCAGCGACGTGACTGAAGATAAAGCAAGTTGAGCAGTCTGCCAACCCCTTTTTTCCAACCTTATCGATAATAGCATTGTTCAAACTCAGCGCGACCTCGCTCCTGAACGTGCTCGGCATGTCCTCAAACAGGTTTTTGACGTCGATTCCTTTGTTCCGCTCCCACATGTAGTCGTAGTAGTCCAGCACGCGCTCCTGCATCTCAATATCCATGTCCCGGTCAGTCATGTATTGGCGGATGGCGTCCATTTTTTGCTGGTAGGCAACCCTGCGGCTGTCCATGTTGGAAAGCGAGGAGGCGATGGTACCTAGGTTTGTAGCCCCACTCCCGTCAGGTATGGAAGAGTGGAGCAACAAGGCTCAAACCAACCAGCAGGCTTCAAAGAAAAAAAAAATCTGTGGAAAAAAAACGTACCGGAAACGTAGCCGTGGAAAAGAGTGCCGCAAATCATTGCAAACAGCCCAAAAGCTCGTTCCGCGTCGTTGTGCGGTACGACATCTCCGTAGCCCGTGGTTGTCATGGTCGTCACTACAGATTTCAACAAATATCAAAACCAGGAAAAAGATCAGAACGAAACAGCGAGCTTGGCTTTTAGTGTTTCGTCTTCAACACAGAATCCAAGAGAGAGAGAGAGAGGGAGAGAGAGAGAGAGAGAAAAAAAAAAAAAAAAAAAAAAAAAAAAAAAGGACACCCGGTCGAGGGCAGAAAAAGAGAAAGGGCTCTTGCCTGTCCAGTAAAGCGACTGAATATACAACGTAGGTAGTCCTGCGACAAACTCTCCGTTCTCAACCAGCTGCGTCGACAGGATATACGTATCAGCCGACGGATTGACCCACGACGGGTCGTAGCACGACTCGGCCTTGCCCTTTGGGCAGGCGATGGCGAACCACATGCACGCCATGCTGTGCTCCAGCGTGATCAAGTACGACGCAAACTTTAAAATCTGCACGGTAAAGTTGGCGTGCAGCTTCTTCTCCTGCCTCCTGAAAAACACAATGATCTTGATGGCGCGCATCAGCTTTGCGATGCGGATCAGCGCCAGCACGTACAACGCGCTGCGGTTCGACTCCTCCGGCTGCCCCGCCCACCCGATAGCGATCACGTCCCACGGGATGTTGGAGATCACGTCGAAGCGGAACGCCAGCGACCCCAGGTAGTGCAGCGCCATTTCCTTGGGGAACACGACCCAGAAACCGCCCTGCAGGTACGCGACGTGGAACTTGATGTAGATGTCGAGGAAGAACATAAAGTCGATGAAGAAGCAGATGATGAAGGCCCACGGCGCCAGGAAGTGGAAGGCCGCCATGAACGTGATCAGTATGCAGCTGATCAGCGTCAGCACGACCATCAGCGATTCCCAGTTCGAGAGGAACGGGCCCTCGGGTATCAGGTAGAATTTTGTCAGCCGTTCGAGCCACCCTTCCGCCAGTGACGTGGGGAGCAGCGCCCCGACATTTCCTTTTCCGCCCTTGTCCATCTTCTTCTGCTTGCTCCGCCCGCTTTGGTCGTTCCTTTACTCCGCCCCCTTGTCGCCGCTTTGTCGAGATCGGCGGGGGCAAAGGAGAGTAGGGCTAGGCGTGTGTCCTCTTCCGCTTTGTGCAGGCCGGGAGGGTTCAAGGCGATGGTGAAGGCGAGTCTGAGTTCGGAAAGGCTCGATTTGCGGGTGGTGGTGGCGGTGAGTTGACTGACTCGACGACAGTTCGAGTATGTGATCGCGCCTCCGACGAGTGGGTTCCACTTAATAGGTTCTTAAGAGGGAGGGAAGGTGGGGGGGGGGGCAGCGAGGCTGCGGGCGAGGGAAGAGAGTGCTGCTGATGAGGTCGATGTCGCGGTGGTCGTCGCGAAGAAGGGGAGTTGTCTGTCTGTCTGTGGTGGACTCTAATAAAACAAAGGAAAGATTTGGGGAAAAAATCGTCAGGATTGTTGGACTGCAACGACAGTTAGGATATGGGATTCCTAACTTCCCCCCTCCCACCCCCATTTCCCCCGAGTCTAACGCGCACGCGTGCGCGCGCTCCCTCTCGTGCGCGCTTGTCTCTCGACCCCCGCACCGACCATGACGCGCCAACTCGCGTTTCGGGGAGACATTGCTGATGAAAATTCGCAACACATGGATCAATTATCAATGGCCCAACGCCTCTGTTGATTCTCCCGTTGTGGCACTCAACTCAGTCTGTTGAACAAGCACCTTAAGGAGCCCTATGATGAGACCCGACTAAAAGAGTACCTGATTCATTCTTGCTGTGATGAACTTTTACACTACCAAATGGTGGCTGAACCCTTCTTCACAGCTGAAGGTGGTGTGCAGAAGTTCCATGACCTAGACATTACTCCTCTCCAAGATGCAGAGCAGATGTCGTTACTTCAGGCCACCTACAATCGCCGCTCAGGTACTGTTCGGCTTGACAACAACCCTGATCTCTGTGACAGTTGTGACTGTTGCGACAGCTGTGATAGTCATGACCATTGCTACTCTTGTGGATTATCGCCTTGACGCTCTTACATTGGTGAAGACTTCAGTGAGAGCTTCTTCCAGCAGCCCTCTGGCTCCTCTCGCTGCAACGAGCGCTGCTCTGATGTCTGCTGTTCAGACCCTCATTGCAATGACCATCGTCCCAACTGATGTGATGAACGCCGTTTTGACAACTGCTGTCCTGATGAACCTACGTGTGCCTGTTCTTCATGCGATCGAGCCTTGATGCCCGGCCACTGCTGCAAGCAAACTGGCCACCTCTGTGATGACTGCCTTTATGAGGCAGAGATCAACGCACTCATTGCTAAGTAGTATGACCCTTTTTTGCCTCCTTCTTCTGCTGATCAACGCTCCAGACTCCACATCAGTGCCTCTGTTGTTTGATTTCAAGAAGTCCAGTTCCGTACCTTCAAGTTTATGGTTTGAATTGGGGATTCGTTAATGTGTTGAATTCCCTTTTTGCTGAATTGGGCACTCAACACATTTCCTGTATCGGTAGCGATGCCTTTTTTACTCATTTGAAAGAATATGAGAAAAATAAAGCGGTTTTTGACCAAATATTTTGCTCAACTCTTGAACGGACCTCCCATTTTGTTTGGGTATGCAAGGAAGTCAACCTGCTTTCTGCCTGACTTCGTTCGCAATCCTGCACTTGGTTATTGCGTGTTTCCTCCAGTCCCGCCCCACACACCCCACCCCCGCTCCGTTCTTCGATAGAGCCGCCTTCCATTTCCTAATACACATGAAAGGAAGGTCATCAAGCGATCACGACCTGTGAGGGGGGGATATTGATACGTGTTGGTGGGCGCCGTGGCACGCCACTACTAGGAGAACAAGCCGTCATAACAGCGAAGAAAGCAAGAGAAAGCGAACGAACCGGAGAAAAAGGAGGAGAGGAAGAAAGAAAGAACCAGAAAGAGAAAGAGAAGGCGTGAGAGAGAGAGAGAGAGAGAGAGAGAGAGAGAGAGAGAGAGAGAGAGAGAGAGAGTGAGAGAGAGAGAGAGATAGAGAGAGAGAGAGAGAGAGAGAGAGAGAGAGAGAGAGAGAGAGAGAGAGAGAGAGAGAGAGAGAGAGAGAGAGAGAAGAAAAACCGAGTGCGAAAGTCCGTTTGGATAAACGTCTTGAGCAAGTTTGTCGGGGTTGGACAAGAACAAGAGTAAGGGGTGGGAGAGCAAAAGAGAGTGTGGAGCGAAAGAGGGGACAATTCAGATAGAGGGAGACTAGCAGCAAAAGGAGGAGGGCGGGCAAGCTGCGGAGATGGAAATAACGAGAAAACGGAGAGGTACAGTGAAAAGGAAAACAAAAAAAAAAGGGAAAGAGTCCGTTTGATTCCGTTCGCTCCAATCATAAAAACCGTTTTGTACAAAACAGATGGTGTGGGCGGAGAAGGGAAGGGGCAGTGGAGAGTGAATGGTGCGGAGTGCTGCGAGCAAATACAGAGGGAAGACGGAAACCAATACGTCAATATACCTTCCCGAAACCTTCGAGACAAGGGTTGTGGGTGGGGAGGGGTGGGCGTTGGGCACTTTAGGAAGCATTTGAGCAGAGCAAAAAATTTTTACACAGCAAAATGCAGTACCATATAAATGATGGGTAGGAACATGTGTGGGTTGCGGAAAAATGAAATGAAAGGTAAGAACGAGAAATTTCAGAAAGGAGCGCCGAAAGGGTTTGAAATGAGAGGGGCCAAAAGTTTTTGTTTATCAAGAGTAAGGGAATATCCAAGATGACCGTTTGCCAACACGTCCGCGTTTTTAGTTCCAGCAGAACAAAAGGCACTACCTTCATCTTCTAGAGCCGGTGGCAACGGTGTAACCGTTATTATTGTCATCACTTCCTACGCACGCGCGAGGACTTTGCCCTGTCGGTATGTTGGACTGCCATGTGATTGCTGTTGGGGATGGTGAGCGGTAGTTGAACGAGAAGGCATCGCAAAGCCGCAATGGAAATCCGAAATAAGATGAACGAAACTAACCGGAGTCCAGACTCCCGCTTGTATGATTTTCCGCAATATTGAATGGAACAGGTAAATACGGCACCGCTCGCCGGGGTATCAGGCTCTGTCTCAACTTGGCTCACGCTCGCAACAGGATTCGGGTTCGTCCGTGGAACATCTGAAAGTGTGAGCGACGTTTCAGACGGCTGCTGTGGAGCCTGAGGCGACGCCGCGGAAGAGGGGAGATTATCGCCAAAGTCTTGTTCCACATTTAGTCCGAAGCCGTCAAATACGCCAAGGACGTCCAGTCGAACAGCCAAAGTTGAAGAAGTTGAAATGGAGACGTCAGTGTCGCTGGATCCGGTCAATGTGCTGGGCCCATCCATGCTGCTGACCGGGGAATCCATGCTAGCGTTCACAGCAATCCGTGGGGAACCCAATCCTCCGTTCTCGCCTTTCTTCGAACGCTTGCAAGGCTCTTCGTCCGATCTTTCATCAAACCCCACGAACGCAGTTGTTGGCGAGTCTGCTGCAGGCGCCGCGTTCCACAGCGTGGGATCGAGAGGATCCTCGTTAATGAAATCCTCCCAGCTTCTCTCGTCTATGAACATGCTAGAGGCGGCAAGTGGGGAGTATACTTTGGGGGCTTGCTCTGCCACCTCGACTGAGTGGTGCATCGTCAGATAATCGTTGTGGTCACTCGCAAAGGAGCTCTGCCTCAGAATGGCTGACGCACTCGCCACAGCAACAGCGGCGGCGGCAGCCGACGAAAGAGTCAACTCTTCGAGTGCAGCAGCGTGAAGCACAGACACGTCACTCGCACGCTCATCGCTCAACTGGGAAGAAGAGGGCAAACCTACTCCACCAAAAGCCAAAAATGCTTGTGATTCGAACGCGCTGCTGTCGAATAAAACCCGAGAGGTGGAGCCGAACTCATTGAGTCCAAACATCGTACCAGTAAGCCCAGAAGTCGGCCACTCCTTTGGGCCCTCCCGATCGTCGTTCCTCACGTCGGCATCAGCCAAAGCTTCTTCGCTGGTTGAACCGGTGGAGACGGCAGCCACTTGGACGTCTGTAACGGAAAATGTCTCGCGAGTTGGAGTTGTCTGGGTCGAGCAAGTTGCCATAGACACTTTGCGAGTTGCAATCTCTGCCACTCTCGGTGCACCTTTCCGAGATTTGGACTTTCGGCGCTCTTTCAGTTGCTCCGCCATTTGATTTGCTGAACGCCTTTGTTAGATGCAGTCTTTGCGATCGAAAACTCACCTTGGCCTTCCGCGTCTGCTGCTCTCTTCGCTGCTTCGGCTTCGATCGAGATCTGGCGACGAAGCAAGTCAGCCGCCTCCACTACAATGAAAGACTTTATTTCCGTCGATCGTATTTTTCCTGGCGTTTTGGGCTCCGACCGCTGAGGCCGTTCAGCAGGAGATTGGGTGCGGGATGTAGGAGTGGGAGTGTCGGTTCTATAGCGGTCGGCTGTGCTTGAGCCAAGGGACCAGGATGATCCTGGTCTTCGGCCTTTTCCGATCGTATCAGAGGATTCATGCAGCGATGATACTCGAACGGGAGTAATGGGGGTGGCTGGCAGGTCTCCACCGTCTGACTTCCGCTTTTTGCGAACTGGTGTAAACGCAGACCCACCAAGGTCATCTCCAAGCATACCACGGCCAGATCGCGAAGGGGGCGAAGGTGAAGAATCACGCTCGTCTCGAGAGTCCAGTGAACGAGACGTCGCGGACGAGGACGAGTCGGCAGATGCATACCTGCGCAACGGCGGTGTCTCCGGTGTGGAAAGCACGCAATTCATTGAATCTGCTCGTCGTGCCTTGGGTTTCACCGGCGTCGTTTGCGGGAAAAGAGCAATCGGTTTCTCAACAGCAGCGCTCTCAAAAGAGAAAGAGTCGCTGGATGAGTGCGGCACAAGCGGGACAAAATCGGATCTCAAAGGGTGGGCGGAAACATTTTGTCGGGTTCTGGTCTTGGAAGTCGGCGTCTGCTCTGGAATAGGTGTGTAGCACTTTAGAATGGTTTCGGGGGATGGTGAGGGCGTCCACATGATATGCGGCATTGGACGCTCCGAGTTTGATGCGGCAAACATAGTCGCTACCCCTCCATCCTCTCGCGAAGACGAACAGCGTCTGGGGGTCGAGGAAAATGATCGGTCCCAGTCCGCCGCAAACTCTGCAACAGCTGCTGCAACAGCTGGACCCATCGATGGTGTTGGCGGTGCACCCATGTGAGCGATACTGTTATGACGAACGAACGCTGTGATAGTGAAGGTCTTTTCGCAGCAGCGAACTGTTGCAGGTGTCGAAAGGCGTGATTGTGGGCAGACGGATTGGTCTGACGATGGAGAGGGTAAAACGTCGGGTGGGGGAGACAGAGGGCGAGAGGCTCTCGCGCTTGACCTCAAAGAGTCTGGGGCGACTTGACGAAGGCATCTGATAGCGGGACAGGAAGGTGTGAGTGTGTGTGGGCTCTGCATTTTGCTGGTGTTCAAGGAGGGTTGGGATACAAAAATTTGTCTCCCAAAGAAATTACTCATCAACAATTTGGTGGGGTGGGATTCGGACCCAAGCCAAGTCACGAAACTTGGTTTCAGACAACACCTCCAGACAACGTCCGGCGAGGGAGGGAGGGAGGGAGGGTGTGTGAGGATTGGGCGGGGATCGGCCATCTTTCGGGAAGCCAGGTCCCTAAGAATAGCGAGATTTCAACGCCGCATCACAGTACGACTATCCGCCGCAACGTGACGCGTGATCGAAACCAGTATGGAACGCCGAACGAAGTGGGTGCAGAAAGGGAGGTAGCAAAGAAAAAGCGGGGCCAACATTCCAAAGGACTTCGGACGATCGTCTCGCGGTTGAAAGGGGGGTGCAATTTAAGCCTAGCCCGCCATCTCACAACTCACCCTCGCTCCCCCAGCACGGGGCCGACAACTGCCAGTGGACCCTGGGGTCCACCGGTAGTCGTCGGTTGGGCCCTGGGGTTCGGTCTGGATTCGCCCGAAGCTGAAGCAAATAGTCGGGGTGGGTTCCACCTGTTCCCACCCGCCATAGTTTACGTGACAAACGGACAGCGGAGAGCAACGGCCGCGACGGACAGCGGTTAACGCGGCCGTACCAAGCGCACAATGTCGGAGGTGTATGCTTGCAGGCGCTGAGCGCGAACAAGGGGAGGTGGGAGCGGTGAATAGCGGGAACAAGAAGGAGAGGCGGGGTTCTACACGGATAGTGGACCGGTCTACGGTTGGTTGAGGGAGGGATGTGCCAGAATCGGACACGATGGGGAAGGACGGAGGGAAGACGGGGGTGTCTGTCTCCAGGAGAAAAGAAATGTGAGCAGGGGGAGGATCAGTCAGACGATGCGATCGAGGCCGACGCGACTTGCAGCGGCAGGTTGGGGAGGGGGGCAGTGAGGCGGGGCGATGGGGGGCGAGGTAGTGAGGCTGGGCAGTGGCAGGGGGCAGGCCGTGAACGCGGCAGAAATCGCGTGCTGTTTGGGGGGAGAGTGCGGCCTCGAGGGAGGGAGGGAGGGAGGGAGGGAAGAGAGGGAGAGAGAGAGAGAGAGAGAGGAGACCGAGATGAGGATTTGTGTTGTTGACGGTTGAATGAATGCATTGGGTCTCGCGCGGCGCGCACTCTGGTTCGCTCACTTCGTTGCGCAATGTGGGCTGTCTGTGTGTGTGTGTGGGGGGGTTTGGTGGGTGATCGCCAAAGAGAGAGACAGACAGACAGACAGACTGACGGATCTGCTTGGGTCCTTTTTCACAAATTCAATTCTCCTATTCTCTGCTGGCTGTGCTAGCTAAGCTGTCTCTCTCTGCCTGTCCATCGCTCTCTCTCACTCTCTCACTCTCACTCTCTCTCGCTGTCTCTCTGTCTCGCTCTCTCGCTCTCTCTCTTGTATTGTGTGCTGTCTCTCTCTCTCTCTGTCCGACTCGTTGAGTTTTCCTTGTCAATGTCTAGCCAATGGATCGACTTCACACACAGACAGACAGCAGCGTGTCCGAATCCATTCAAGCAGTCCGGCAGAAGTCACTTCACATTTTGCGCTCTCTCTTTTCTTTTACATACATACATGGAATAATAATAATATGGAAATTTTTGCAATTCCCCCCCCCCACTGGACAGCGTGTTGTCGCGTGCCAGCAGTCGCGGCAGTAAGGAGATCTATCTCAAAAAAGAGGGAAAATGAAACAGCACAGCCAAGCCAAGGCTCGCCCCCCAACAAACGCCGCCGCACCGTCTATCTCATTCTTTTAGTTAGTGCCCTTTGCAACGAACGCGTTGGGTTTCATCGGCGTGTGGCAAAGTTATCCAGCACGCAGACAAGGACGAGCAAAAGTCAAAGCCATGCCCCCACTCACGTCACCATTGCTCCTGCTTTTTTCTTGTGGCTGACAAGTGCCACACAACACACAGATCAAAAAAATGGGCAAGCGAAACCGCAACCCGCCGCCGCCCGTTGACTCGCCATCCTTCCTCACTCAGACGCCCTTCCGCATCGTCGAGCGCGCGTTCAAGCGCAAAGCCACCCCGCTCCCCGCCCAAATCGCCGCGTCCATCGTGGACCCGCGATCGTACCTGCCCGGCCACGACGATCACCGCGACCACGCGGGCAAAGACCCTAACCACCACAACAACAACAACAACAACAACAACAACAACGACAACGACAACGACACCACCCGCAACGACGGCGATCGGCCGCGCCACGGCGTCGCGGTCGTCGACATCCCCCACCCGGCGCTGCACTGCGCGGCCTTCCGCACGCCCCGAACGACTCCCGGCGCACCATCACCACCACCACCACCACCACCCCCCGCCGTCCTCCGCGCGCTCACCTTCTCCGCCTACCCCGGCTTGATCGTAATCCCGTCTCCGTTCGACCCCACCGCCGAGCGCGCCGTCATCCGCGCCTGCCTGGACGACTGGACCCGCCGCCCCAACGTCACCAACCTCGATACCCACTACGTCATTGACGGCGGCGACCCCGGTTTGTGGGGCATCCACGCGCGCGAGCGGGCCGCGCGGGCAGCGCGCGCCGCCGTCGGCGGGGCGGGCGGCACGCCGGACGAGGTCGTGCTGCAGCGACGCGAGATGGGGAGCGAGTTCGACGACGGCGGTGATGCGTACGGCGGAGACGAGGACAGGGACGGGGCCGGCGCTGCCGGCGACAAGCCGTCAGAACCCGCGAACCCCTCCACCGCCGCGGCCGCCCACCGCACGCTCTTCGTCGACCCGCCGACGTCCCCGACGCCTCTGCTCGCCCCGCTGACCGTCTCCGAGGCGATCAAGCGGTGGCGGTGGACGTCGGTCGGGCTGCAGTACAACTGGTCGACCAAGGAGTACCACATGGACCGACCCGTCCCGGTCCCGCCGCTCCTCCGCGACCTGTCGTGCGCGGTCGTCCGCGCGGTCGAGCGCGTCACGGGCTACTCGGCCGACCGGTACCGCCCCGAGGCGGGCATCATCAATTTCTACCAGCTGCAGGACTCGCTGACCGCGCACCAGGACCGAAGCGAGGTCGACGACGTGGCGCCGTTGGTTAGCTTCAGGTGAGGGGGTGTTTGTTATTTTTTTTGGTTTGCTACACAGTGGTGCGAACAGTTTTTAGGTTCTTTTCCCCAGAAACTGACGGCCCCTCCTCCCCCAAACCCAAAAAAAAAAAAAAAAAAAACCACCTCTCTCTTTTCAAGCTTTGGCCACGCGTGCATCTTCCTGATGGGCTTGCAGACACGGGAGGAGGCGGCGCCGACGCCAATCATCCTTCGCAGCGGAGACATTGTCGTCATGTCTGGCCCGTGCCGCAGAAACTTTCACGGTGGGTTTTGCCTCGCGCGAGTTTCCCGCGCTCTTTATTTCTCGAACACACACACAAACGCACACACACACACACACACACACACTCTCTCTCTCTCTCTCTCTCCCTCTCTCTCTGTTATTAACATCGTGCGTGTTTGCAACCGGCCTTCCCAGGCGTTCCTCGGATTCTCGCCGACACTCTGCCTGCGTATTTGCGGGCGCGGTCCCCCCTCGGCGATGACACGAAGAACGACGACGACTACGGCGCCCCCGACGCCGAGTGGGAAATCTACGGCGAGTACCTAGAGACGAGCCGAATAAACGTCAACGTTCGCCAAGTGTTTCCCTTTCTTACATCATCACCATGAAAAAATTGGAAAAAATAAAATAAAAATTGGGGAGGAAAAACATCCCAAAAAAAGAAAAAATCGGGTTGCGAAAGAACAAAAAGAAAAGGAAAAAAAAAAGGAGGGAAAAAAAAGGAAAAAGAAAAAAACTACGAAAAAGAAACTTTCCGGTGCGAATAATCAACCTCCCCCCCAATCAAACCACACTGTCATGCCGTTCTCGTCGCTGATCTCAAAGACGGCCACCCCGCACGTCTTCCTCACCGCCGGCGGCGTCTACTTTGTCGCCTTCTCGCTCGTGCGCCACTTTGTCCCGCTGCTCTTTGCCGCGCAGGCCCCGCCCCTGGCCTTTGCCCTCGACTGGGACCCCGCCGCCGTCCGCGGATACACACAAGCCGACCTCGCCGCAGCCGCTTCGACGCAGTTCCTCGCTTCGCCCGCCGGCCAGGCCGCGCTGCTCACCACCGCTGGCTTGCACGTTCTGTGAGTGACGGGGAGGGGGAGTGTTTCTTTTCTGTTATTTCTTGTGTGTGTGTGTGTGTGTGTGGGTTTGTGTGTGATTGAAGGAGTGAGAGAGAGTGTGTGTATGAGAGTGCAAACTTTTGGTACGCTCTCTCTTCTTCTTTTCTTTCGCTCTCTCTCTCTCTCTCCGTCTCCCCCTTCTCCCTCCCCCTCCCCCCACTGGTTTGTAGGTCAGCTGGTGGGGGACGATCGCGAATCGCGCGATCGCTACTTCTTCTATGGTTAATCCATCCGTTGTGATTTGTGTGATCGCCTCTTCATTGATTGATGCCCCCCCCCCTTTCACTCATTCCTCCTTTTTTCCTCCTTTTTCTTTTCTTTTGTTGTTACTCAAACCAAAACGCGTGTCGTTCCCTTTCCAAACAACAACAACAACAACAAACAAAGCTCCACAATCTCGTTCGCGGTCGCGTCGTCGATCCTCATCTTCTGGTTCGCGCGCTCGACCGCGCCTGCGCTCGCGTCCCTCAGCGTCCTGCCGTACGCCCTGCTCCTCGTCCACCTCGCCGAGTCGCCCGTCTTCGCCCTCGGCCTCCTCCAAAACAACTCGGAGCTCCTCGCCTTCGCCGCCGGCGTCTCGCCCTACCGCGGCGTCGCCGGCGCCGCCGTGTCGGCCCTCGCCGCCGTCGCCGGGCTCGCCATCCTCCGCGACTGGGGCGTCGGCATCGGCAGGGACGGGCGACAGAAGATTGCGGACCCGAAGAAGAAGAAGCTGTGAATCTGAAATGTGGATGTGGATCGTGTGTTGGTCGTGGTCGTGGTCGTCGTAGTCGTCGCCATGGGAGGTGCGGGGCGGGTGGTGTGAGAGAAGCGTGACTGTGTGCGTGTGTGTGTGTGTGTGTGTGTGTGTGTGTGTGTGTGCGAGTGTGTGAGTGTGTGTAGACTGTGTGACGGTGTGTGAGTGATTTTCCTCCCCTTCTTGTTCTTCAGCTCTCTCGTTTCCAATCGCCGGTTTCTCCTTGTTTCCTTTTCCCCCCCCCTTCACTCCTCTCTCTCTTCTCTCTCTATTCCCTGTCTTGCGTGTGATGAAATTTGCCAAGGGGGCGGGGGGAAAAGCAGGGTCGGTAGATCGCATGGTCGCAAGTTTTTCTTAATGGACTATGAAGTGGTTCTTTTCCTCTTTTTTTTTTTTTTTTTTTTTTTTTTTTTTGGTTTCTTTGCGCCGCAGCGTGCGAGCGTTAAAAATGTCTTTGACTGGATAAATCTGCTGAAGGCAATGACGGTGCGAAGAAGATCACGTCGAAGAGAGAGAGAGAGAGAGAGAGAGAGAGAGTGTGTGTGTGTGTGTGTGTGTGTGTGTGTGTGAGAGGGAGAGGGATAGAGAGAACGAACTGAAGGGGATTGGGGTCAAGGTGGCATAGAAAAAAAAAGCTTTGCAAGGTGGGACGAGTCGGTCAGTCAGTCACGTGCGTCCGCCGTCAACTGCCGCAGCCAGCCACCAAGCGTCAAGCCGAGCCGCAGCAGCAGCAGGCGCAGCCGCCGCATCCGCCGCAGCCGGCCGCCCCCGTCCGGTCCCGGCCCCCCGGCGTACGCAGCCTCCGCCCGCCGCAGGCGCGTTGTCGGCGTCGTCGTCGCTGTCAGCTGTCTTGTTCTTCTTCTGCGTGTCGTCGTTGTCGTCGTCAGTCGTTTCGTCCGTCGCTCGCCAACGTCCCCTGCGCCGCGAGGCTGCTGGCGAGCTTCCTGGCGTCGCGTGGAAGGCGGAAGAGGAGCGAGCTAGCCCGTCGCCCTCCCCCGGCTGCTCTACCCCAAAGCCCCCGTTCCCTTCTGCCCCCCATCACGATCAGCGTTCCCGTTTCGTCCCACACCGACGGACACCCTTTCCACCACCCCCCACACCCAGCAGCACAAACACAGGGTGCTGCTTTGGCTTGCTCATCATCGTCATCGTCATCATCATTGCACCCGTGGGTTGCCTGGCTGGCTGGCTGGCTGGGCTGGCGTTTTTCGTGTCCGCCGCGTCCGCGTCCACACCCTTCCGCTACGCCATGGCCTCCTCCTTCGTCCCTCGCCGTCATCCATCAGGATCGCAACTGTCACCCGTCCTTCCAGCACAGCAGCCGCCTCCGTCCTCACTGCCCTCGCCTCATCATCCACAACCCCCAACCCCTGCGACCACAATCGCAACCGCAAACGCAACCGCAACCCCCCCGACGTTGTCCTCGCTGTATCCCCTTGTCGCTTTGGCGTCCTCGTCAGCGGATCCCACGATGCACTTGGCTGCGGGAGCGACGATCCCTTTCTTACCACCACCACCACAAGGGACTCCCGCCGCCGCAGCCGCCGCCGCCGCCCACTCGCTTGCGCGCATGTCGCCCACGCCTCGGTCTTCCATGATGATGATTGCCCAACGACGACCGTCCTCCCCGGCGGTTTTGTACCACAGCGGACCTCTCCTCACGAATAACAGCAGCAACAGCAACTTTCCAAAGAGCACTCATATCAACGAAGCCTGGCGATCCTCCTTTGCCTTCCCGCCCGCCGCCACCGCCGCCGCCGGAGTTTTCGATTCTCGCTCGTCAAGCCCCATTTTCTCGTCGCCGCCCGGCAACCCCGCGTCGCTCTCTGACCACCCTGCGGCGGCGGTGGACGCGACAACCTTCTCGCCTGGAAGCCAGGACGACTTTTTCGCGGCGATCGGCCACTCTGGCGTCAGAAAGCCCATGCCGTGGTTTCTCGAAATGAAGGGCACGCTTGCAAAATCCACCTCCGCCTCCGCCTCCGCCTCCGCCTACTCCTCATCGTCTGCTCCGAACTCACCCATCTCTTACATGAGCGCCGGCTCTCGCGCCGTCACCTTTGTCTACGTGCCGTCGCCGGCAACCTCCCCCGTCCCGGCCCCGTTTGACGTTGACCCATCGTTAGTCACGTCGGGGAACTCGTCGAGCCCGATACCCCCGGCATCGCCCATGCTTCATCGGGTGCCCTCGAACTTGTGGACCGTGCGGCACACGGCCTCGTCCTTGCGAAAAGGTATGAACTGTCGCGCTGCGCCAGTGTTTTGTGTGTCTTTCCTTTTTCTTCTCTTTTTTTGTTTTTCTTTCTTTTTTATTTTTTTTTATTTTTTATTCTTTTTTCGTGCTGCCTGTCTTCTGACCCGACATTGCGCAATATTCACAATGAACCACCCCCGGAAAAAAAGCGTCCACCGATTTGACGCAGCAGACTCCGCCGTCGCCATCTTCCACGCTTGCTTTCACCAACGCGTACGCACCGTCACGCTCTCCCATCTTGGAGCCCGATCGAGGGGGTCGGGCGGACGGCGGGTCACGCCGCGCAGTATTGAGCGAGACGCCCTCGGCGGCGGCAGCGGCCGCCGCTTTGCCAAAGCGAGGGGATCAACACGCCGCCGCCGTGGTGGACCGTGAAAGCGAATACCCACCGGCGGACGCGCTCACCCCTTTGGCCGCGGCGCTGGACGCAGTAGCCACGAAAAGCATCATCGCGCGCGGATGGAACGGTGATGGGCCGCCACCGTCGGACTTGCCTGTGGCCGGAAAAGGCGCTGCTCCTGGCAGCAAAGAGCTCACTACCACCGTTCCTGCTGCGTTGATCGACAATGACCCGCCCAAGGAGCCCGACAATGTAAAGGCAAATGATGGAGCAGCAACTACGGGAGAAGGCCCTTCCGTCATCCCCGGCAAGCCGCCTGGTGACCAGAGCCCGGAGTTTGACCGGTTCCGCCAAAGCGGGCAAGTCGGTAAAGGCCCCTTTCGGCACGCGACCCCTCTCAAAGCACGCCCCAAGCGTCGTTGGTTCGGTGGGGAGGACGCACCGGAAACCCTGGAAGCTCAGCTGGTGGAAACAATCGAGTCCTCCCGGTCGCCGCTCCCGACCCTCGGTCCCCGTCTCATCTCTACCACCGCTGCCCCGGACTGCCCAGCGTGCGGCGGGACGCAGTTTCTTGCGGACTCTACCGTGTGCAACGTCTGCTCTGGGTCCCGCGAGCCGACGCCGCTGTTCAACTCTCCGAATCGCAACTTTGACTTTGTTCGATCCCTTGGCCCGGTCATTGGCGGGGACCAGACCGCCGGAACCACGGCAAACGGCGGTCTTTCAGCCCCGGAAATGCTTGCCGCCATCGGCCTGACTGGCGCGGCGAAGCGCACTGGCTCCCGCATCGCAAAGGCGGTCGGCCAGCTGCGGATCCGTCGCAGCAGCGTCGAGTTTCACCCGAACGCCCCTGGCGACCCGGGACTCGACTCGTTGTTGTTGTCGCCGCCCTCGCCGTCGCCGTCGCCCTCGGCTTCTCCGCTACAGTCTCTCACCCGCTCGCTCTCGCAATCGCTTCGTACCAAAAAGGAGCTGTACGCGCGCAATCGCGCGTCCATGAGCCCGTCCCCGGACGGCGCGCCGTCCACCGCCACCGGCAGCCTCACCCGGTCGCTGTCCGCCGGCACCGCCGCCGCGTGGGCCCGCCGGCGCTTCACCGGTTCTCGCCGAGCAGGAGGAGGTGGCGGAGGTCCTCGCCTGAGCGTTGCGACCCCTTCGCTGGTGGTGGTCGACGCCTCGTCCGGTTCTCCCGGCGAAAACGGATTCAAGGACCGCACGGACGCGGTCGGGCCCCTCGCACCCGCCCCCGCTGCCGCTGCCGCTGCCGTCGCCGACCTCGGCCCGCTGCCGGCCCCGCTGCCGCCCCTGCGCGTGTCAAGCATCAAGCCGGCATCCGCGGCAGCTGTGCGCGTCGTCCCGCTCGCCGCCGCCATTCGCGCCGCGTCCGTGGCCACCGCCTCCGCCGTCGTCGTCGACCCCGCAGCGACACTGGACGCGTCGCCGACTCGTTCACCGCCGCCCCCTTCGCCCCCCGCCGCCGCCGCCGCCGCCGAAACCCGCATCTTTCGCGGGCTTTGGCTTTGGCGGCAGCCTGCCGCTGCCGACGCCGGAGACTGCGCTCGCCTTGGGCGGCGGCCAGACTCCTTCGCTGCCGCCGCCGCCACCGCCAAAGTCCGACGCCGTGGACCCGCCGGCGGTGGCAGCGGCGGCGGCGGTGACGGCGGCGGCCGACGGCACTCTGCCGCTGCCGCTGCTGTCGGTGGTGCCGACCCCACCGCCGCGCTCGTTCTCGCTGCGCCAGCAGCCGCTCGGCGCCACCACCGCCGCCGCAGCCGCACCGCCGCCGCCTCTTCGCGGCGTCCGCGTGCCGGGCGTGCCTCCTGCCACCTCCAGCTGAGCACGCCTGTCAGACAGCCCGTGTTCGCGCGTGCGCCGCGGTCTTAGTGGTGCGTGTATGTGCGTGTGTGTGTGTGTGTGTGTGTGTGTGTGTGTGTGAAGGGGAGGCTGGGGGTTGGTTTTGTGCAAGCATTTCCCTCCCAAGACCCCAGAACGAAATATTGCTATGCTTATAATCACAACTCTATTTTTTTTTCTTTTTTTTTTTTTGTTTGAACATACCTACAGTCTCCCACCCCCACCCTCACCTCATTTTATCGACTTATCTCCCAACCTCCCCCCCCCCCCTCCCCCCCCCCCCCCACCCCCCCTTACACTCTTCACAGTTTTTTTTTCAGAGCACCCGTTCCCATTTTTTTAATGAGGTTTTGGCTATTTGCGGTCTCGCCGCTTCTCTGTCCATGCCCTATTTTTTTTTTGTTTCTTCTTTTTTGTTAACCATTTTCTATTCGGCGGCTGTCGCTTCCCTTTGAGTTTTCTCGCCGTAGATAGAAGAAAAAAAAAGATCCCGAAAGCACACCGCGCCTTTGGGATTTCCCCCCCCCCCTTCCTTGTACCTCCTCTTTTTTTGTGGGCGATTCTTTTCGACCGGTGGGCGCCAATTTGCGCCGCCCTCTCATTTTTTCCGTCCCTTTTTTTAAATTTTTTTTTTATGTGCGTATGCGCATTACTTCCCCAACCAATCTTTTTGTATCTTTTTTTTGGGTTTGGCTCCCCCGCCAGCCAGCCTTTGACCCCATCTCCTTTCGACCACGTATCTCTTTTCTTCGCCTCCCCCCCTCCCCCGCCTGCCGCCACTGCACATCCTCTCCCTCCCTCACCGCCCGACACGCTCCCCCTCACCTCGTCCCCAATAATGCGAATGGTCCTGTTCCCGTCGGACTCCGTTTGCGCGACGCTGCACCGTTCCGCCAAACCCATCCCCGTTTACCAGCCCCACTCTTACCGCCGCCTCTCCGCCACGCCCGCCCTTTCTCCCATCAGCCTCTCTCCTCTCTCTTTCTCTCCATCTCTCTCTTTCTCTCTATCTCTCTCCACCTTTCTCTACCTCCCGACACGTTCCTCTTTACGCCGCCCCGCCCCCGCCCGCCCTCTTCCAACCCTTCCCCCTCTCTCTGCGCTCTCGGTTTCTTTTGTCTTTTTCACGCCCCCGCAGGCTCCTCCTCCGTCTGGACCACCCTCCCCCCCGGGGTGGATGTAGTGGGCGTCTCCGTCGCCCACGACATTCACCCCCCCGGCCGGCTCTCTCGATGTTTTTTGTTTTTGGCAGTGTCTCGTTTGTCGTGGGGGGGTGGTGGTGGTGGTGTGTGAATGGGGCCTTTCGGGGATATTTCCGGGGTTGGGGTTGAAGGGAGCGATGGACCCGTTTTTTTTTTTTTTTTTTTTTTTTTTTTTTTGGTATTCCCCTTCGTACCGTCCCACCACCACCACCACCCTCCCCGCCGCGAATGATTTTGGCCACCCGAGAATGAGACCTTTTTTTTTTTTTTTTTCGACGGAGATGAGCGGGATTTATTTTTTTTTATTTCGACCGAGATGAGTGGGAGGTGGAGGAGGCAAAGAAAGAAGAAAAAAAAAATTCAACATTAAACCCCCTTCCAATTAAAAATTCTCGCCATTTCAGCGAAGAGGAGCCAAAAAAAAAAATAAAATAAAAAAAATAAAAAATTAGGAAATGAAAAGTAAAAGCACAATGGGGGGGGGTCGAACGACGAACGGCGCCTTTGTTTTCGGGGATATAATATGCACCAGTCTGTTAAAAAAAAAAAAAGTACGACTTTTCAAACGCACACATACACAAACACTCGCCCCGTGCGGCGGTTCCGGGGACAAAGCTACCAGTATGCACGCACGAAACCGAGAGAGACAGATTGAAAGAGAGTGAGCGAGAGAGAGAGAGAGAGAAAGACAGACTCTGCGCGGAACGACCCAAGGTGCTGTTGCGTGTGTGCGACGCGCGCGATGCGTGTTGTGTGTGTTTAGTGTGCAAGCTAAGAAAGGAGTGGGAGTGCACACAAGAGGTGGGGGGAAGAGGGTATCCACAGCAACAGCAGTCATCCGGACCAAAAGAAAAACGAACTGGTGAAAAAAAAAAAAATGGTTTGGCTGTCCTGAACCCCAAACGCTTAAACAGAAAAAAAAAGGAAAGGAGTTCAACCATCTCATCAAAGGGGCCCGTCAACGTCAACTTACCCCCCACCCCCCCACCATAATCCCGTCACACCTCTCCACTTTTCTTTTTCAATCCAGCATAAACACGCGCGACGCAACGTCTTCAACGATCCAGTCCATGCCGGCGAGCAGGCGCTCGCCGCTGACGGCTGAGCAGCCTTCAATGTGCCAGTGGTGAGTTTTGATGGCGTCCAGTTGGAGGATCTGGTATGTTTTATATCGAAAATTTGATCCGGTTAAAGTGTGGCTCTGGCCCCTACGCTTGTTTTTCATGTTCGCCCCGCCTCCCCCCCAACCATACCTCGGCAATTTGCTCGTGAGAGAGGGCGGACGGCAGGTCCTGCTTGTTGGCAAAGATGAGCAGCGACGCGCCGGCGAGTCGCTTTTGGTTTTGTTTTTGTTTTTGGTTTGTGGTTTTGTTTTTGTTTGTGTGTGAAAGAGTGTTTTCATCACAAGTTGATTGAGCCACGGAGGGGCCGTCCGAGAACGCAAGTTCGAACACGCGTTGGGTTCCTCGACCCTCGACCCTCGACCCCGGAGCCCCCGATCCCTCACTCACCTCCTCTTTCAACAGCGCGGCGAGTTCTCGTCGGCAGTCTTCGAGCCGGTCTGGCCGGTCCGCCGAGTCGACGACCCAGATGAGGCCGTCGGTCTGCTCAAAGTAGTTGCGCCAGTAGGAGCGGATCGACTTTTGGCCGCCGACGTCCCAGAAGTTTAGCGTGTACCTTTTTTTTATTTGTTTTTTTATTTGTTTTTTAAATGTTTTTTTGGGTTGTTAGTCCAGTTCCCTGCTTGAATGCTTTGGGACTTGCGGAGGAGGGGGTGGACCCGTCGACGCACAGAAGAAGGCGCCCCACGTACCCGTTGTGGTCCAGCGTCTGGATGTTGAAGCCGACCGTCGGAGAGATGGACGCAATGTCCTGGCCGTTGATGCGCTTGAGGATCGTGGTCTTGCCCGCGTTGTCGAGACCGCTGCGTCAGTGGAGGAGGAGGAGGAGGAGGAGGAGGAGGAGGAGGGTTCATCATTCCGCACCCAAGCAGCGAGCTGATGCGCGTGACGCTTATTGCGAAACTCGCCCCGTGCGCGCGCAAGGCCGCTTCGCATCCTCACGCGTCCACACACAACGCACGCACACGTTCGCACACACACACACGCACACACACACTCTCTCTCTCTTTCCATCACCCACACACACACGCGCGACAATCACAACTCCTCCCCATTCAGACCCAGACCAGACGAACGACACGCACAGGATGAGGATGCGCATCTCCTTTTCGCGCGACTTGAGCTTGCGCAGGATCGACAAAAGTCCCATATTGTTGAGACCGTGGGTGGTGGTTGGTGGTTGGTGGTTGGTGGTTGGTGGTTTGGTGGTTGGTGGTAGCGGGGCGAGGCGCGTGAAGCGTGAGCCAGGGCGATGCAGAGCTGCAGGTGGTCGGTCTCGGGGATGATGGGATTGGTTGGTTGGGTTGGTTGCTGGGGAGGATTAACCAGGCGATGGCACTCGCTACTTGCAGCACCACCTGCGCTAATCATTTTTAGCAGGCCCTTCCAAAAAAGGGCTGTTTGTCTGTCTGTCTGTCTGTCTGTCTGTCTGTCTGTCTGTCTGCCTGCCTGTCTGTCTTTCATTGTCGCTTTCGTTTCAAAACCGAAATATGTTCGTTCATGTCAATGCAGCAGAGACAGAGGAGCAAGCCGTCTGACGAAGGGGACGATCCTCGATCTCTCTCTCTCTGCCTCTCTCTCTCTCTCCTTCTGTCTCGGTCTCTCTGTCTCTCTCTCTCTCTGTCTTTCTCTCTCTCTCTCTCTCCCTCTCTCTCTCTCTCTCTCTCTCCACCCACTCTCCACCCACTCACTTAAACTACTGTTCGGCTCTCCCTCGTCGTTAACTCCACTCACTACACCTGTAAGTAGAAGTAATAAGCATGCAGAGCTGGCTGGCTGGCTGGCTGGCTGGCTGGCTGGCTGGCCGGCTTCTGCTCATTCATTCATTCATTCATCGCTCCTCCTCCTCAAGATTCTTGGCGAACCCATTCCCCGCTCTTCGTCGAATTCGTCACTGACACACACCCCACCCCACTCCTGCCCAGTCAGTCCCCAAGCCAAAGTCCCCCAGCCACACAAACAAAGCCAAACATGGGCGGCGCCATCGAGGACCTGTCGATCGAGCCGTCAAAGGGCGCTTCCACCTTCCTGCACGGCTTCCTCGGCGTCACCCCGACCCTCGCCGTCTCGGGCGTCGTGCGCTTCCTCGCCACAAAAGCCGTCGCCGTCCACTCCCTCAAAATCTCGCTCGTCGGCACCTCCTCCGTCCGCTTCACCCTCCCGCCCGCGGAAAAGGCACATGCAAACCAACCCCCGGCACAGGCCTCCTCCGTGCTGCTCTCCAAATCCGTCTTGCTGATCGACGCCGCTGCGGCTGCTGCGGCAGCTGCCGACGGCGCTTCGCAAAAGTCGGGCGCCGCCGCTGGCGGCGGCAAGAAGCCCGTGGTGCAGCTCAAGGCAGGAGGACACAGCTTTCCCTTCAAGTTTGACGTCCCTGAGGACGTTGCGGCGTCGCTCCCCGCTTCCATGCTGTACGAGACTGAGTTTGACCGAGCCGCCGTCGTCTACAGGCTCACGGCCGAGCTGGACATTGCGGGCGGCCTGCTGAGCTCGCCTAAGCAGGAAAAGGTTTCCGAGGACGGTGAGATAGTGTATTGAATTGCGATGATCGTGCCCCCAAACGTGATCGCTCACTGTTCGTTGCCAACACGTGCGCATGCGCACAATCACACAATCGCACACACACACGCACACACACACACACACACACACACACACACACACACACACCAAACTTCCCAGTCGACTTCCCCCGCATCAGCGTCCCATCCGTGATCCGCGGACAAGCCATGGACACGAGCGTGACGATCTCCGGCTCGAACGAAACGCTGGACTGGCGCGTCCACGTCGACCGCGGCATCTTTGGCATCGGCCAGCCCGTCACCTTCACCGTCGGCCACGTCCAGGCCGCCGACCCGCGCCACGACATCACCGCCGTCGCCGTCGCCGTGCGGCAGGAGATTGTGCTGCGCGCCGAAGGGCATACAAAGACCGTGCGCATGCATATTGCGAAACCGGATGTGCGCGGGAAGATTACGGTCGAGGCCAGGGCTGGCGCTAACGGCGGCGGCGCCTCGCGGTCAAAGAGCAGGTCGCCGTCCGCGAGCGGCGGCGGTGCGGCCGCGCCCGCGCAGCAGCAGCATCAGCAGCAGCAGGCGTCCCTGCAGGCCAGCATGAGCGGGCTGTCGCTGTCACCGGCGGCGGCGGGGGACGGCGGCAGCCCGGGACGGTCGGAGCGACGGCGGTCCGCGACGCTGCAGCCGCCGCCGTCGCCGTCCGGCGGCGGGGTGGTCCGGTGGGTCGGCGCGGTGCAGGCGGTCGTCGAGTCCGCGCACGTCCGCGACCGCGAGCACCGCAGCATCGACGCGTTCTCGCCGTGCACGACCGAGCTGATCTCGGTGCGGCACGCGTTCGAGGTGGTCGTCAGCGTGCGCGGGATGGCCGACGTGCGGCTCGACGCGCCCGCGACGTTTGTCGACGCCGACAGGGACACCAGGGAGTGGGTGCTGCGGAACGCGTCGACCCTCGGCGCCAGCGGGTCCTCTGCGTGAACGGGGGAGGGAGGCCCGAAGTTTGAATCTTCTCTTGTTTTTCCTTTTGTTCTCGTTCGCTTCTTTTTTTTTCACTTTTTTTTTCTTTCTTGTTCTCTTTGTTTTCGGTCAGCGCGTTTCTATAGCAGTTCTGCTCTCGTTGCGGGGGGCCTATGTTGTCCTGATAAACTACAAGTAGTTTTCCTTTTGATTTTTTTTTTTTTTTTTTTTTTTTGTGTTTCCTTCTCCGCCAACCTTACTTTTATGTTCTCACTGTAAGTTGGCGAGGTGGGTGCAGCGAGAGAGTCCCTAAGCGTCAAACAAAAAATCATAAGTAAAATTCCGTCCAACACACGCAAACGTTAAAGTTGAAATTGGCCGTGACAGCGGGAAAAACATCTATTTTTCAGCGGTGCATTTGGACGATCTTTCACCAGGTGAAAAACGGAAGCGCGCAGAGAAAAAAGCGAACATAAGAAGGGGGCTTAGTGGCGGGAACCTTGAAACCCTTGGACAGATTGGCACTAGTTTGCTCAGACGGCTATTGGCCCAACCGGCTAACAGATCGAAACGAAACAAACTTTCCTTCTTGTGATCGCCGCTTCGTATTGGCACAGAAACCAAAGAAAAATGAGGCTTGCAAATTGGAACCACAAGGCGCGCACGACAAAGGGCAAGTTCGAACAAAAGAAGAGCAGCGAGAGCAAGGTTGGAAAGAAAGTTTAAGAAGGAAACAAAAAAAAAAAAAAAAAAAAAAAAAAAAAAAAAAAAAGGGTCCAACGCAGCAAGAGTGGAAAGCTGTAGATCCGTGAACGAATAACGAGGGGAGAAAGAAAAAAAAAAATAGGTCATTAGGAAGGGGAAGGAACTCAAACTCACTCCGCAGCAAATGAGACTAGAAATTGAGTTTCCTTCTTCTTTTAACCCCACACAAAATTCAAGAAGAATATTACTACTGCGTCTTCTTTGCCAAACGGGCCTTCTTCTTTTCCTGCGCCTTCTTCTGCGCCTCGGTGCCCGCCACGGACACGCCCGTCTCTTTGACCTCCTGCTCCACCTGCCCCGCAAACTTTTTCACAAAACCAGAGACTTCCAACCCCAAGACGACAAAGAGCAGCAAAAACTTCATCGAGTTGGCCGACGTGACGCGCGCGTACCACGTCTTGCCCAGCGCGTCGGGAACCGCGGCGTAGGGACCAGGCTCGCCGGCCTCGCGCGCCGCAAAGACTTCCTCCAGGCTCGACGTTTGGCTGATTTGCATCGCGTACTGCGCCATGAAAAAGTGGCCAACGTTCTCGTACAGGTCGAGCCCGCCAAGGAGCCACGCCGCGCGCGACGTCAAGAACGAGGAAGGGTCCCCCGCCGGGTAGAGGTAGCCCAGGATCTCGTAATGCGCGTACGTGTAGCACAGGATCGCCGCGCTGTCGGCCACCAGGTAGTACAAGTACACTTCGGTGCCGCCGGTCCCGAGGGACCCGTAAAAGTCCGTCACGTTGGCCGGCGAAAAGCCAAACACGAGGTCCAGCGGCAGGTTTGCGGCAAACTCGGGTAACCCGGCCGTCTCCGCGGCCAGCTTGGCGGCGGCTTCAGCCTCCTCGGCTTTGCGCTTGGCGATGAGTTGATCGTCCGATAAGGTGCCGCTCTTGTCCGGGATGCGGATGTACGAAGGGATCGGCATGGGCGCATGGATGTTGTAAAAGGCGCGGTACGAGTACAGCTGGTAGACGGCCATGAGGGAGAACAGGTACGCCAGCAAAATGAGGATGCAAACGAAGAGGAAGATGGCGACCGAGACGCGGACCCAGTTTGGCTTTGCGGGAGGATCGCCGTACCTATCCAAAAAGTGAGCACTCAGTTAGTTCGTCACGCTCTTCGGCGCTTGGAGGGGGTAAGGACGATCGGACCAAGGACCAGCGATGAGATGATCACGATCTTGCACCAGCACACCAGCAGAACAGCACCGGGCTTGAAAGGGGGGTGGGTCGGGGGTAGCAGCAGCAGCAGCAGCAGCAGCAGCAGGCAGCAGCAAGCTTCCAGCAGCAGGCTGCTATTGGGCAGCACAAAACCTTCCTTCCTTTCCTTCCTTCTATTCTCTTCTCTTATAACCATTACCTTGTGACCAGCGGCAGCATACCCATCATCCAAAAGAAGATGTCAGTGTGCGGTGCGGCGTCGACGGCCATGCGCTGCAGCCATCGCGGCGAGACGGCGTACGCCTTCTTGATCAGGGCGAGGAAGTTGACCATGATAGTTACTTTTTTTTTTTTTTTTTTTTTTTTTTTCCTCCCTTTAAAATTTCACCTTGGGTTCCACCTATTCCCAGCCCCCATCCATTAATTACTGAAGTCTGGTCCCCATTGGTCTTCTGGAGATACAATCACATGGTGTTTACCCTCTGCAGTGCAAAAGGTTCATGGAGAACCTTTGACCGCCCACACAATGCATGTCAACGATAGAAACACTGTGTAAGTGCGGATGTCACTTAGGATGCCATTGCCGACGACGAACCACAGAAGAAGTTACAATGCTAATGTCTTAAGCGACAACGTCCAAAAGTTGGACTGACGCTGTAGTTCCACTGCCAGCTCGACCCCTTGGCTGGATTGGACAGAAGATGTCGAACCTGGCCTTAATGGAAGCGTTTGCAAAAAGGATTTAAGTTCTAAGGAACATTCATATTGTTTTGCGTCTTCAAAGGGAAGAATGCCCACAAATGCATGCCTTCTTGTTCGGGCAACCTTTTCCGAACCATTTAGGCAAAAAAGTACAAAATTTCCCCTGACAAAGCGTCATCAGCCTGCAGTCTGATCGCTTCTTGTCAAGCAGAGCACTTGGGGTTTGGGGTAAGAACTTTCCCTGTCCTCCCACTGATTTCATGTAACATCTATTCATGTAACAACGTTACAGACTCATTCTTGAGCTTTGCAAAGACTTTTCCTGTTTTCAGCACGAAGGCAACAACAGTTGAAGGATTGTATAATGCAAAACTGCAAAATCGGGAACAGATAAAGTCAGAGGAAAAGAGCAAGTGAATATTGTAACTGTCGTTGAAGGATGCGTTTGCTGTGTACAGCGACTGTAGCCGTCAACGACGGAAGGCGCCTGAGCAAGACATGCTTTTCCAGTGCCCCGCCCCCCCAACCGACCGCTGCAACTCAACCTTACCCACCCCTTTTGCAACATTGCACTGATCCCACTTTTTTTTTCTGTTTATTTTTTTTTTTCGTTCGTTCGTTCGTTCTTTTTTCTCCCCCAACCCTGAAACCCGACCCACCCAGCTCGCAATCAACCCAGCGCGTACCCGCCTTCTCCCTCTGGCCAACACCTCATAAGAATCCCCTCCGCAAGCACAAACAACACGCAACACGCACACGCAACGAAGTATAAGGACCCCAACGAGAGAGTTTGTGGAGAGAGAGAACGAGGGAAGGCGCAAAGAGAGACGGATGAGATAGAAACAAAAAAGTCCAGCACCGGGTAGGAGCGGCGGGCGGGGGAAAGGAAAGGAAAGCAGGAAGAAAGGAGAGAAGAGAGCGTCATTCATTGTACACACGGAATTGCAAAACAAAAAAAAAAAAAAAAAAAAAAAAAAAAGAGAAAAGAAAGCTAGCCAGCCAAAGAACAGCAAAGGCGCGAAAGGGGAGAAAGAGGAGGACAAGGGAGAAGGAAATGGCCATCACCAGACCGAACGGGGCGCGCGGCGGTTCGAAGGGGAAATGGGGTGAAGGGAGGGATAGGCCTGGGGGGTAAAGGGCGCGGATAGAGCGAAAGCAAGGCGAAGGCTGAAGCGGTACGCGAGCGGAAAGGGATGAGCCGAACAGGATAGGGGGTCAAGCGAGCAACAAGAGTTCGCCACACAACAGGCAAAAATAAAAAATAAATGCAAGCAATAACACCAACAATATTGAGACTTGAAGGACTTTTTTTTCCAAGGGCGTGTGAGCGTGTGGAAATGGAAAGAGACGGCGGCGGAGTGCGTGCGTAGTTTGCGCGCAGTAAGAGAGAAAGTGAGAGAGATAGCGAGTGAATGAAGGAGTGAAAAAGAAAAGAGGCGAGAGTGAGCGCGCGACAATAATATGGCAATGATCGACCTAATAAAAAAAATAAAAAAGCATAAAAAAATAAAAAAATAAAAAACGAATGCAAAAGGAAGACGGGGGGGGAGAGAGAGCGGAAAAAACGCTGAAAACGTGTAAAGTCAAGCGGCAAAGGGAGAGCGGACGTGAAAGAGAGGGAAAGAGACGGGGGCAGAGAGAGACAGTGCGAGAGAGAGACAGTATGTGTGTGTGTGAGAGTGCGAGAGAGTGAGATAAAACGAGCCAGCGCGAGACAGAGCGCCGAAAACAAAAAAGGAAAAAATAAAAAGCGAATAGATAGTTCCGAGACTGGCAGAGTCGCAGACTGCAGCCAGGGCGGGCAGGCTGGGCAGGCAGGGCAAGGGCAAGCAGGAAAGCACGCGCAAGCCAAGCCGGATAATAAGAGAGGGGGGGAAACAACAGGAAGGTACGCGAAGATTCTTCACGCAGAGGCCGCCGCCGCCGCAACCGCAACCGCCGCAGCCGCCGCCGACGGAGCAGCCGTCACCGCCCCTCCGACGCCGCGCCCGCCGCCGCCGCCAAACACGGCGCCGCCGGCGGAAGCAGCGAGAGCCATCCGCGCGCACCGACCGCGGTGACGTACAAGCGCGTCGTCCGCCCGAAACTTTTTCCGGCACACGGTGCACTCGAGAAACTTGCCGGCGGCGTGGACCTGGCGTGCCGGTGAAGGGTGAAGCAGGGAAGCATTTTTTTTTTTTTTTTTGCGACGGTGAGTGAAAGGGAAATGAACAAAAGAAAAAAAAACCTCGCTTACCGTGCGATTGTGCCTCAGCAAGTCGTGGTTGCGTGCAAACCGCGCAGAGCACGAAATGCAGCCAAACGGGCGATCGGCTGATGGTCGTTCGCAAGAAATACGATTAAACAAAAGAAAACGAGGACATTGGGAGGATCGGGGTTGCTCGCTGTTCGATAACCCCCTAATAAAAAAGCACCATTCAAAACGCCCTCCACCCCGCCACTCGCTCGCTCACTCACCAATGTGCACGCGCATGTGACTCCGCAGGTTGAACGTCTTTGCAAACGCCTTGCCGCAGCCGTCGACGGGACACACAAACTTGCCGAGCGCGCGGTCGAGCGCCCCCGCGAGCTCTTGCGCCGACGGTATCCGCTCCAGCGCCCCGGCCCCCGCCGATGCCGTCGCACCCGCCCTCGCCGCTGCTCCTCCTCCCGCCATGGTCGTCGTCGTCGACGAAGACGCCGCCATCAAGGTCGTCAAGGTCGTGGTCGTCGTGGTCGTCGTCGTCATCATCGTCGTCGTCATTTTCGTCGTGCGCACGAGCGCCGACGACGATGACGACCCGCCCGCTTCCTCCCCGGCGGCACCCACCACTGGAACCGCAACGACGACTGCGTCTCGCGGCGGGGCCAGCTGCTTTGACGACGACGCCGACGCTTTGGGTGGCGGTGGCGGTGCGTCGCCGCGCACGCTCACGCTCACGCTGCTCGCGCGAAGATTGCTGGTGCGCCGGCGCGTCGCAGGCGGTGATGGCAAGGGCAAGGACGACGGCGACGATGTGGACGGTGGGAGCAGCTGCTGGTGCTTGCGCTTGGCGCGGGCCGCGATCGCGCTCGACTGCAACGCCGACTTTCCCGACGAAAACGACAACGGCGACGTGCCCGAGGCAGCGCTCTTGTCGGCGACACAGACCGAGCGAACGCCGCCGCCGCCGCCGCCAGTAGCAAGCCGGCCGCCGCTACCGCGATCCAAGCCTCCGCTTGTCCTTGTTCCAGCCGCCGCCGCCGCTGCCGCCGCTGTTGCGGCACCACTACCCGCGCACTTTACCGCGCCGTCGCGGTCGCCGTTGGCATCGCCGTCATGCGGCCGAAGGCGGCACTCCGGGAACCCCTGTCTCGACAGCTGCTGCTGCTCCTTCTGTCCAGCCCCCGCCGACTGAGGCACACACGGAGAGGGCGGCGGCGGCGGTGGGAACAGCGACGCCAGCTCGAGCCCGAGCCCCAGATCAAGACCGAATCCGTCCGTTGCGGGGGCTGCAGCCGTCGCTGCACCACCCGACTGCGATAACGACAACAACGACGACGACGACGACGACGGACACGACGAGCCCACCTGTTGTCGCTCTCGCTGCTGTCGCTGGTGCTGGTGGTCCTGCTGGTGCTGGTGCGCTGCGGCCATCTGCTGAAGCCACAGCTGCTTCTGGAGCGGCAGCGGGAGCAGAGGAGGGTGCAGCATCAGCGGGTGTCCCGCCGCCGACGCCGCCCGCTGGAACGGCAACGGCATCGCCAGCGCCATGGGGTGGTGGTGGTGGTGGTGCATCTGCATCTGCATCGGCATCGGCATGGGCATTTGCATTCGCATTTGCATAGGAATCGGCATCGGCAACGGCAGCGGCAAGGGTGGCGCCAGCATCGGCAACTGCAACGGCGACGACGTCGCCGAGGCAAAAGGAGACGTCGACGCCGACGTCGTCACTGACGAATGGCCGACGCGCCCTCCTCCTTCGTCGCTGCTGCTGCCAATGCCGCCACCAAACAGCGGCATCGTAGGGAGCGCCGTTGCCGTTGCAGGATTCGGTCCCAGGAACGGCGACAAGGGCGGCAAGGCAGAGCCTGACGACCATAGAGGAAGCTGCGGTTGCAAAGCCGACGCCGACGACGACGCGCCGCCACCGCCGCTGCCGCCGTCAGCCCCTCCTTGCGCCAAGTACTGATTCATCCAATCGCTTGCTGCTGCTGCTTTCAATGCCACTCGTGGTACTGTCTGCACTGCTGCTGCTGCTAAAGCCGGCGGCAAAGCCGCCGCCGCCGTCGCCCAAGGCAAACGGCGCCATCAGTTGCGGCGCCGTCACCGACCGCTGGTGCGTCGACGGAGCCAGCAAAGACGACGACGACGACGACGACAACGATAGTGTGAACGCATCAGATGCCGCCGCCGCCGCAGCCGCAGCCGCGTGTTGCTGTTGCTGCTGCTGCTGCTGATGGTGCCAGCCCAGCGGCAGCAGGCCGGCCGTGCCGCCGCCGGAGCCACCGCCAAAGTCGTTCAAGTTGTTGAACGCAGACGCCGCGGCCGCCATCTGCAAGCCCGTCGCGAGCCCCAGCCGCCCGAGCCCACCGAGCCCGCCAAGCTCGAATCCAAGCCCAAGCCCGAGCTCGTTCCCGCCGCCGTCCTGCTGCTGCACGCACGGTGATCCAGGCGAAGATGACGCGAACCGCCGTCGCCAGCGCATCGGCTGATGGTGTTGATGGTGTTGATGGTGTTGATGGTGCTGCTGCTGCTGCTGCTGCTGGTGCTGGTGCTGTAGCAGCAGCGCGTCGCCGTCAAACTGCGGATGCCGGTGCTGGCCCAGCTGGCGGCTCAGCAGCTGGCTCAGTGAGGGTAGCAAAGGCAGCGAATGCTGCTGCTGCTGCTCTTGCTGCTGCTGCTCTTGCTGCTGCTGGCCGTAGTCGGGCCTAAACAGCGCCGCGCAAAAGCCGCCGCCACCGCCGCTCCCTACAGCCCCTTCGCCTCCAGAATCCCCTCGCGCCTCGCACTGAGCCGTCTGCTGCGGTTGCGGTTGCGGCGGCTGCGACGCGAACCCGCCGCCGACCGCCGGCGTCGGCGGCGGCGAAAAAAAGGGGTGCAGTCCCACGGCGATACCGCCGCCGCCGCCGCTGCTGCTGCTGCTGCTGGTGCCGTTGCTGCCAAAGGCGGTAGCGGCTCCCGCCCCGGCCGCAGCCGCAAACCCCAAGAAGGGCGCCGGCTTCGCGCCCGCGTCGTCCCATTTCCCTCCCGCGTCCGCGTCCACGTCCATGGCTTGCGCGGTGGAGACTGCCGCCGCAGCCGCCGCCGCATCCATCGAACCGTCGCCGCTGTCGCGTCCAGAGAGCGTACGGCTCCCACCGCCAAACCCCGCGCACGCGCCGAGGCCGGGTGGCGTCGTTTCGCCGTCGGCGACGTGCGTCGCCGTCGCATCCGCACCCGCATCCGCATTATTCTCCCCCGCCACCGCCGCCGGCTGGGCGTCGTCGTAAAAGCTCGTCAGGAACGACTCCATCTCCGCCGGCAGCGGCGGTGACGACGGCGGCGGCGTCGGCGACGGAGAGGACGACGGCGTCGTCGACGTCGCGCCGCACCCGTCGCCAAAGCCGTTGCCGACGGCGTCGCCAAAATTGACGACGACGTCCTCGACGCCGCCGCCGCCGGCAACGTCGCAGCCGTCGTTGTCGTCGTGCCGAGGGTGGTGCTGCGGCTGCTGCTGCTGCTGAAGCATCAGCTGCATCGAGTCCCCCGCGCGCGCCGCCTGCACCGGCGGCGGCGGCGGAGAAGGGAGGTGGTGGATTGTCGGGGTCGCGTGGTCGTCGTCAACGGGGCGGCGGTTCACGTCGCCGTCGCTTGATTCGTCGTGGTGGTGGTCGTTGTTGTTGATGGGGCCGTTGATGTGGCTGACGGCGGCGGCGGCGCCCTGGGCGGCCGCCTCGTCCAAGATGTGCGGCGGCAGCACTGTCGATCGGCTGGCGCAGTTGTTGCTGATGTTGCTGTTGGTGTTGTTATTATTGTTGGTAACGTTGCTGGTAGTGGTAATGGGGTAGGTGTAGTGAACGTTGTTGTAACTGTTGTGGTCGTTGCTCTTTAGTGCGCCGGTGCAGGCTCCTCCTCCCAAAGGCGGCGAGAATCCGCAACGCCACGAGGCTGGAAACATGTGGTGGTGATGATGGTAGTGGTGGTCGTGCTGATTATGCATTGCTCCAAAAAAATAAGTTAGGGTTGAATGTTGGGGGGGAAGGGAACGGAGGAAAGAGGGTGGAGCGAGTCCGCTGGGGTTCGGTACTCTTTTCCTTCCGCTCTCTCTCTCTGTTTTGCTCTTTGCTGGCTGTTGTGTGTGTGTGTGTGCGCGTGTATGTGTGCGTGTGAGCAAGTGGGAAGGCTTGAGCCCACTTTTTTCCCCCCAAAGCGACGGGTGCGATCCGTGTGTGTCCGTGTGTTGTGTCCGTGAGTGCGTGCGTCCGTGCGTGTGCGTGTGTGTGTGTGTGTGATGCGTGCGTGTGTGTGCTATGGTATTGTCAGGAAGTGCAGGAGCGAGTGAGTGAGTGAGTGAGTTGGAGTGAGCGAGAGAGTGTAATGAGTGAAGTGAGGAGTAGGGGAAAGGAGGGGAGGGAGGTGGTTCAGGAAACTGGAGTGGTTCGGACTGGGTGGAGTCGAAGACACAACACGAAGGGGGGGCGCGCGCCCCTCTGCCTGTCTGTCTGTCTGTCTCTCGCCTCCCTTTTCCTCTCCTATCCTCCTCTGTCTCTTCCTCTGGCCATGCCCGCTCGCCTTCTTCAACCACTCGATTATTCGAACCCAAAAACTGCGCCCCAGAACTGGAAGGAAAAAGAAAAATGGAGACAGCGAGAGAGAGAGAGAGAGAATGAGAGAGAGACGGACAGACAGACAGGCAGACAGACAGATCGAGAAAAAAACATCACGAAATGACCCAGCAATTTCAAAGTCCGCACGCAGGATTCCACTGGGCCAAATCAAGAAAACCAACCCCCAAGCACGCAGCAGACCGCGCGCGCAGGCACGCCTCTCGAATCAATCAATCTATCTGTCGCCTCCGCCTGCCCCACCGACCGACCGACCGACCCACCGATCGACCGTCCGTCGCACTGCATCGTCTCGCACTGAAGGACTCTAGGACCGTGGGACTGTTGCTCCACCCACCAACGCATCCAGGGGAGGGCGGAGAGGAAGATGGGGCGGCGGAAAGGAAAAGAAGGGGGGCAATGCAAACTCAACAGCTAGCGTACCTTGCGTGACAGGAAAAAGAAGAATGCAGGGGGTTTGCGTACGGAATGCTGGGGTGGGCAGGCGATGAGGTGGAGTGCTTTTGCTCCGATACGCGGGGTGCGTAAGTGCGTGGGTCGGACAATATATAGCTGGGGGGGGGGGGGGAGGCGGTGGCGGGGGAGTGGGGAGGCGCAAAGGTGCGGGAACGTGGGCAGCGCGTGCAGAGGGAGGGGGGCGTACTGTAAGGAAAAGAGGGAAGGAAGACGAGGGCTGACTGACTGGGTGGGGGGTGAAAGTCCGCGACGGGTGGCTGCGGGGAGGCTGCCCAGTTATATATTTTTATTTTTGGAGAGTGAGGCCGAGTGGTCCGATCTTTCGATTTTTGTTCGTTTTTCTTTTCTTTTCTTTTTTTTCTTCTTTTCCTGCGGTCGGAAAGAAGGGGCCAAGGTGATGATGTATTATGTATGATACGCTTCCCCACCCTCTCTCCTTCGACTGCATTGATTGCGGGCGCGCGACGATTTGTCGCATGTGATTAAGTTGCTCTCTCTCTCTCTGTCTGTCTCTCTCTCTCTCTCTGTCTGTCTCTCTCTCTCTCTCTCTCTCTCCCTCTGTCTCCTGCAAACGAACGTACCACGCTCGATTTCGCAAAATTGCGTTGTTCCACTCCTCCCCCACATATGCAAACTCTTGCATGCATGCTCGTGTCGACCGACTGACTCTCTCTCCCTCTCTCCCTCTCTTGCCCCCCCAACAATCCCTCGGTTTTTGAGCGCGCTGTTCGCGTCTCTCTCGATCTTGCTCCCATCCAAATTGGGTTGTGGGGGGGCGACCCAAAAAACGCGGAGACAAACAACACGCCCCAAAACAGGAAAAAATAAGGAAATTTATCGATGACAAAAAAAAAACAAAAAAAACAAACGAGAATGCCCAGTTGGGCGGATACAATAACAATATCAACAACAAGAACAACCTGGAAAAAAAAAAATTTATTCATATACGTTTTTGCTTGGCAGCATATTCCGTCGCCGCCCGGTGGTGGGCCCACAGCCGCAGCCTTCGCGCGCGGACTGTGGAACATTCTTCTTTCCACTCTGCACGTAAAAAAGGGCATTCCACTCCCCACATTTATGCACGTGGGGCGAAAAACGAGATTGTCGTTGTCGTTTACTGTCTCTCACTCTCTCTGTCTCTCTCCCCATCCTCTCGTCGGCTTTCCTGCGGGTGAGGTGTGTTCGAGCGACCGCAAGGCAAGGCGGGGGAACCCGTTGGGCGCGGTGCCGTCGATTTACCGTATCGGCCCGGAAGTGAGGAAAGGAGGGAAGGAAGACAGACGATTGGAGGCGTCGCATTTTTTTCGAGTTTTGTGCGATGGCATATTGATTCCTTTCTTTTGGGAGCAACAACAACAACAACAACAAACGAAAAAAAAAAAGAAGAAAAAAAATTGTTTTAGTGGTGGGGCGTTCAAGGTTGAGGTGTTTTTCGGATTGGTTTTGCTTTGGATATTGCTTCGAGGGGTAAATTGATGACCGACTATTTTTTTTCTTTCTTTCATTTTTCTTTTCTCTTTTTTGTTTCCAGGTTTTGGTTTTGGTTTTGCAAACGGACAAAAACAAACCAATCGCAAAAAGCGATGCAAAAGGCCATGCAAAAGGCCCGTTTATCAAAGAACTTTTGTTTACTCTTTGTTCGTTCCACCAATCCAAATCAATGAAGGGCAAGATGTAGAGAAAGAGAGAGAGAGAGAAAGAGAAAGAGAGAGAGAAAGAGAGAGAGAGAGAGAGAGAGAGAGAGAGAGAGAGAGAGAGAGGAGAGAGAGAGAGAGAGAGAGAGAGAGCGGAAGCTGCGACGGTTCAACGGAAGGGAGAAACACTGAAAGAGGGTTCAAAGAGTGTGAGAGCATAGATGCGCGAGAACAAAAGAAAAGAAGCGGAATTTCCGATAAACGCCAAAAGGAAAACAAAAACAAAGGATAAAAAAAAAAGAAAGAGGCGAGAAGGAAAAAAAACCTCTCACCCTCTCTCTACTCTACTCTACTTCTATCTTACACTTTCCGTCGCGCCGCCAAAAGATCAACGCCTACCCCGCCCAGCGACGCCTTGCGCTCCGGCAGCGGCGCCGCAGCGACCGCGCCGGCATCTGCTGCTGCGCCGTCCCCGCCGTCGCCTTCGACGCCTCCACTGCCGCCGCCGCCGCCGCCTCCACCTCCTGCTGCTGCTGCCGCTGCTGCTGCTGCCGCCGCCGCCGCCGCCGCGCTTTGATGTAGCGAGCGAAGAAGCAGCGCAGAGACTGGCACGCCCGATCCGGCCGCCCGCGGACGGCGGGGGGGCCGCGATGCGTTCTCACGAGCTGCGTTGTCCGCGCCCTCGGACGGCGCTGCTGCGGCCGTCGACGACGACGACGGCGACGGCGACGACAACGTCAAAGAAGCTGACGAGGATTCTGACTCGGTCGCTGCTGGCGCAGCTGCGGACGGCCGGATAGGGTTGGCTGCTGTAGGTGGCAGTGGTATTGGCGGTGGTGGCGTTGGCGGTTGCGTTGGCTGCGCGGCGGGACCACCGGGCCCGCTTTCGGCCGCCTCCTCCGGCGGTACCGCCGGCGGCGCACCCACTTCGGCCGAAAGCGATGATCGAGTCGGCGCCGTGACAGTGCGCGGCGGGAATGCGCTGCTGCTGCTACTGCTACTGCTTCTGCTACTGACGCTGCTTGTGCGGCTGCTTGTGCTGCTGCTGCGCTCCAGAGCCTGAGACTGAGACCGCAGCAGCGCGGCGTGGATCTTGGCGCGCAGCTCGTCGGAAGCCGCGCTTGATGCGCCAGCTTTTTGCCTCGACCGCGCGCTGCTGCCCGCTCTCGAGTTGCTTTGCAGCTGCTGCAGCCGTGGTGCAGAGGAGGGTTCGTTTGGCGGCGGTTGATGGTGCTGTTCTTGTTGTCCTTGTTGCGGCTGCGGTTGTAGGCCCGTTCGGTCGCTCTGCAGACTTGCCTGGTCAGGGATTGGGAAAGGAACAGTCGAGGCTGCGGGCGATTGAGGCACAAAACTGAGAGACTTGGAACGATGGAGTGTCGGAGTCAAAGGAGGGTCCGGCTGTTGCGCTTGTGCGGAACCGAAAAGGGCAAACGAAGGGTGCGGCGAAAGTAGGAGGTCGCTTGCGAGTTGAGCAATCGCGAGCATCGGGTCGTTGGGTTCGACTTCTCCGACGACGTTAGAAGTGCGCGGATGCAAAGAACCGCCCAGCGCAGCGGTTGCATCTGTGGACAGCAGCGACGATTTGCCCTCGGCGGTCGATTGCGAAGCCTCTCGCGAATCGTGTGCGGCAGGTGGGCTCGCTAGAAAATCCAGCATGTACAGCGCGGAGCCGATGACGTCAGTGCTTCGGACGTTTGCAAGGGGGTGGGTCGGATCCGCAAAGATAGGATGAAGTGGCTGCGGTTGCAACTCGCCACTCACGGCAAACCGTGAATTGTTGAGATCGTGGTGCGATCGGGATCGTGAAATCGCTGGTGGCGGCCTCGGCGCAGGTGAGTAGGAGTATGAAGGAGGAGGAATCGGCGTTGGCGAGGGTGCTGCGTGTGAACGGAGGGTTTCAAAGTTGTAGGCAAAAGGAACAGGTCCGGGCGGCTTGGCGGCAATTGCGCCAAGGGGGCCGATGCCAGCGGCACCGGGTTTCCCTGGCACGGCTTGCAGTGCCTGGAGATGCGCGCTCGTCGCTTGCGTTGTTCGTTTCGGTAAATGAGGAATAATGACGGGGTCAAGGGGGTCGTCGGCGACTACGCTGCCACGCGATGACGGAAACGACGTGGTTGAAGTCTGAGACAACAGCGGCACGTCAACGTCGTCATCGGGTGGTGCATCCCTATCGTCGACCAGGACCACATTCGTGGTGCCATGGCGATGGAGCGATCGAGAGCGGACCGGCGCGTATGAAGGGGTCGCCGTGATCCCGCTCCCTGTCACGTGGGTTATCGCTGGCTGCGAGCGCGGCTGTCCAGCGTACGGCGCGGGCGAATCGTCCGGCGTAGGCCAAACCCACTGCGCACCGGAGCCGAGGGATTCTGGCGGGGAAAACTGTCGCTGCAGAAGGCGTTGATGCTGGAGGAACTTCTGCTGAACATGCTCCGTCGCGGAGAGTGCCGGGGGAGGCTTCGGCGCTATGACGCTCGCCGGTTTGCCGAGCTCTGTGGTGGCGATCTCCGAAATAGGAGGCGGAGGAGGAGCAGGACCAGGGCGAAAAGATGGAAGCTTCGAGGGCGGAGGTCTGGGCTGCTTGGCTGCGTTTTGCGGGTTGGATGACGTTCGGGGAATGTCCAGCGACGCATTCCTTGGCACGATCGAGGCAGACGAGGAGGAAGCTGAGTGAATTGACTGGGACGAAGCTGACGCATTCGCCGCAGCGGCGGCCAACAACGCCGCAAAGGAGCTGGCCTTTGCGGAGGAGGATTGTCCGCTGGCATCGACGAGCCGCCTTCGATTGTGGGTCGCGGCTGCAGCAGCAGACGCTGCCGCCGAAGAAGTTCGCGGAGGAGGGGGCAGTTCCGAAGAGGCTGCAGAAGTATTGGATGAAGGCGAAGCAACGCCTGCCTGAGGAGTGGGTTCCGGCCCGACCGTCATCGCTGCTGCTGCTGCCGCTGCTCCTGGTGCTGCTGCTTCTGCCGTCAAGTCCATTGATTGGGGAGCCGCCGTCGTTCGATTTCAAGCAGGCACAACTCGAGTGCGAGTATGGGGAGGGTAGGGGAATACGACGAAGACCAAGGGCGGCTGCTGCCTCCAACTAGGGACGATGGGATCCGATGCGATCGCTGCTTTAGGTGGGAGGATGGATACTCGCGCAGCAGGCTCGCACCCACTTAGCCCTGCCTGGGCTGAGCGCCGAAAATGAGTGGGGGGGGGGGATGGGGGGGATCCTGTCTCTCTCCTGTCGCTCCCTTGTGGGCTCTCTCTCTCTCTCCCTCTCTGATGCGCTGCTATGAGCGTAACGTGAAGCGTCGCTGGTGGCGGCGGGCGGCGGCGACGCGATGCGATGGACCAGATTGGGGAAAGCCTGGAATGGGAGCGGCGGTGGAGCAGGCGTTCTGTGGTGAGGGTTTGGTGCGTAGAGAGCTCGGAACAGGGAGGGAGAGAGAGTGTGTGTGTGTGGGTGGTGTGTGTGTGTCTGTGAGATACGGAGAAAGCCAGGGAGACAGAGAGATTGGCTGCTCACTCTGTTGCGCACACATCTGTGCCAGTCTGCCAGTCTGTTTGTCTCTCTGCCTGTCTGTTGCAGTCTGGCTGAAAAAGGAAGGATAGTGGGAAGTCAACCCCTCCCTCCTCACTCACTCATTGGTGGGTGCGTGACAAGAGCATTACCAAAAATCGGTCATTTCAAAAGACAAAAAGGAAGAGTGAGACAAACGGAGCCAGAAATCAAAGGGAAGAGGGAAGAAAAAACACAAAGGGCCGGACTCCATTTGGATTGAACGCCTCAAAAGAAAAAATAAAAAGAAAAAAAGAAAGAAAAAAAAGGAAACGGACAGACGGACGAGATACACCTTTGGGGAAAAAAACAGTAAAACAACCCCTCAAAAAAAAAAAAAAAAACGAAGGAAAAAAAAAAAAAACCAAAACCTAAGGCGCCTGTGATGTCATGCATATGCACGGCCATACGCAGACCACTAGGAATGTGCAATGAAAAATTTAATCCATTTTTATTTCAATTTGCACAGTTGAACCCTCAGTACTGTCCAGTCCAAATGCCTCCCGCTCCTAGCCCCGCGGCTCTTGTGCAAGTTCTCAACCCTGAAGACAAACCCCTTCCTGTTTTACCACAAGCCACCGTTGCAGATGAAAAGAGAACGAATTCACACTCTGACCAGGGCGAGAATTTAATATCTGTCCCAATGAGGGTGGTCTTCCAACGACTTTGGAGTCAGTCTTTGGTCTGTGTATAATGTGAGCAAGACGTATAAATGTTGTTTTATAGTCTTTTACAGAGTATATGGCGGTACGCAGTATCTGGTGCAGTGCGAAGTGTGTAACTGACTATCGAGCCGGATATCTGGTGGATTTGTCTCATGTCGGAATGAAAGTAGCGACGCATGTGGCTAGGTTGTAGACACAGGGCAGTCCCATGAAGGGGCCTTGTTCACAGTGGTGATGACTGCGGGCGACAGGCACTCTGCGCCTGTCGCCTGCCCATCTACTGTGCTGCTGGCCCCATGAAGGGATACCCTGTGAGCAACAGAGGTGGTTGGTAACTTGCAGGAGACAGACTTGGAGCACCTGTCTCGTGCCTGTTGAAGGTGGAGCAGTCTGTCTACCGAGGAGTGAGTGGAAGGAGTGAATGAAGTGGGGATGTGTGTTTGTGGGTCCTTCTCCCCAACTTGGAGAGAAAGAGAAAAAAACTCTGTTATTAATTGTTGATACATAATGATGATATGCACGCTGTAATAGTTGCTAGGCAAGCATGACTGGCACAGGGTAAAAACCTCTCCTATATTACCTGCTTGAGCAGAGGAGGAGGAAAGCTGTTGACACTGGGTTTCTGTTCCACTTAATACTCAGACTATTTGTCATCAGCGCAAGCCAGCGCCCAGGTCTGCATTGGTGGTGGCTAGCTCTCCCATGGGCATTGTGAGAACGATAACTGACAGTCACAATAGGTTCAGGTCCGTCTTGTGCCTCTTGCTGCTAACCATTCAATTCCGCCTAACACCCCCCTGCACGATGGCCATGGGTGTAGCACCTGTTATGCAAAGCGTGCGTAAGCGTCTGAGGCTTTGACCGAAAGGGTGTTTGAAAGGTCGGAGCGGGGTCGGAGGCCAAGTAGTGAGGTCAGTCGCTGGTGCTGAGATGTCGAGAGTAGTTTTGTGAGAATGTCTGCGATCTGGTCGCTGGTTGGTACGTAGCGTACAGTGATCTCTCCAGTGGCTATGCCTTGTCAGAGGAAATGAGCTTGTATGTCAATGTGTTTTGTGCGAGCATGTGTGAGAGGGTTGAGCACTAGTGCGATTGCAAATTGATTTTCCTCGAAGATTGGTAGTGGCCGCTGTGCGGGGAGTTGCAACTCTGATAATACAGCTAGGAGCCATTGTGCTTCTTGGAAGGCTTCAGAAAGTGAGAAGTATTCTGCTTCCATGGAGGATAGCGATACTTGATGTTGTTTGCGTGAGACCCAAGAGACAGTGGTGCCCAAGAGGAAGAAGACATATCCAGTGCGCAATGTGCAGTCTCCAGGTTCACCCCCATAGGATGCATCAGCGTATGCAGCTGGTTCAAGGGAGTTGTTTGTGAAGAGCTGTAGCAGCTTGTGGCTTTGCCTGTAGAATATTCTGTAGTCCCAGGTGCCTCGGAGGTAACGAAGCAGGCGGGAGAGTGCATTGTGATGGCACTGGCGTGGCTTCAGTTGGAACTGGGAGAGTACATTTGTTGCAAATGCGATATCTGGTCGAGTTTGTGTTGCAAGATATTGAAATTTCATGAGTGTGGATTGATACCAGCTTGAGTCGCTCTTGCTGAGTTCGACTGATGTTTTGTCATGCATAAAGGTGATAGACATTGGAGTTGATGCAATATCAAGGTCGTCCCACATTTTCTCTTCAGTGAGAATTGTCCTGGTGTATTCATCTAGGCCCCATCCAAATGCCTTCAGCATTGCACCTGAGGTGGATGTGAATCACTTGGCTGACAGTGGTTTCCTCGAGGGACATGCTCTACTCAGCGCGAAAAGCATCCTCAATTTTTGCAACAAGAGCTGGGGTGTTGGCCATGACATTGATGTCAACAAAGACAAAGCCGAAGGAGAGCAGGTGGCCGTTGTCGAGAAGCAATACGTGGACGGGGATGACTGGCCACTCAACGACGGGACAAGATGATTTCAAACGTTTGCTGCTGAGGGTCTACTTGATAGAAGAGGCAGGCTCAGCACGGGATTGATTGAAGCCAAGTTTCTCGACAATGAACTTGTGAAGGGTCAGGAACCAGTCCCAGATTGATGGAGTCCATAGAGGCTCTTGAGGAGTTTGCAGAATAGTTTCTTTCCATCTGGAGTGAATCGCTTGTGGCCTTTTGGTGGATGCATGTAGATGACTTCTTTGAGGAAAGTGTACAGGGTAGGCTGTGTTGACATCCATGCTGTGGTACTCGAGGTCAAAAGCAAGTCTGATTGCAATGAGCGGTTGGATGGCCTGGATCCGGACGACAGGAGAAAAGGTGTCTGTGTAGTCGATGCCTTTGCGTTGGGTGTTTCCACATGCGACAAGACGGGCTTTCCATTGCTTCAGCCACCTAAAGGGGTCAACCTTGTAGGCATAAACCCATTTGCAGAACATTGCGCGTTTGCCAGGGGGAATGTCAAAAAATGAGCCACTTGGTCAAAATTTCATTTTATTGTCAACAGAGATAGGAACAACGTAAAAATGGAGAGAGCAGCTCAGCGGCGGTTTTGCCGGTATCGGAGAACCAATACTTCGCCCAAATAACCATCCTGATCACCCGAGGAATGTACTTCATAGGTATCCCTGACGAGGTGGGGAAGAGGAATGACGAAGGAATATGGGGAACCTGATAAGGTACGGACCCCCTCCGTAATAATATCGTTCCACTCTTTGTGACCTGGGACAAACCAACGACTGCCCCCTTTGTCCGACAAGCGCTTAATTTGAACGATCAAGCTCTGTCGGTCATTCTCAACCTCATGAGTAACCGTGTGTCCTGACATGACGTAGAGAAGGACAAAAATCAGCTTTTGCTCTTCGTTGTTGATGATGTGATACACGTGCTGAGGAGGGATAACCGCCAAATTCTCCTTTGCTGAAAGGAAGATGTTGGATGCTGAGCACCCTGCGTCCTTTTCCAACGAGCTCCCTCCCATTCGAGGTCGCAGAGGAGACTGGAGTACGGGACAGTTCTCGTCAGTCGCATTTGGCCATACATGACCCTGGTTTGTGAGGTCGATGCCCATTGCTCGGGGTGGAGGGGCGTTGTACCTGATGTCATAGTCATCGATGCTGAATGGTGTGAATTCAGCCCTCTGTCGTTTACGGCTGCTGGAAGTGTGCACATCCTCGGAGTACATGTTTGACAAGTGTTGCTCTTCTGACGCAATGAAACGTTCGGAATGGGGAAGGCGTGGTTGGTGTTGGGAGGGAAGACACTGATGAGCAGGAGTTTTTGGGAGGCTTGACGAGGATGAGCCCGAGCCAAGAGAGGAAGAACTTTTGAGTTGGTCGGTTTTCGCCTGCTCCTTCTTCGATTTGGACCGTGACTTTCCCAGTGAAGCAGTCAAGGCAGTTTCAAGAGAGCCGAGATACCGCAGCTTCGAGGTCTTAACCTTCCACTCTGCCATTAAATCGCTGAAGATTAGTTTGACTGGTGTATGAACAAATAGAACGATAACCCACCTGTGATTTTGTTGTTGAGGAAGGGAGTGGAGAAGCGGGTGAACTTCGGAAAGTGTTTTGCTATGTGGTCGACTCTGAGCTTGTCAGGTGGAAGTTGACTCCAGTCGAGAGCGGCGCAGACCTTGCTCAATTGGTTGGTGTGTTTCTGTTCCCAGCGGTCGTCGTAATCCTTTTTTCGTGCTCTGCCAGGGAGAATGGACTCGTCGCTTGAGTTGACTTCGTCGGATTCTTCGTTGTCCATCGCGCTGCAGTTTGACTTTCAATCCCTATTTATTATGGTGATCACGCCATCCTGTCCAACAAGTGGGCTGGGTGGCAAAAAAGCCCACACCCCAAACAACGGAAGGACGAGCCAAAGCCCCCAAAACAGGCACTCCAATAAACTAGCACGCGCTCCACATAACTTGCACGCGCTCCAAAATCTTTTGTGCAGCACCACACCGAAATTGCACCATCTCACGAGCAAAACGCAAAAACACAAGCTCATTTGGCGCATCTGCTGTCATTTTCAATTGACCAGGCGTATATCAAAATGGAGCGCGTGCACTTTTCTTAGGGCGCGTGCATTTTTTTTGGGGCGCGTGCGTTTATTTTGGAGCGTGTGTACATTTTTTGGGGCGTGTGCCATCGATTTGGTCCATGGACCTGCCCCAATTCAATTCGGCCGTCTTCTTTGCAAAAGAGGGAAGCTTTTTGATGTTTTGATGTTTTGATGTTTGGAGTCTGTCTGACGTAGTGTGTAAGTAAACCATATGTAAACGCACAAATGCAAATGGCACCCACCTCGCCATTCATCAGCCACAATGAACGAATGGCAATGGGAGGCCCTTTTCCGCCGAAGGTTCTCCAAATATGACGATGGTTTGACGAGCACAGCACCCCCACAGCCCCAAAAAAAGCGATATCGAGCAGCAAATGACGAAGACTTCCGTGGATTTTTTGGTATCAGTCCCTGGGTCTGCCAGTCGCTGTGGGAACAAATTCAAGCTCGCCACTGCCAGTTCCTGAACCCGCAACCTCTGCACCTTCTTTGTGGCCTTTACCTTTTGAAAGTGTACCCAACGCAAACCGTTGCAAGGAATGTACTTGGATGTAGTCACCAATCTTGGCAGACGTGGTCCGACCTTGGGCTGAAGTATCTCGCTTCAATTGTGGAGGTTAGAAACAATGCCGCCTTTATCTTTTCTAAAATTTTCAAGTTTTCTCTTGAGGATCGGTGGCAGAACTGGACATCAGATGCATTTTCGATGTATGTTGACGGAATTGACGTGCACGTGCCAGAACAGCAAAAGCGAAAGAAGTCTGACTACTCACACAAATTGAACCACGCTGGCATTCGCTTCCTCGTTGGGACGGCAATTGGATCAGTTAAGATTGTCTTTGTCAGCAACGGCTTTGCTTGTGGATCCCACCCCGATCTGCGAATCGCTCGTGAAGAACTTGTCCCACTCCTTGGCGCAGATGAGAAGGTTGTTGCAGACAAAGGGTTTCACGGTGAGCCAGCTTACAAGAGATCTTGTCAACCGGGCCATTCGGCGAATTGGAACGCGCCACGAAAACGTCAATGCTCTCTTGCACGAATTCCATTGCCTCACAACCATGCAGTTTCGCCACTGCCGGCCGCGCTTGAATGAGTTCTTCAGGATTATATGCTTCATTGTGAACGTGAAGCTTCAGTACGAGCCACTCTACGACATTAGGGAGGCCCTCCTGGGACTGATTCAGCAGCGACTTGCGGCGGATATAGTGGGGGCCGGAGCAGGCAGCAGTGGCTCCGACACATCCGACACAGATGGTTCCCACGAGAGCAGGGGTATTACGTCAGACGTTGAATAAAATCTCTTCATTTTCTTTCTTTTTTCAGTCAGTGTGCCTGGTCCAGCTTTGGACAAAAAACAATTTTTTTGATCACTTGGTCGCCCTTTTGAGAACCCCCCAGGAGGAAGAACGGCCCATTCCCAGACCTTGCGCTTGTCCATGAGAGAGTGAAGCTCCTCAAACTCAGAGGCAGTCCATTCTTCGTTATAGTCTGATGTGTGGGCTTCCTTGTGGGAATGTGGCACTGGTGGGAGTTGTGATTGGTGGATTGGTTCTTTAGGGAAGTGCTTTGGGAAGTGTGGTTCTGGTTTAGCTGATGCAAGGTAGAGTCGCAAGAGATGGCGAGTGATTGTTCGATTTGCAAGTAGCTTGCAAAGTCCACTTGGTGCATCTTTGATGTTGACAATGACAGATGGTGGAAGTGGTGATTCCATCACAGGTTCTGGTTCAGTGTTGATGGATGCTGCGACGTGGTCTGCTGTTGGAGCTAGGCTCTCTTCAGGTTTGTCTTCATCTTCGCCCAGGACAACAGTGAATGTGTCAGGGTTCCAACCATAGTCGTCATTGTCATTATCGTCTTCCATATCTTGGGGAAGAGTTAAAGGTTGATGTGAGGTGTTTGTTGATGATGATGGCAGCTGTCCCCCCCCAGAAGCCTGGCGCAGTTGCTGGCGAGTACGAGTGGAGGGAGCACTGTCAGGAGGAGAGTTGGATAATCGATGGTAAGAGTCAAGTGGTGGCTGGACAGGCTCGAAAGAAGGAGAGTCGTCAGTTTCAGGAAAATCTGTAAAATCATCAGAGAGAGAAGTTAAGAAATCAGAATTAAGAGATTGAAGCTTAGCGCACTGCAGACAAGGCCAGGAAAGGCATGCTCATGCAAGTTATAGTGGTGTGTCCGAAGAATGGTCTGTGCAGTAAAGTCATAGCTGAGGGCAATAGACTCGCTGTCTGTGTCGAAACCCAAGAAGAGAACTTGGTCTTGTTTGAGTTTGCAGGTTCTGTATACTCATTGTTGAGTGTGACAATGAGGCAGCCAAAAATTCCAAGGTGGTGAAGGTTGGGTTTTCGGCCTTGGTAATATTCAAATGGAATTAGACCAGTGCGAGTGTGTTGCACACAATTGCTCAGGAATGAAGCATGACGTATTGCGTAGGACCAGAAGAACCGTGGAAGCTGGGCTTCAATCAGGAGACAGGAAGCAATGTGGGTGATGACCTTGATGGCATTTTCTGCAACACCATCACCCTCCTTGACATAAGAGACAGAAGGCTGAAAGACAATGGGAGGTTGATGGTTGATACAGTAGGCCTCAAATTGCTGAGTTGTTAAGACGGAGGTTGTCTGTAACCCTGTACAAATAGTGTTCGACGAGTGCGGAAGAGTTGCTCTTCAAAATCAATGCGATCAATTATCCATTGAGTGATGCCTGCTGTGCGAGTGACAGTGTTGACCTGTGGCATAGTCGACAATAACTTCAAAGCAGTTGGAACCGTCAAGAGAACGTGTACTGATCTTTCCAGTTTGGTCGGTACACAGCATCTGCAGCAGGGCAAAATCAAAACGAGGTTTGGCCATGAGGTGTTGCTGGCGCATCTTTGCCATATCGCAAATGAGGGAAGGCTTGCGTGTTGTTGGTGATGGAGCAGGAGCACTGTAGACATCACCAGACTTGAGAGTGTCACATACTTGCTGTCAGTGGATGTGGCCAAATCGTCGGTTAGGACCCTGCATCCATGAAGATCCACCCAGTTTTCCATGTCAGCCTTTTGGAGAAGTTTGTGGCCAATTCCATTCCAGGCAGAGCTGTTCCTCCTCCTCCTCCAGTTGAGGTAGAAGGTGAAGAGGAATTTGAGGTTGAACAAATCTTGGATGCCAAGTTGTTATGAATCACCCTCTGGAAACCTCTGGAACCTTCTAGAACATTCCTTCATGGAACCTTGTGGAACCTTCTGGAACCTTCTTTGCTTTCCTGACTTGTCTTGTTGTCATTGGTATCATTGGTATCATTGTATTACTAATTGCTCTTTCTGGAACTTTCTTTGAGTCTTGACAAGGAAGACTCTCAAGAGGTATGAAAGGGGGATGGGGGACCTGTCCCATCCCTCAAGTGAATTATTGTTTTCAATACATTCATCACTCCTCTCACTTCCTTGTCTGCCTTGCCTTGTCCTGCCATGTTCCTGGCAGCACCCAGTGCCTTCAACTCTTCCAAGACGTCGATGGATTGACATAGCCTTTGGCTCCAGTCTATGGGTGACTCCTGGTTTGCGGCGGTCACAACAGTCCCTTTCCATGTGGTGAACGTATGCCTTGTGGTAACCACACCAGTAGCGTGGCCTATCCCCACGACGAGGTGAGTGAGAGCAGCTGTGGTTGTTGTGGATGTTGCGACCCCTGTTGTCACTGTTCCTGTAGTTGCTTCCTTGGCGATAGTTTCATTCTGCTCACTCAAGGTCATTGCGGCCTCCTTGGATGTGGTCACTTCAGTGGCGTCTATCTTCGAGTTCCGCCTAACACATTACAGAATAGACTGCAAATAATTTATTTTCAGTTGGAGAATGCGTCCTCTTTCCCTTCCTCTGACTCTGTGCCCACTGCCATCCCTCAACATCCCCAAAAGAAGATACTCCTCTCAAGACTTTCCCCCTTCCCCGGACCCTTTCCACCCTTCAACTTCCTTCTTCCCCTCTGCTGCTGTTACAACTTGTGCCGCCGCTTCTGCTGCTGAAGGAAGCAGCCCTCTGTAAGTGCGTGGTCCTGCAAAGGAGGGGTGGCTGGGCGTGCCGTGTTAGTCCAGCCAGCTAACATTGGGACAGTGTCATCTACGGGGACAATCGCTTACTCGTCGCCTCGCTATCCCTGCAAGGCAGGGTTTGTGGTGGTGGCAGTTGGATACAGGTGGCCATTGCTGCCAAAGGTGGCCCCAGGGCCACCACCGCCAAAGCGGTCGCTGCTGTGGCAGCTGTAGTTGCCTGTGAGCGATTTGGTTCGTAGCAAGGGATTGGGGTGGGGTGATACCAGCTGCTGCGTGCTTCTGTTTTCGCTCGCACACTCACAGTCACACACAGTCACACACACCCGCGAACGGCTAGACACTTTGTCACATGACTGAACATAAATAGTACGAAAACAATAAAAAAGTAATGTAAATAAATATTGACGAGAATTATGGAAAAGGAAAGACAAAGAAGGAAAAGAAAAAAGACTCCCAGTGCGTGCGTGTGTGATGGATGGACTGTCTGCGACCAATCAATCAACCGGGCATGGCCGAAAGAGAGCAGACTTTTTTGTTTTGTTTTGTTTTTTGTTTTGTTTGTCACGTCCGTGTCTTTTTTTGCCTTTGTTTTTCCGACTTTTTGCCTTTTTCGTGTAAACACATATGCATATCCTTTTGTTTCTCATCCTTTTTGCTCCCTTTTGCTTCCTTTCGTTTGTTTCGTTGTGTGGTGTGCTATTGGAGGATGGGGCAACGAATAAAAACAAAAAGAATACAAATTTTTTTTTTTTTGGTTGCTTGTCAATAATTATTATTTGTACAAATTTAGACGAATAGAGAGAGAAGACAGGACGCACTCGCTCACCAGACAGGCAGACAGGCTCACTCACAGGCAAGGCGGATCCGTTCTCAAATGGTGGGCGACGAGGCGCTGGCGCAGCCGCAGCAGCAGCAGCAGCAGCAGCAGCAGCAGCAGCGCCGCACGGCGCACACGCTCCGTTATTACCGCAGCACCGGCAGCAGGGTGAGCACCTCCATGCCTCGGCAGCGCCGCCGCACTGCGATGAAGAAGGCGGCGACGAAGACGGCACCGACGATGACGACGACGACGACGGCGACAAAAACCACCAGCTCTATGCGCAGGGCCGTCGCCATCGCCCTTGCAGTAGCAGTGGCATGCACGGCCGTAGGCAAGGTCGAGGCCGACTGGGTAGGCGTTTACAAAGGTTGTGTCTGCGATTCCAAACGGGACCCGTTCGACCCCAACAACGTACAAACCCCTCAACCCCTTGACCAACCATCAAGGCGCACACCACACACACATCACATCACATCATATCCTCTGCTCTTCCTTCTCAAAATCGACGCAGATCCTGACCCTTTACTTTACTTTCCACTTCAACTAACTGGCCCTGACCTCCCTCAACCCACACACACACACACACACACACACACACACACACACACAGGCTGCCGCGGCATCAACCATCAATATGGCCCGTTCGACTTCCGCACGCCGACGCTGCACACAAAGTACACCGTCGCGGCCAGCGCGACGACGACCCGAGACTGCGCGCAGCTGTGCTCGAGCTACTACTACTTTCTGATGTTCCCGCCGTCCGGGACGTCCGGCCCGAACGTGGTGTGCGCGTGCGTGGACCAGAACGACGCGGCCATGGTCAAGGACATGTCGCTGGCGGGCCTGGCGGACGGGGACTGCACGCAGCACTGCGCCGACGGCGCGAGCTGCGGCGGGTACGACGGGTATACGCACTACACGACGTACGAGGCCCACAACTACAATCCGGCTGTCAAGGACTCGGACCTGAGCCCCGCCGTGAAGAGCGCGATTAGCGGCAGCGGCGGCGGTGGTGGTGGTGGGGGAGCGGCGACGAGCACGGCCAGCACGAAAAAGACGACGACCACCACCGCCGCGCAGCCGCAGACGACGACCACCCAGCAGTCAGGTGGTGATGGCGGAAGCGGCGGTGGCAGTGGGGGTAGCGGCGGCTCTGGCGGCAGCTCTGGCGGCGACACCGGCTCCGGCTCCGGCTCCGGCTCCGGGTCGGGGTCGGAGTCGGGGTCAGATCCTGGCTCTGGGTCGTCCGGCAGCGGCGGCGTGGTGGAGGACACGACGGTGGTGGTATTCAGCACGGCGACGACAGACGCGAACGGCAACAGCATCGACCCGACGATCGTTGCGATCACGTCGACGGGGCAGATCACCATCAAACCGCAGACGTCGTCGCCGATCACGATCGCCGCCGGCGGCGTCGGGTCGGCGCCACAGGACACCAGCGGCGGCGGGGGGAGCAGCACCAGCGGCGGGGGCAGTAACGGCAGCGGCGGCGGCAGCAACAACAGCGGCAACGGACCGCTCAAGTCGTCGAGCGGCGCGGCGGGCCTGTCGGCCGGGCTGATTGCGGCGATCGTGATTGGCGCGACGGCGCTGCTCGCGTCGGGGCTGTTTGCGGCGTGGGTGCGGCGGCAGCAGCGCGAGAGGCGCAACGGCGGCGGCGACTTTGTCAAGTTTGCGCCGTCGTCGCCCGGCGCGGCGGCGGGCGCGGCGGCGGGGGGCGGGGCGGTACGGCGCCAACGGCGCGGGAATGGACGGAACGGACGGGAGGGCGCCGGCGTACTACTACGGCAGCGGCGGTGGCGCGCGAAACACGCCGCCGCCGCCCGCGCCGCTGATTGGTGGAAGCGGCGGGGGCGTGGGGATGGTGTCGCAGACGGGGTCGATCTCTGCGTTCCGCGAGGCGTCGCGGCCGGTGGAGCGGTCGTTCACGCCGCAGTCGCAGACGGGCGGGCTGGGGTTGTCGCTGGGTCGGCCGATCGTGACGCCGCAGACGCTCGCGCGGCTCGCGACGGCGTCGTCGATGGCGTCGTCCATGCCGCGGTCGCCGACGTCGCCGATCGGCGGCGACGACGACGAGCGGCCGTGGAGCGGCGGTGGTGGTGGGGGGTTCTCGCAGCCGCCGTCGTCGTCCATGTACCAGAACGCGACGGCGGCGCTGGCGTACGCGGGCGGGCCGCCGCTCTCGGCGGGAACCGGGAGCGGGTCGGGCGGCGGCGGATCGGTGTCGCCGGCGTATCCGCCGCCGGCGGGGGCGGTGGCGGGCGGGTACGGAGGGGGAGGCGGTGGCGGGGGGACCAGGTTTGCGCACAACGGATGGTGATTATTACGGATTATTGGCTCCCTTTTGTTTTCACTTCTGCCCTCTGTTCTTTCTCTCGCTTTGGTGTGTTTGTGGTGTGAAATCTTGCTCGCAGCTTTTTCCTTCTATTCCTTTTTTTTCACCGCCGCCCTCCTTCCCTCCCTCCCTCCCTCCCTCCCTCCCTCCCTCCCTCCCTCCCTTCCCTCTCGTCTTGCTTGCTGACGGACTCTTTCTCTTTCGTTTCGTTCTCCGTCTCTCCAGCTATCTCTTTTCTCTCACTCCCCACTTGCCTATGCCACCTTGACCCCCAACCCTTCAGTTCTCTTTCTCTCTCTCTCTGTCTCTCTCTCTCTCTTGTTTTTTGTTTTTTTTTGTTTATCTCTTCTCCCTCTCTTTGTTCTATGTCTCTCTCTGTCGCTGTCTCTGTCTCTTTAGAACGAGTGCCGTGTGGGCAATCGAACAGTACGTAGAACGCACACACCTCCCCGTCCCCGGCGCCTTGTTGTTGTTGCGTAACCGAGGTCTCCTTTGTTTTCCCTCCTTCCCCTTCCCGTTTCGGTTACTGTACTCGTTTTTTTTTTTTTTTTGCCTGCTTGTTCCGCCCTCTGGTCGTTCGAAAGCAAATGTTGTTTTGTTCTCTTTAGGGCGTTTTCTTGTGGGTGTGTGTGTGTGTGTGCGTGTTTTTTTTTTTTTTCCCTCTGGAAACTGACAGACCCGCAGCAGTGGATGGGATCTCTTCTCAGCTGACTCGCTTCGTGTGTGTGGGAACTGGAACGAACAGGAGAAAATTTTGAAATAATTTTTTTTTTTTTTTTTTTTTTTTTTTGCTTTTGAAGGATTTGAGGAGGAGCGAGGGAGAGACAGAGAATTATATTAGTATGTGGAAGAACTGGGGGGGATGAATGAATGCGCACTTGCCTGTTGATTGGTCGATTGGAGTGAGACAAGATCAAACCAGAGCCAGAGAGAGAGAGAGACAGAGAGAGAGAGAGAGAGAGATAGAGAGAGTAGAGAGAGAGAGAGAGAGAGAGAGAGAGAGAGAGAGAGAGAGAGCGAGAGCATGAGAAACCACAAAAAGGGACCGTGAGGGCTGCTGGCTGGCACGACCAATCAATCAATCCACCCGTTCGACCTCGTCAGAAGGAAAAGTCAAAAATAATAATCACAAGCGCCTCTTGCAGCGAGCGAGCAGACAGGAAACAACTCGCTTTTTGCTGCTTTTCGTCGTCGTCGTCGCAGTCGTCGTCGCAGTCGTCGCCTTCTTCGATCTTGACCTCTCTCTCTGTCTCACACTCTCTCTCCAATCCCCCTCCTCTACTCGAAACCCCGATCGCACCCACTATCTCATCCGTCCATCCATCCATCAATCAGTGTTGTAGTGAAAGTCAGCCATTATGCCTGCAAAGAAAAGGGTCGACAACAGCAACAGCCCCGCCGGCAAGAAGCCCGCCGCGACGCGCGCCGCCGCCGCCGCACCACCACCACCAAGCGGCGGCGGCTCGATCCCCGTCTCGAACCTGCTCGTGCTGAGCCCGTCGCGCATCGCGGCGGTCGGGCTGGTAGGGCTGGTCGCCGCGGCGGCCGCGTCACAGTTCTTTGCCGTCATCGACGGCTGGGACCCCCGAGTTCTACTGCCCGCGCTCCTTCGACGAGGCCGACGCGATCGCCCGCACCCACTTTGGCAACGGCACCCGCATCCCCGCAGACAGCCCGGCCTACGCGGCGGACCCGGCCTTCCGCGCCGCCGCGGCGACGCTCGCCGAGCTCGACCTCAAGGCCTCGGACGCCGGCGGGCTCCGCGGCGGCGACGGCGAAGACGCGCGGCGGCTGTACGCGCTGCCGATGGTGCACTACCTGCACAGCGGGCTGCACCGCGGGTTCGACTACATGAACTGCGTGCTGACGCAGTTCTTCCGCGACGCGATGACGGGGGCCGGGGCCGGCGAGCTTGGCGTCGTGTTTGGGTTGCACACGATCTGCCTGTTTGTGGCGTTCCTGCTGCTCGCCGGGTTCGAGCGCACGAGGCTGACGACGCGGTTCCCGGCAAACTCGTTCGCGCTGGTCGGCGTGCTGGCGCAGTTTATCGGCGCCGGCGTCGCCGTGCCGCGCTGTGGCTGCTGCCGTGGCTGGTCAACTACCCGGCGCGGACCACCGCGCCGGGCGCGGCGCGGCCGAGCCACCTGGGGTCCGACGCGCAGCTGCACTTGGTCGGCGTCGGCATGCTGTGGTTCGGCGCGCTGGGCGTGGCCATGACGCAGCCGACGCTGCTCAACTACGCGTTCGTTGCCGTTCCAGTACCTGCCGGGCCTGCTGCCTCTGTTTTTCGCTGCCAGCCGCTGGCTGCGGCGGCCGCGTCCCGCCCACCACCGGTCGCTGTCGTCGGCGGTCGCGACGGGGTGGTACAAGTTTGCGCAGTCCGGACTGGCCCTGCCAGACCTGTTTGCGGTGGCGCTGCTGGTCAAGACGGTGGTCGAGGCCGGGGCGGCCACGGACTCGGGTCCGTCACTGGCGCCGCTGTGGGACTTTGCGACGACGCCGCTGTCCCTGCGGCCGCAGTCTGCGCTGCCGGCGTACTTTTTGCTGGTGGACACCGCGGCGCTGACGGCGTGCGCCGCCGTGTGGGTGTGGGCCGAGCTCGGGTGGTTCGAGCTCGCAAAGTTTGCGGCGTTTGCGGTCGTCGTCGGGCCCGGCGCCGCCCTGATGGGCGCCGCGGCCGCGAGGGAGAAGCTGGTGGAGGAGGTCATGCGCAAGGAGTTTCCCGACGTGCCTGTCGCGCCGCCGAGGGTGCCGCGCGGCGCCGCCGTGGAGCAGGAGAAGCAGCAGGAGAAGCAGCAGCAAGGGGAGGAGACGAAGCCGGTGGAGGGAGCGAGCGAGGAGGCGAAAAAGTCAAAGTGAGGAGGGTGGCGGGGGCGTTCTTGTTGATTTGCTTGCTTTAGAGTGGTTTCAGGGGGGGGAACCCCCCCGACAATCCCGACGCCCACTGTTGCCTCACTCACTCTTTCTCCCTCTGACTCCCTCTCTCTTTCTCTCCTTCGCCTTTTCCTCTCGCTCTCTCTCTTTCCGGCTCTTGTTACTTTCCTCTTGCCGGGTGTTTCTCTCTCGCTTCGTTCTCTAGTTTCCCTTTCTTTTTTTTTCTTTTTTTTTGTTGTTGTTTTTTTGTAGCTTTCGTCTCTTGCCCGCCTTACCTTGCCTTGCCCCCTCACTACCCAACACTCTCACCGTTGCGTGCAGAACACCAAAAAAAAAGGAAATGATCTCGTTATTTTCCCCCTCTTTATTTCCTCTCCCCGCCTCCCCCTTTTGGTTGAGGTGTTTGCTGCTTCTCTCTCTCTCTTCTCTCTCTCTCTCTGTCTCTCGGTCTCTCTGTTTCTTGCATCAAGCCCACCGCCTCCCCCTTTCTCTCCTTCTCTCTCTCTCTGTCTCTGTCTCCCCCTCTCTCTCTCCAACCCTCTGCATACGCGGAAATGCAACAAATGAATAAAAATACACGAAAAAGTATGTATTTTTGTTTTGGAGTAGATGCTGGAAATGCAGGTTGCAGGCAGGCTGGACGAAAGGGGAGAGAAAGAGAGACCGAGAGCGAGAGCGAGAGAGAACGAGAGAGAGAGAGAGTGTGTGTGTGTTGTGGGAGAGTTGACGTGTCACAGCTTTCTTTCTTTCTTTTGTTTCATTGCTTCTTTCTTTCTTTCTTTCCTTTTTCTCTCGTTTTTCTTCGCTTTGCTTCCCTTTCCAAACCAGCACACCACAACAGATCCGCCAGTCTCGCCCAACCGGTTTGTCGAGTCTCGCTCTCGGACCGCCCGCTCTTTCAACCAAACGCTAACTCCCTACAACTCGCTAAATGTGCTTCCTTCCTTCCTTGCTGTCCACGTAAAACGCACGACGATCCATCCACTCCGTCGTGTTCGAACCCAGTCGGACCTCGCTGCGGCATACGGGACCGACCGCCCCCCCCGTTCATCAGTCCCCTACCCCCAGCACCACCACCACCACCACCACTACTACTACTACTACGACAACTATCGCGCGACGCACTCGGTCGAGGGAACCGGAAAGCACACCCCCCCCTCCCAGCCATCCAGCCATCCAGCCATCCCGCCCGCCAGTAAACCACCACCACCACCACCACCACCACCGCAATGGTGCGCATCTACCTGCGGTACGAGCCCGACACCGCGGCCGGCAGCGGGGTGTTTGGCGTGATTGCGTCGTACGCCGGGAACGTGGCGTACGACGCGACGGGGCGGTGCGCGGTCGTGCCCTGTCTGGAGGACGTGGCCGTGTGGGATTTGCGGCGGGGCGTGCTGGTGAGTTTTTCTTTATTCCCCGCTTTTGTTGTGTTGGGTGTTTAGGTGTGGGCTGTGTGTGTGCGTGTGTGTTTGCATGCGGTCACTGATTCCTGCGCAAAAAAAAGGTCACTAAATGGCACGACGCGGAGAATCGCGCAGAGGTGACGTGCATCGCGAGGTCGCCGAATAAGAGGGATTTTGCCGTCGGGTGCGTATTCTTTCTTTCCTCACTTTTTTCACTTTTGTAGTATTGTTGTTCTTCCTCGTTTCATTCTCTCATTCCCCAACTCTGTTTTCAATCCTCCAATTGAAAAAAAAAACCCCCCAACCACCACCCATTAGCTACTCCGACGGCTCGGTGCGGCTCTGGAACTACGAGACGGGCGCGTCGACGACGACCTTTACGGGCCACAAGACGGCCGTGACGGCGCTCGCGTTCGACCGCGCAGGGTACCGCCTGGCGTCCGGCGCGCGCGACACGGACGTGGTCGTGTGGGACGTGCTGGCCGAGTCCGGATTGTTCCGGCTGCGCGGGCACAAGGACCAGGTGACGGCGCTGCGGTTCTTGGACACGGTCGTCCCGGCGGTGGTCGGCAGCGGGGAGGAGGAGGACGAAAATGACGAGGAGGAGGACGACGGCGGCGGCGACGAGGAAAAGGACGAAGAGAACCGGGGCCGGGAGAACGGCGATGGGCGCGGGGGCCGCCGGCGGACGCGACGTCGGCCGCTGGTGGTGGTGGTGGACCACCTGGTGTCGGCGTCCAAGGACACGACGGTGCGGTTCTGGGACCTGGCGACGCGGCACTGCGTCGAGACGGTGATTGCGCACCGCGGCGAGGTGTGTTCGCTGGAGGTGCTTGGGCGCGAGCCGGGCGTGGTGCGTAGCGGCGGCGGCGGCGCGCCGGCGGCGGAGCGGGCGGGCCGCGCGGCAACGTTGGTGACGGGCGGGTCGGAGGGTGAGCTGCGTGTGTGGCGGCTGGATTTGGAGCTGCTGGCGTCGAAGCTGGAGTCGGGGGACGGGTCGGTGCTGAGCGGGTGGAGCTCGGGGAAGGACGTGGACGCCAAGGCCGACGGTGCGGCGGCGGCGGCGGCGGGATCCGTTGTCCCGCTCCAGCCGCGCGCCATGACTTCGTACGGCGTGCTGGAGAGAGAGCGGACGGACCGGGTCATGCAGATCAAGATCCACGAATCGGGCAAGCACATGGTCGTTCAGGTGAAGTGAGCCCCCCCCCCCTTTTTTTTTTGTTCTCATTCAAGTGTTTTAAACAACCAAAAATTAACAACAACGACAAACAACAAACTCAATATAAAAACAAACAATAAAAATAATAATACAGGGCAACGACCGGCTGATCGAAGTGTACAAAATCCGCACGCCAGAGGAGCTCCGCCGGCGGCTCGCGCGTCTGCGGAACCGGCGGAAGGAGGAGAAAAAAGGAGCAGGCGCCGACGGCTCGGCCGCGCCGGTCGTGCTATCCGCGACCGACGAGTTCCCGCGCATCGGCTCGCACCGCTGTGTGACCAAGGTCCGGTCGATCGACCTGTCGCCGGACCTCGGCGGCGGCGCGTCGGACGCGTTCCAGATCCTTTGCGGGTTGACGTCGAACCAGCTCGAGGTGGCCACGGCCGGCAACAGCGGCAGCGGCGCCGTCGTCGCGGGAGGAGGAGCGGCGGCGGCGGCGGCGGCGGGGACCGAGGCGGTGGTCCGGCGCACAATGACGTTGGACTACCCCGGCCACCGGCACGACGTGCGCGCGCTCGCGCTCTCGTCCAACGACGCGCTCCTCGCGTCCGGGTCGCACGACGCGCTCAAAGTGTGGAGCATGGCGTCGCGGCAGTGCGTGGCGAGCTTCGCGTCCGGGTACGTGCTGTGCGCGGCGTTTGTGCCGGGCAACAACCACGTCGTGGTCGGCACCAAGGAGGGCGACATTGAGATATTCGACCTGGCCAGCGCCGCGCGGATCGAGACCATCCGCGGCGCGCACGCCGGGCCCGTCTGGGCGCTGCAGGTTTGGCCCGACCGCAAGGGCGTCACCACCGGGTCGGCCGACCACGACGTCAAGTTTTGGGAGTTTGCGCTGCGCGAGGTCGCGGACGATGAGGACGGCGACGACGACAACGACGACGAGGGCAAGGGGAAAGGCGCGAGCAAGAAGAAGATCGTCGGCGACGACGGCGACGGCAACGACGAGGAGAACGACGAGGAGGAGGATGAAGAGGAGGAGCAAAAGCTCGGCAAGCGCGGGGGCGCGCAGCGGCGGGCGGCGACGTCGTCGTCGACGGCGGGCGGGGCCAAGTCGGCGCGCAAAGCCAGGTCCGCAGCGGCCAAGCGGCGGGTCCTGACGCTGAACCACACGCGCACGCTCAAGCTCGCCGACGACGTGCTGGCCGTCGCGCACAGCGCGGACTCGAAGCTTTTGGCCGTGTCCCTGCTGGACGCGACGGTCAAGGTGTTTTTCCTGGACACGCTGCAGTTTTCGCTGTCGCTGTACGGGCACAAGCTGCCGGCGCTGGCGGTCGACTTTTCGACGGACGGCGAGCTGATCGTGACGGCGTCGTCGGACAAGTCGATCAAGATTTGGGGCACCGAGTTTGGCGACTGCCACCGCAGCTTGCTCGCGCACGCCGACTCGGTCATGGCCGTGCGCTTTGTCGAGGACACGCACTTTTTCGTGTCGGCCGGCAAGGACGGCGTCGTGAAATACTGGGACGCTGACAAGGTGCTGAGTTTGATATTTCTTTTATTTTCTTTTATTTTCTTTTTTTTCCCTTTTTTTGTTCCTTTTTTTTTGTCGGTATGTGGTACTCACCCACACTCCCTCTCCTCGTTTCCCAGTTTGAGCAAATCCTCAAGCTCGAGGGCCATCACGGCGAGGTGTGGTCGCTCGCCATCGGAAAGCACGGCTCGTTCTTTGTCTCGGGCTCGCACGACCGGTCCATCCGCGTCTGGAGAAAGACGGACGAGCAGGTTTGTTGTTCAACTTTATTCGTGATGCCCAGGGGGGGGACTTTCCGCCTCCCTTTCGACTCGCCCGCATTCCCACACTCACCCCTTTCACCCTACCTCTTTACGCGCAGTTTGCCCTGGAAGAAGAAAAGGAGCGGGAGCTGGAGCAACTGTACGACCGCGCCGCGCTGGACGTCTACGACTCCAAATACAACCAGCCGATCGGGTCCGGCGTCGAGCCGGACCCGAACAAGCCGAACAGCGGCGCCCCCGGCGAGCCGTCCTCGACGACGGCGACGACGGTGCCGACGCTGTCGTCCATGCGGTCGCACGACCGCGTGCTGTCCGCGCTGTCCGTCTACGAGGAGGACAGCGAGGCGTACGAGCTCCTCCGGACGGGCGCGGACCCGACCGCGACGCGGTCGCCGTACGTGGTCGCGGCCAACCTATCCTCGCAGCCGCCCGAAGACTACGTCCTCCACGTGCTGTCGCAAGTGCCCGCGGCCGAGCTCGCGACGGCGGTCGCGCTGCTGCCCTTCGCGTCCGCCATGACGGTGCTCCGGATCGTGGCCGCGCACCTGGAGCGGACGGGCGCGCACGGGTTCCTCGCGGCGCGGGTGGTGCTCGAGGTCGTCGAGCAGCACCACAAGGCGGTCGTGGCGTCGCGCGCGAGCCGCGAGGTGCTGCAGCGCGTGCGGACGCTGCTGCAGGCGCGGCTGCGGGAGGAGCGCGAGCGCGTCGGGTTCAATTTGGCCGGGTTGAAGGTCATGAAGCGCGAGTGGGAGGCCGCGCACGCGATGCGGTTCTTCGACGACCAGGTCGCGGGCGTGCCGGCGCGCGTGGCGGGGTTGAGCGGGAGGGAGCAGGAGGCGCTGAAGAAGAAGGCGGCCGCGTATCGGCGTGCGGAGGCCGTCGGCCCGGGGGTCTTTGGCGGCAAGAAGAAGGGCGGCGGTGGCAAGCAGACGGCGGAGAAGCGGAAGCGGTCGTGAAAGCCGACGTTTTTGCTGTTTTTTTTTTCTTCTTTTCTTTCGTTTCTTCTTTGGCTTGAGGGGCGTTCGCTCGCTCTCTCTCACTCTCTCTCTCGCTCTCTCTCTCATTCGCTGTCTCTCTCCCTCTTTGTTTCTTTCCGACCATCTTTTTTTTCCTTCAGGTTCTTAAGAGCACGGGTGCTGCTGATGGGGGGATGGGGGAATGCTTGGGGGCCCTTCAATATTAGTGAGGCGCGGGTGAAGTCGGTAATCTTGTTTGTTTTGTTCGCCGTCGCCCCACCCTGTGCCCGCGGGTGGCTGAGAATTTCAGAAGACTTTCCGAATGGTAAATATTTCTGCCACTCAAGAAATTCCCCGTCAGAGTGACAGGCAGACAGACAGGCAGACAGACAGACAGACAGACAGGGAACAAAAGCAACCAAAAGACCAACGGACGAACGAACGATCGGTGAGCGCAGATGGACCACGCCGACCGAAGTCCTCCCCGTCCCCGCCCCCGCCCCCCCACCCCCAACGCAGGCTCTTTTCGTGAACCCATCAGGGTGCCGAAGGATCCACCAGCCAGGACAAAGGACGATCACGTCGACCTCGACAGATATGGCAATGGCGGTGTCCGCGGCAGTCGATGCGCCGCAGCGGCTCCAATCAACGTGGATTATCGCCTGCAACCTGTTCTCCTCGGGAGCGCTGGCCGGCCAGCTTCAATGTTCGTGCCCTGCTGTTTATGGAGGTGTTCTTTCTCGTGCCTTTCGTAATGATCTGAAATACTGCCCCGCCCAAGACCACGCACTCCACTTCATCCAGAACGACATTCATGTCGTCAATCTTGCGAAAACAGGCTCCGATGCTGGCCAGTGATGAGACAGCCACCTTCCGCCCTCTCTACCCAGGCGCATTTTGTCTGTGGCTCCAGGCCAGTCCTGTTAACTTTGGTCAATTTCAACATGCTTAAAAGAAACTTCTGAATATTGGCTGTTCCATTGCTAAAGCTAATGCAAATACTCTCTTTTAAACTGTCTCACTGTCCCAATGCCCTGTTTTCCAAATCTCCCTCTTCTCTTACTGCCCCCCAATCTAACTTTCATTTTCTTTTTCACAGAATCCGCAATTGATTGTGCCTGTGAAAAACTATGATGAGCAAAGTGAATTCCTGGACTGTGGTTTTTGAGCTTGGTGATACTGGAAGGAAGATTGAAGTTCCTGCCAGCACCAGCTTTGACGACCTGCACCAGCTTGTGGCTTCACAATGGAATATCGCTGGTCCCATTGAATTGGTGTATGTGGACTCTGCAACTGGTGGTAAAATGATCCTCGATGTGAAAGATGACCTGGCAAGCCTGCTTTCTCAGCATTTCAAGTGGAAAGTAAGTTTGCTTCTCATCAGTTGTTCTGCTTTTTTCATTTCTTTCTGAAAAATTATTTTAAGGTGCTTGCTGTTCCTGTTTCGAACCTACCTGGCATGCCCCACACTGTTCCCACTGCATCTGGAGCAAGCACAACCACAGCTGCTGCTGGTGGTGGTAATGGCACTGTTCCAGTTGCTAGTGCTCCTGGAGTTACCCACACTACTCCCACTGCTCTGCCTACTGCTGCTGCTGCTGTTGGTGATGGCTTTGATGAGAGCCTTGTGCCGGACAAGGGTGAGTTGTGCAGTTCAGGAATGATCATCAGAGACTCACCCTTGTTGTTTCAAACTCTCCTTCAGACAAGTGGATGGGGTTGATTCCAAGAGATTGGGAGTGTGAGACTGGTGTTCAAAGGCATCCTTTCTTTATTAGGTCTGAGCATTGCATGTTTTTTTCCAACAGTCATCTGACCCCTCAAACAGCTACCGCCAGGCATCAGAAACAGTGTTTGCCAAGGACCTTTTCCATGAAATTGAGAAGGCCTTGTTGAAATCTTTCAGTGGCACTGCTCTTCCCAAAGAGACCAAAATGAGTGGTCTCCATGCTTTTCGGGATGCAAAGTGCCTTGCTTTTGGCCAGAAGTGGGACATCAACTTCATGTCGGGCTTGTATTACTCTTCAGTTATTATTCTGCTGTGTTCTGATTCGAGCATGAAGCGGATGCTTGAGGCTGACAAAAAGCTGGACGATTGCTTGTTGGAGGTGAGCTTGTTGATCTGATTTCTGATGTTGCTAAACGTGGCTGTTAGTGGGAACTTGCACTTCAGATGAAAGAAGAGAGAGGAGTTGACATCCTGCCAGTTCTTCTCTCGGAGCATGTGGCTGCAACTCTTGACGATGGGAGGAAGGAGTTGTTGGAGAACAAGTTCAGCACTTTTGATTACTCCAAGTTTCCAAAATCACTTCATGCTCATCCTCTGAGCCCTCGGCGCCACACTGTATCTGAGACTGTCAAGATGGTGCTGGAGCTGAATGGCCCCTTTGCCCATAGAAAAAGCGATGATGTCCAGAAGTATGCACTTGCATTTTGTGTTTGTTGTGTTTCTTGAACCTTCCTCACACAACTTTAACTTTGGATGCACAACAGGGTTGTCACCGCTGCAAGGAATGTGTACAGTCGTAGGGAGGCTGAAAAGAAGACTCTCCATGCAAGTTCAGATATTTCACTCTCCAGATCCAGATTGAATGAATTGGAAACGTGGCTGACTCCCCTGTCTGACATGATGGATGATGAAAGGCAGGCCCTTCTGAAGAATGTGCTTTCTGGATCCAGGCAGTGGCTCCTCAACAGAGTGTTTCAGTTTCTGTCACCACACAAACCGCCAGCAGCCAGCACCAATAGGGTGATGTGGTTGAAGGGTGTGGCTGGAGTGGGCAAGTCTGTGATGGCTGCCATGGTCTCCAGAGAGCTGGAGGCTTTTGGAATGCTTGGTGGCATGTTCTTTTGCAAGCATGACGATGAACGTCGCAACAGTGATCGCAACCTGGTCCTGACCCTGGTTTTCAGTCTTGCAAAGTTCAGCTTTCAGTTTGGAGAAATTCTTCTTCAAGTCAAGCAAGACAATCCAGATCTTTTGTCCAGACCCGTGTTTGAGATGATGAAGGTGCTGCTTGTTCAGCCACTGCAGAGTGTTGTTGATGCCAAGCAGCTGGATGTGCCTGTTGTGCTTGTTGTGGATGCCCTGGACGAGTGTGGTGCTGTTGGCAAGAGGAGTGACATTCTGTCGGTGTTTCTGGAGCTGAACAGGCTGCTTCCTTCAAATGTGAAGATGCTGGTGACTGGACGCCCTGAAGAAGATATATCAAAGGCCTTTGAAGAGATTCCAGTCACTGAAATTGAGCCAACTGCCGAGGAGAACACTCAAGACCAGATTGAGTACACACAAGCTTTCCTCAAATCCTTGAATGCTGCGCAACCTGTGGTTGATGAGGGATCGAAGCTTCTTGTTTCAAAGTCCTCTGGGATTTTTGTCTGGCTTGTGACTGCTTGCACCTACCTGAGGGACTCCCGCACTGAGGTCATCTCTCTTGACACGATCAACGCCCTGCCAGAGGGTGACAAGATGAATGGCCGCATTGATACAATGTATGACAGGATCTTTGCTGGCATTTTAGACTCAGCCAAGTTGAGCCAGTTGGAGTCTTTGCTTCACACGGTGCTGTCCATCATTGTCCTTTCCTATGAACCGCTCACTGCAGCAGCCATGGTGTCACTACTGGATGGGGAGAGCCCTGGAAACGTGAAGAGATGCATCCGAATGCTTGATCCTATCCTTGTGATTGATGGCTCCTCCAAGAAGATCAGGATTTTCCACAAGTCTGTGAAGGATTACCTAACTGACCCAACGCGATGTGGGCTCTCTGTCAGGATTGAGTTGAGTGATGGTCATGCACGATTTGCAAAACTGTGCATCAGTGCACTGAACAAGAATCTAAAGTTCAACATGTGTGATCTGCCATTTGACAAATTTCACACTGAGATCCCTGATTTCAATGAAAAAGTCGCAAAAGGGATCCCAGAGCATGTCCAATATGCGGTGAAGCACTTCTGGGAGCACTGCTTTGACGCCTCAAGGGAACGCTCCCCAAAGATGATTTCAGTGGAGAATCAGACAACCTCAAACAGTCTCTTGGCTGAGTTGCAAGATTTTCTTGAAAATCACGGACATCACTTCATGGAGGCCTGCAGCTTGTTGGACTCACTCAACCTGGTGATTCCTGCCATGACCAAACTTCAGACTTTGTTCGATGGTTCTGCAATGAAAAACTTGGAAACGTTGCTGATAGACATGAAAAGAGTTTTGCAAAAGTTTCTCATTCCACTCAAGGCATCAGCCTTGCAGGTCTATTTCACTGCCATTCCTTTCTCTCCAAGTGGCTGTGAATTTCACAGGAAATTTGGAGGGATGTTGCCAGCGGATTTGCTGTGCCCAAGAGTTGTCAAGGGGCAGCCGACAGCTTGGTCTGCTTGCATGAATGTCCTTGAGGGACACACTGGTCCTGTCACCTCTGGAGCATTCAGTCCTGATGGGCAGTTTATTGTGTCTGGAAGTCAGGACGGTACAGTCAGGATTTGGGATGCAACCACTGGCCAGGAGATGCACAAGCTGGAAGGACACTCTCATAATGTCAACTCATTCATTGTCGTCTCTGCAGCATTCAGTCCTGATGGGCAGTTTGTTGTGTCTGGAAGTTTTGGCAAGACAGTCAGGATTTGGAATGCATTCACTGGCCAGGAGATGCACAAGCTGGAGGGACACAATGATATAATCAACTCTGCAGCATTCAGCCCTGATGGGCAGTTTGTTGTGTCTGGAAGTCATGACAAGACAGTCAGGATTTGGAATGCATCCACTGGCCAGGAGATGCACAAGCTGGAGGGACACAACGAAGTGGTGAATTCTGCAGCATTCAGTCCTGATGGGCAGTTTGTTGTGTCTGGAAGTTGGGACAAGACAGTCAGGATTTGGAATGCATCCACTGGCCAGGAGATGCACAAGCTGGAGGGACACAATGGTTGGATCAACTCTGCAGCATTCAGTCCTGATGGGCAGTTTGTTGTGTCTGGAAGTGACGACGGGACAGTCAGGATTTGGAATGCATCCACTGGCGAGGAGATGCACAAGCTGGAAGGACACACTTATGAGGTCTTCTATGCAGCATTCAGTCCTGATGGGCAGTTTGTTGTGTCTGGAAGTGCTGACAAGACAGTCAGGATTTGGAATGCATCCACTGGCCAGGAGATGCACAAGCTGGAGGGACACAACTGTATGGTCCACTCTGCAGCATTCAGTCCTGATGGGCAATTTGTTGTGTCTGGAAGTAAAGACGATACAGTCAGGATTTGGAATGCATCCAGTGGCCAGGAGGTGCACAAGCTGGAGGTACACAACGATGTGGTGAATTCTGCAGCATTCAGTCCTGATGGGCAGTTTGTTGTGTCTGGAAGTTGGGACAATACAGTCAGGATTTGGAATGCATCCACTGGCCAGGAGATGCACAAGCTGGAAGGACACACTTCTTGGGTCTCCCGCACAGCATTCAGTCCTGATGGGCAGTTTGTTGTGTCTGGAAGTGCTGACATGACAGTCAGGATTTGGAATGCAACCACTGGCCAGGAGATGAACAATCTGGTGGGACACAACAATGAGGTGAGGTCTGCAGCATTCAGTCCTGATGGACAGTTTGTTGTGTCTGGAAGTGGCGACAATACAGTCAGGATTTGGAATACATCCACTGGCCAGGAGATGCACAAGCTGGAAGGACACACTTCTTGGGTCTTCTGCACAGCATTCAGTCCTGATGGGCAATTTGTTGTGTCTGGAAGTGGCGACAAGACAGTCAGAATTTGGAATGCATCCACTGGCCAGGAGATGCACAAGTTGGTGGGACACACCAACTCAGTCCTCTCTGCATCATTCAGTCCTGATGGGCAATTTGTTGTGTCTGGATGTCGAGACAAGACAGTCTGGATTTGGAAGGCATCCACTGACAGAGCTGATTTAAGCTGGTCTAAGAAGGCAACCAAGGCCCACTGGCAGTTGATGCACAAGATTGATGGTTTCTCTTTCACAGTATCTAATGGTTTCAGTGCTGATGGGCAGTCTGTTGTTTTGAGGGACAAGGTTGGAACAGCAATTTGGATCGAAATTGCAACTGCTCTCCAATTACAAGAGAATGCTGGTCTTTCTGGAACTGTTTCTTGCAACCAGCAATCGAGTTTTTGTGTTCGTGATGTGTCAGGGAAGAAACTGCAGGATGGTAAAACTACCTCTGTGTCTATTATGAACAATGGTGTTTGGTTCTCTCCCACCAGCACCAAAGTCCTTTGCTGGCTTCCTCCTGAATTTCGAGGTGACCAGCAACTCCTCAGCAAACATTCAATTCTTCTCCTTGGTAGTGGCATTTCTACTGTGATTCAGTTTTGATTTTGTTTCTGTTATGGAAAGAGTGGTGGTTTTTATTTATGAGACTTTGGAGGTTGTGGTTGTGGTCCCCTTCAGCTTCAGGGAGTGGCTTGATGACTTGGAGGGCTGGTTGTGACGTGAGACTGGTCCCAAAATTGCTCTGAAAGCATTGGGATTTTCATGCAAGACCATTAACCTTTAGTTCTTTTAGAGCCTCTTCAATAGAGACTCTTTGTTTCTTTCCAGGCTTTTTCCTTCTGTTTTTGCTGTCCCTTGTTGCTTGTGTACTAGAAAGAGTAAAGTTGCAGCACAAAGTAATGAATGGAGCCCTTGTTGTGTATGGCTGAAATCAAATTTGAAACTGCACTATCTGGAATCTATTCTTCCACCTGGGAGCACAGTTTTCATGCCTGTGAAGTGTCATGGCAAAAGCTTCAGAACCGGCAGATTGTTGTGGGAGAAGTTTGGAAGTGTGGTGTTTGGTTCACTTCTTCCACCACCAATATTTCTGGCTGTCTTCCACCTGAATTTCTCTGTGAATGGCAGCTCCTATCTGAACCTCCCCTTTTCCTCCTTGGCACTGGCAATTGCATTCTTATTGACTTTTGACGGGACTCCTTCTTGTTGTTAGTGTGTGCTTCTGAGACTACTGCACTATGGTTGGGATGGCTGATGGAATTTTGTTCAAAGTGCTCTCTGGTGATGGATGTTGGAAAAGGAGACTGCTTTGAAGCCAATGATTTTCCTCACCAAAATCCCTTCAGTAGTTGTGAAACAGAAACAGGAGCTCCTTTCTGAAGGCTCAAAGCACTTCCAATACTGGACAGACAGGCAGTGCAAGACGCTCCATGTTATGAATCACCCTCTGGGAACCTCTGGAACCTTCTGGAACCTTCTTTGCTTTCCTGACTTGTCTTGTTGTCATTGGTACCATTGGTATCATTGTATTACTAATTGCTCTTTCTGGAACTTTCTTAGAGTCTTGACAAGGAAGACTCTCAAAAGGTATAAAAGGGGGATGGGGGATCCCTCAAGTGAATTATTGTTTCCAATAGAATCATCACTCCTTCCAGTTCCTTGTCTGCCTTGTCCTGTCCTGCCATGTTCCTGACACTCCAGCGGTGGTTTCCCATCTGTCTGTGCCTGCACATGGATCACCCATGTCAATTGGAAGTGCAAAAAACGGATGGAAAATGGATATTGGAAGCAGGAAGCATCAGTACCAAAATGACTTTCAAATGAATTTCTCATTCATTGTTGAAAATTGCAACAATTCTGGAAAATCGTTCAGGAAATCAAACCAGCTCGTTTTCGCAAATGCGTGTTCAAACATCCTTGCAACTGCGAATTTTCGATAAGCTGTGTGAGTTTTTTCGTTTGGAAGCTGAACTCCAAGCCCAGCTCTCTGCTGTCATCCGCCTTGGAAGCATTGCTCTCTGTCTGGCCCACAGCCGCATGATCACATGGATGCCTTGATTTGACCCAATCCATCCCCATTCCATCCCTGCTTGCCAAGATCACAATGCCTTGCAGCAATTTCACCACTGCCAGATCTGGACCCATCACTTCGCCAAGGCTTTGCAGCTGCAATCCGTTTCGCTATTTTTGTCGCAATCGCGACCTTTAACCGCATACTCAACTTCACAATCACGTCCACCATCAGTTTCACTTCCTTCCAACCACAACCTTCAGTCATGACCTCAGCGCTGGAACAAAAAAAATAAAAAAAGGGTAAAAACCTCTCCTAAATTGTCTGCTTGAGCAGAGGAGGAGGAAAACTATTAACACCAGGTTTCTGTTCCACTCAATACTTGGAGTATTTGTCAACACTGCAAGCCAGCGCCTGGGTCTGCATTGGTGGTGGCTTGCTCTCCCCATGCGCATTGTGAGAACAATAACTTACAGCCACAATAGGTTCAGGTCCGTCTTGTGCCTCTTGCTGCTAACCAGTCAGCTCTGCCTAACAAGTCACTTAGGCCATTTTATTTCTTGTCGATGTAAGGAGTAGTACGCAAGTTTTGAAAGACTTTGGTGCAGTTTTTACATTGGTCTACTAATAGGAGAAAAAGGGTGCTGCCACTTGCTGTTTTGTTGCAATTACAATTTGTCTTGATTAGGATCAACAATGTGAAAGGGTACCAACAGAAAGCCCTTTCAATTATGAGCGTGCTGATACTAGTTTCATCACAAAAGGCGCATTGGTGCAGAAGGGCCTCCCACGCCGCTCGACACTACCCGCCCTGGCTCGCCGCCGTGCAGGGAGGGTGTCCAGATGACGAAGGTCAAAAGTTCCCAGTCGATTGACAACATCCGCGCTCAAAAGTCCCACTGCTGATACAACACCACTATACCCTTGAACGGCGGCCAAATCAAAAAAAAAACATCCCACACGACAAAAAAATGAGAACACGCTCAGGCCAACAAGCTTCCGAAATTTTCTCGCTCAAATCCGCGCCTTTTCTGACTCTGCGAGCAGATTCCCCTCGCCAAACAGATCCGGCCGCGCCCTCCCGTCGACCCGCAGATGGACGTCCGGACAGAACTTTGCCACGAGCACGATGTCCCAGCCGCCGTCCTCGCAGACGCGCCACGTGTACACCGAAACGGGTGTGACTTCAACTTTTGCTGCGGGTTCGACAGAAGCGGTGGCGGCGGCGGCGGCGGCGACGACGACGTCGGCGGCGGCGTCGCGGAGCTGGCGGGTGAACTCGCCGAGCGAGTGGCGGGTGTGGCGGTACCCGACGGGGATGTCGGGGAAGCGCAGGATGAGGAGGACCGGTGTTGCGGAGCGGACGGCGCGGCGGAGGGACGGGGCGAAGTGGGCGACGCCGTGGGTGAAGAGGGTTGAGCCGAGGGAGGTGCCGCGGAGGGCCGGGTGGACGCAGGCGGAGCCTTTGTAGCACACCTGTTTTTTTTAGGTTTGTTTGGGTTGGATCAGTGGTTTGCGGAAGGTTGCCAAACAAATGAAGCGAAACGCACTGACCACAGCTCGATCGGGGTCGATGCGGAGGGGCACTTTCCAGGCTGGATCAAAGCTGCTACCCGCCGGCAAAAAATCTTTGCCGTGGAAGAAGGAGCACTGGAGGTTCTCGGGCAGGGGCATGGATGGGTCCATGACGACACGGAAGAGGCCCCGCTGAAGTCCCAAGACGCGATTCACAGCAGGCGCGTCGGTGGCAAAGAGGTAACGACCGGTGGCGAGCACGCGCATGGACTTTCCGGTTCGCTGCGACATGATTGCGGTCGGGTTAAGGGCGGCCGCGGTGGGGAACGGCTTCCCGGCTACGACAGCTTGGTTGAGCTCGTCATCATCATTGGCTGTGACGGCGACGGCGAGGAAGACGCAGCGCTGGGAGGCTTCGAGGATGAGGTCTTTGTCCGGGACGGGGAGGATGACGGACCGGGACACTTCGTCGGACGTCCAGAGGTCTCTGATGTCGGCGAGGAGTGGCTGAATTGAGTCGGAGTCGGGACCACCAGGAAAATCTTGTGGGGAACAAGGGGTAGAATATAAGGAACCTGTCAGCAGGTCAACCAATTTCGCGACGTGTGTCTGTCAGCCGGTCTGGCCGGCCCGATCACTATTCTTCTTTTTTTTTACTTTTTTTTTTTTTTTCTTCGTCATCCGCAATCGTGCGACATATGGCGAAATGACGTAGGCTCCTTTTTTGTTTCATTCCAACTACTCTTCCAGCGGAACACGGGAGCTTCGGGCCGAAAGTGAGGCCGGGGGGGGACCAATCGCGGTGCGTCGCGAAATCCTGAAAAAAAAGGGGAAAAAAATTGGGAAAGAAACGCGAAAATAAGAAAAACAAAAAAGAGAAACCCAATTGGACGGCCCCCACCAAAAAAAAGAAGAAAAAAAAACGAAACTATCGATTGATTCCAAAGCAACGGAGAGTTCTGCAAAGGTCTTCGTGCCTGTATGCTTCGTCACTCTGTCTCGCTTCAGTCGCCCTGAGATATCTCTCTCTCGCTCTCTCTCGGAAAAAAAAAGAAGAGAAAGCGGCTTGGGCACCACTTGATATTCATAGCCAGATCTAAAACGCCACAACCCACGAAAAAAAAAAAAAAAAAAAAAGGGTTAGGGTTAAAGTGAAAGTTTAACAAAGCAAAACGCAACACACAAAGAGCCCATGATCCCGTCATCCCTCTTCTCGTCGCGAGCAGTTCAAGTTCCACTGGGCCGCGGCTCCGCTGCTCCGCCGCCCCCGCAACCAACGACGACGCTCCATGCCCCTCCTCCTCCTCCTCCCCCTGCCCCTCCCCCTCCTCTTCCTCCCCAGCAGGGTCCTCCTCCCCCTCCACCTCCTCACCACCACCGAGACCACCACCGTTTTGTGGACGGAGCCGGCGGCAGCTACCACCACCATCACTACCACCACCGACTCCGCCCCGCCCACCACCACCACCACCAACACCATGCCGCCGCCGCCGCGCGAGGAGCAGCTTCGGCGGCTACGGCTGCGGCTGGGGCCTACAGCTCACTTGCCACGCGACCACCGCCTCCACGGCCGTCGTCGTCGTTGTCGTCGAGGTGCGTGATGTGCGACAGGCGCGCGGCGCAGGTGCGGCCGGCGGTGCCTTTGATGTCGTGCGCGGGGTTTGTCGGCGGCGGCGGCGGCGGCTTGAGCGGGAACGTTGAAGGTAAAGGAGTGTGAGAGGGCGTGTGCAAAGCAGACGAGACGCAGAGAGAGCGAGAGAGAAGTGAGAGAGAGAGAGAGAGAGAGAGAGAGAGAGAGAGAGAGTGAGAGAGTGAGAGAGAGAGAGAGAGGCAAGAGACAGAGAGCAAGACAGAGACAGCGAGACAGACGGGTCGAACCGCAGATATTCCACCCTCCCAATCCTTCGATCCCCCCCTGTCGATCCATTCTCGTTTTTCCCCCCCCGTTTTTTCGACTCCAATTCGAAGCAAAAGCTATGCTTATTCAAATACCATAAAAAACACTACTCCCCCTACTACACTTCCCAATACTACTCCACACACACACGCCGACGCCGCCGGCCGCCCCCGTCATCGCGCGTCACTCGGCGCGACCCACGTCGCCGTTCGTTCGTCGCCGGCAGGCACAGCGCGCACTACCACGGCAGCAGCGGCGGCAGCAGCAGCAAAGCAACAGCGGCGGCAGGAGATACAGCACCAGCGGACGGCGGCGGCGGCTCGCACAGCACCAGCAGCAGCAGCAGTAGCGGCAGCGGCAGCGTCCGACGCCGTGTCGTCGTCTTCGGCGACGGCGACGAGGACGATGGCGGTGCGCGACGCGGCGGTGCTCCTCGAGGCCCTGGCGAGCGACAGAGGCGGCCGCGAACTAGGTGCGTGCGTGCGTGTGTGTTTGAAGCGCGCTTTTTGCCCCCCCCCCCCCTGCCCGCCACCTCCCCGCCCCCCGTTTCCTTCCCTCCCATACCTCGATCCCAACACCCGCTCTTGCCCTGGCCCCCACCTTCCCGCTCCTCGTGGACAACCTTCTCCTTTCTCGCCCGCTTCATTTTTCCTCCCCGCGCGGGCCCAGCCGTCTGTCTGTCTGTCCGTCTGTCTGTCTGCCTGTCTGTCTGTCTGTCTGTCTGTCTGCCTTGGGGCAAGGTGGTCAGGCGTCGCGCGATCGGGTGGGTCGTGGGCGTGGTGGGGCGGGGGCGGCGCGGCGGGGGAATGGGGCGGGAAACAAGTCGAAGAAAAAGCTCCGCGCCGACCAGCGAGTGACAGAGGGGGAGACGGAAGTTGGCCCAATCCGTTTGGGCTTTTTGTCTTCGGCAGACGCGTTGGCGGGGGGGGTCTTCGCGATTGGTTTCTTGCGAATGTTTTGGTGATTCCAATTGGTCCCCTCTCTGTCTGTCTGTCTGTCTCTCTGTCGGCCGCGTCTGTCCTTCTGCTAAACTCTAACAACAACAAAAATTTTTTGCTCGCCACCAAACCAAAAACAAAACAAAACAAAACAAAACAAAAACATGACCAAAAAAAAAAAAAAAAAGAGCGCCTCCAAGCCCAAGCCCGCATGGCGTTCGAGTCACGCGTGAGGCAGGCACGGCAGTTCCATTTCAATTTATCCATTGCTTTTTTTGCCTAACCCTTGTGGCGTGACCCGACTGACCGAATCGTCCTGTCCCATTCTCGCTCTCTGTCTCTCTCTCTCTCTCTCGCTCTCTCTCTCTCTCTCCCTTCTCTCTCTCACTCTCTCACTCACTCTCTCACTCTCTCTCTCTCTCTCACACACACCAGGCAAAAGCAACCGCCTCGACCCTACTCTCGACCCTCACCTCCACCTTCCCCCGCGCCCCACCGCCACCACCGCAACCACTGCCACCACCACTACCACCACCTTACGCCTCCGCCGCCGTCGCCGTCGCCGTCGCGGCGACCCAGCCGCAGCAGCAGCCACCGGACTCTCCACGCGCCCCGTCAGCCGCCGCACCGCACGGCGCCGACGCAGCGGGTGGTGCGGGCGCGGGTGCACAGCAGCAGCAGCAGCAGCAGCAGCAGGGACGGGAGGGGCCGGCACGTCGACGGCAGGGGCAGGGACAGCAGCAGCAGCGGCTGGTCGTGGCGCTGGAGGTGCTGGTGGAGAAGGTGGTGCGGGACCTGGACGCGCTGGGCGAGCGGTGGGCGGCGATGCAGATTGTGCGGCAGCAGCTGGGGGCGGCGGCGGCGGCGGCGGCGGCGGCGGCGAGTACGAGTAGTAGTACGGGTAGTACGGATTTGGGTACGTCTGCGGCGGCGGCGGGTGCGATTGCGATTGCGGCGGCAGCGGCGGCGGTGGGGGACGGGTACGAATACGAAAACGGATACGGATGCGAGGTCGACGGCGACGGCGACGGCGACGGAGGAAGAGGCGGGGAGGGGCGCGGGGTGGTTCTTTGGCGCGACGGCGGCGGCGGCGGCGGGTGTGCGTGTGGATGCTGCGCGCCAGAGGACGCGACGGAGGATCCCCCCTCGGCGGCGACGGCGGCGGATGGAGGGTCCCGCGTGGCGCGGGGTGATTTGATGCGACTGGAATGGGAAGGGAAGATGGATTTTGATGGATGAGGACTCTTCCACTTCTTTGCGCCCCGCCGCTGCTGTAACCGAAACGAAAAGTCGAGGGGAGGGTTGCTTTTGCCACCGCCAAAACTTAACGCACTGCTCTGTTGATAATAAAATAATTGGTTTGATTTTTTCTTTTGTTTTTTTTTTGTTTTTGTTTTCCCCTCGTTGGTTGCTGTCGTTTCGTTGTTTGAAAGCACTTGTTCGTTTCCTTTCTCGTTTTCTTTTCCTTCTGTTTTTCTTTCTTTATTTGGGGTTGGCCATTGTTTTTATATGTAATACTTGGGAGTGTTCTCCCTTTTTCGCGAGAGAGCACACTTTGGGTTTCCTCTCCTACGACACACACACACACACACACACCACACACACAACTCGCGCAGCGATGTTTGCCGTTGGGGGGTAGGTAGTAGGACGAGGAGGAGGAGGGATGAAGAGAGATATTCGGGCGCACCCGCGTCGCACTGCGTCGTTCGCGTGTCGGCCACTTCGAGTAGGGAAAAAGGTAAAAAAAGGGGGAGCAAAGGAAATGGGAGTTGAAACGAAAGAAGAAAAGAAAGAAGGAGAAAACACTCATGGACAGTGCGAGATGACACAGGCGAACGAAAAGGAGGAAAGAAAAGGAGAAAGGGGCGGCGACAAAGGTTTTCGAATAACCAGCCCCTTCCTTTTGACAGACGGCAGCGAAAAGCGTGTAAAAAAACATAAAAAAAAATAGGGACAAGAACAAAAACATGACATGATGACAGGAGAGAGAGCGGTGCCTGCACTCGCAAGAACGAAAAAGGGCTTGTCTTTAATGACACCAACAGGGAACAAAAGAGGACACAGCGATAGAAACGGGAGAGGGGGCCAAGAGACCCCCCGCTAACCTCGACCAGCGATAGAAAGAGCCCGGGAACTTACATATGGCATCCCACTCAAAAAAAATTCATACAAAACTTCCCTCCTCCGCACGGATTGTTACAAAATCAACACAATGGTCGACCGCAGCTCGTCAGTATGTGGCCGCCACGGGGACTGCGGCGTTGATGCTCGAAGCGCCAGTGACCTGTGCCAATGTGACGCCGGTGGTGCCAGCCGCGCCGGCGCTGGACGACGACGACGACGACGTGGTTTTCGTCGCGGTAGTGGTGCTCGTTGTGGTCTTTGCGGCGGTCGTGGTCGCGGCGGAGCTCGACGACGAGCTGCTTGTCGCCTTGTTGGTCGTCGTCGTCGAGGCGGAGGAGGAAGACGAGGTGGTAGTCTTGACTGCGGAGGACGACGACGAGGACGACGACGCCGCCGTCGTCGTGGTCTTGACGGCGGACGATGAAGACGACGACGACGAGGAGGACGTCGTGGTCTTGACTGCGGACGATGACGATGACGATGACGATGACGAGGACGTTGACGTGGCCTTGGCGGAGGATGACGACGAGGACGACGACGACGACGACGACGTGGCCTTCGCTGAGGACGACGACGACGAGGAAGAGGATGTCATGGTCACCGTAGACGTGGAGGTCACCTTTGCGGCCATCGAGGACGTGCTGGCGCCGTTGACGGTGACAATGACGACGGAAACGGTCGGGGCGACCGTAATGGTCACGGTGGTGACCGTCGGGTTTGCTGACGCCGACGCCGTGGTTGTTTTAGCCACAGAGGCCGACGACACCGAGGAGGAGGATGATGATGAAGTAGACTTTGCGGCGGAGGAGGAGGAGGAGGAGGAGGAGGAGGAGGAGGACGAGGAGGAAGAAGTTGCTTTCGCCGCAGAGGTTGTTGTTGTTGTCACTGTCGTGGTAGAGGTGGTTGTGGCTTTCGCCGCACTGCTGCTACTAGCGGCGGCCGAGGAGCTGGCAGATGACGACGAAGAGGAGGAGGAGGAGGCCGCGGCCGCAGCGTTTCCCGCGGCCCGCCGCGGTCGGGCGTGGGACGGGACCGCAGATAGGCTGGCAAGGGCGACGCACAAGGCGAGAGCCAGGACGAGAATGCGAGCGGCGGCGGCAAGCGGCGATGACGTGGCAGAAGGGTTTCTCCACGGTCGTTGGTTGTTGTTGCGGGTGCTGCGACCGTTGCTGCTGCTAGTGCGCATGCTGGTGCGGCAGGTCGGGAAGCGAGCGTTGGGGGCGTGCGGTGCTGGCATGGCTTTCCTTTTTGGATTGAGTGGGCGAGTGAGTACTCGGTTTTGCAGGAGGTGGGGTTGAAGTGGGGGTAGGTTCAAGAAGGAGGAGAAGAAGGAGGGAGGAGCGCGCGGTTGACGGTGGAAATTCGGAGCGACTTAAATATAAAATGTGGCGGGGGCGGTGCTTGATTGATGATGCGGTCGAACCCCGCCCGCTTTCCTTTTCTGGCTGGCTCATTTTTTTTTTTTTTTAATTTGCACGCCGCCGCCGCCGCCGCCGCCGCTGCCGTTCGTGATTTGGTGCGGAATGGAAAATAGCCGTGCGTGCGTGCATTGCACACAATGAAGCGACCGTTGATCTCCCTCCGTCTGTCTGCCTGTCTATCTGACTGTCTGTCTGTCTGTTTGTCGCTCCTTTTTGTCTCTCCCGCTCGCACACACAGCAAAATCTCTTTTGACAGGTTTGCAAGACGGCAGCTTCGATACCGCAAGCAAACTCCCCCCATCGGCCCAATTTGACGAAAGATTCGGATTGCAAGTAAAGAGAGTGTTTGCCGTGATTGCACACCCCCCAACAAAACACCCCTAACCAGGAAAAAAAGTGTCCGAATAGAAAGTAGACAAAAAAAGAAAAACGAGAAAATTCAAGAAGAACAAAAAAGATAAAAACAAATTTGGGCCAAACGAGTTCTTTCCACCCCCCAAATTTGTCCCTGCAAAAAGGCTTTGATGATTAAAGGAGAGAGAGAGAGAGAGAGAGAGAGAGAGAGAGAGAGAGAGAGTGTGTGTGTGTGTGTGTGTGAGACAGACAATTAAGAGACAGACAGACGTCATAAGTCCAGCTGATCTTCCCAAAAAGAGATAAAAGTACGAAAAAATTTCCGAGTATTAATATTCAAATCCGATTCCTTTTTGATTTCCCTCCACAAATATCGATCGATGGGGTGATCGAGTCAGACTTGGTCATACTGTTTTTGACAATCAACGAACCTAAACAGAAAGGAACGACTTGCAAGCAATCCTTGCCAAAAAAAAAAAAAAAAAAAAAAAGGAAGAAGAGAAAAAAGGATTAAAGACGAAGCCTTCAATGGATAACTAGGGGTACCTGTTGACTTATAAACAGTCCTTGCAAAAAAAAAAGAAAGAGGGAAGAAAATTTATTAAGTAGCAAGGTCACATAGAGAGCTTGAGAAGCTGCACAGAATGAATTAAACCCTAAGATGATCCACCAACTCCTTGTAAACCACATTTCTAATAGTTGGTCCACCTTTTTCTTGATTGTGTTTTGCAGTTATTATAAGATCTGCTGGGGATGTCACTCTTGAAAAAGCAACATAGGACTGTCCAAGTGCAAACACATCCTCCCACATATCCAGTCCAACCTTTTTCAAAGTCTGGCCTTGGGACTTGTTGATGGACATTGCAAACGCAGGTCTAACAGGAAATTGCTTTCTGGTGAACTCAAAGGGAAATCCTGAATCACTGGGTTGCAGAGAGATTCTGGGAAGGAGGACTTTCTCTCCTTTCCTGCTGCCCACAACAACTTCACAGAGCAGCACATTGGGGCAGACCTCACATAGGATGAGGCGTGTCCCATTGCAGAGTCCATCTGTCAGGTTGCGAAGGAGGATGAGAGGCATTCCCACTTTGACAATTAGCCTGTGGGGAGGCAGGCTGGAAGGGCTAAGGGTCTTGAGGAACTCGGGGCTAATGAGAAGGCTGTTGCCTTCGTTGTCTCCAACTGGGGAGTCAGCAGAAAGTAGCTCCTGGGTATCTCCTGGAAGCTGCTGCACAGCATACTCATTGAACAGATGAACCACATCATTCCTTGCAGCCAAAATACACCTGTCTGCGAGGTAGGATGCAAAAGCTTCCCCTGGCTGCTGAACTGCTGCACCAAAATCATCATAGACTGCCTCAAACAGTTGCCTCACGCGAGGACTGCCATCTTTTGCAGGAAAGGTGAGGGTGCTGATGTAGTCTGGGACAATGACATGATTGGATGCTCCATTTGGAGTGTCAAACTGCTGCAGGCCACCCCTGCCAAGGCAACCCAACCATCCAGCAAAGTCAACGGCATTCTGATTTGCTGTTCCCTGCGCAAGCCTCATGTTGGTTCTCAGCTCAAGCATCCTGACATGCCTCCAAAGGTTTGAGAACTTGCAGGAAGCCTTCAGGATCATGGTCTTTGTGGCGTTGGACACAACAGGTGCAGTCTGCTTAAAGTCGCCCCCAAGAAGCACTACTTTCCTCCAAATGGGGTTTCAGCCATCTGAGGATCCGAGGGCCTGACAACATCCCGCAGGACTCTGTCAATTACATCCAGAGCCAAGGAGTTGAGCATGGATATCTCATCCAATGCAATGAGATCAGCCAAGTACAGCTCCAGTGCACAGTCAGTGGACATTTTGATGCCAGACTGAGAGTCAGCATCGAGCTCTATGGGGATGGCAAATCGAGAGTGGGCAGTTGTCCCGCCAGCCAGCAGCAGCACAGCTATTCCTGAAGAAGCTACAGCATGGGCAATCCTGCCCTGACCAAAGCGGCCTTGACTGCTGCGGACTTTTGCCAAGATGGCATTGTAGACAAAGGTCTTGCCGCATCCTCCCACTCCCTGAAGATAAAAGATTCGACCTTCTGGGGGAGGCAACACTCCAGGTTGTCCACATTGCTCAACAGCATCCACCACTGCCCTGTAAGCAAAGGCCTGCTCCTGGTTGAAGCTCCTTTCAGCATTTGCCACAACGGCCTCCAGCTGCTGCTGGTTGTAGTCCGAGTTTAGCCTTTGAAAAATCAGCTCGAGCCGGCCTTCCAGCGCCAGCACAGGCTCAGGCTGGAACTCTTCCAGCTGTGGCAGGGTGGGGAAGTTGCACAGTGAGGTTGACAAACTCTGCAGGGACGCGTCCAGCAGCCTCAACACAGTGCAGTACATGTGGTCTGTAGGGGCAAGATCCAGATTCCCATGCTCCAGCTGAGCTGTGCGAAGCTGGTCAGCGACCATCTCATTCCTGAAATCATTGTAGAGAGCCCTTGGATCTGCTGGAGCATTGAAAGCGAGGAGCAGTGCAAACAGCCTGATAAACTCTCTTGAGCTTGTCATCACGCACACGCCCTGCTGCAAGCACCGAACTGCCTCACGATCATCAGCAGTCAACCACGTCGCACACAGGCCTCCTGAAACGTTCCAAAGGTGGTTCCTTCCACAGTCCAGAGCTGCTCAAAAGATGTAGGGCCTCGGACGTTGGCCAGAAGAACGCGGAGGAAATATCTCTCAGAGTCCCAAGGGCTTGCCGCATACATCCTACCAATTGTTGCTGCAGCCTGCTGCCTCTGACGCTTTGCCCACCTCGCCTGCCTCTGGTTCCACGTGTAGTGCTCAGGAACTTCAAAGTACAACAGCCTCCTTGCATTTTCATCACGCTCGTTCAGTCTGAAGAAAGCAAGAAGCTTGGAGTCCCTCTGAAGGGCAGCGACTTCCTCAAGGTCAGCATCCTCGTCAAAGTACACTGGCTGCTGGTCAGGGAGATGCACAGCCAATCTTGTGACTGACGGTATCTGGCCTTGCATGTGGAACTGGAAGATCCTCCAGCAGGCCTCCTGAGCAGACACGTAGCGGGCATCAAGGAACTCATTGATCTCATCCAAGCAGACAGCCACCTCTCCAGAGCTCACGGTCACCCTTGCCATGTCATGGCCCTTGTGCAAGTATTTCATGAGGTACTTGATGGCCCTCATGGTGGCGCAAATCTCCACATTGATGTGCGCCTGGTACTTTTTGGACAGATACCGGTTGAATGCAACCACCCAATGGTTGTCCACTTCAAAGCCACGTGGGAGGGTGAAATGCCGTCCATTATTTCTGCGACGGTACTTGATGCCACCTTCAGGAGACACCTCTGTCTGATTGACCCACGGCTTGGGAAACCCTTTTGTGCACTTGGTGGTGCCAGCAGGTTTGCAACGGTCAGAGCAAGAGTGAATCATGGTCTCCTTGATAATCCTGTAAAGCTCTGGATCCTCCTGAGGGTCAGGCAGCTCTGCACTCACAAATCGATCATAGTCGTCTGGGGTCTGGGGTGTGTCACTGGGGTCCAGCCAGGAGGCGATATGGGCATGGGGCAAGCCATGCTTTTGAAACTCCACCACCCAAACCACTGCAACCTGCTTGCCAAAGCAGATTTTCAAATCCTCCAGCAGGCTCTTTAGCTTCATGTGAGACTGTGCTCTCTAACTCCTCACCTAGGGCTATAGGTGGAAACTAGAGCATGGACCTAAATACCAATCCTGACTAATGAAAAGGGGCAAAAGGTGGGTGTCTAGGGGCACTAGACAGGAAAGTGTATTTGGAGTCTTAAAAAGCCCAAGAAAAACACAAATAAATCTCTAACACAAAAGAGGGGTTTCTCACACCAAAGCATGAAACAGACACAATCACAAAAGAAAGCATAATCCTCTGGTGCAAGACACAGAAGGGTTTCATCTGGGGCACAAGGCCAAAGCCAAGTTAGACCAGAGACAGAACCGACTGGATCGGTAAGACTGACTGAATCGGTAAGGGGAGTGACAAGCCACTACAACCCATCAAAAGAAACAACAAAAGAAATAAACAACAAGTCAAACCCTGAGTTGGAGGGGGTTGGAGAGACAAAGGGCAGACACAAGGAACAGTTTGTGTGCAGAGGTGCCTGTTGAACCAAATCAGAACTGTTTTCCACTTAACAGAACGAGACACAACTTGTCTCACTCCAAGGAGAGTGTTCCAACTCAATCCAAGGAAGAGGGTGCAACCAGGGTGGGAGACAGTGGGACTCTTCTTGTTTCATCCTACCAGGAGACAGACCTCTGCCTCGCCAAGCCAGAGAGAATAACCTGTCTTAGAAGCAAGGAAGGTCAATACCCACTCCCACACACAAGGAAGACACCAAAGACAACCACAGGTATTAGCATGAAAGGAAGAGGGTCTGAACCCAGTGAACCAGGCCCACCAAAGGCCAAAGAAACCATCACCAGGGACAGGGAGGAATACCAGAGAGACCATACCACCACATAATACCTGACCAGCCAACTCATTCATATCACCTTGAGAGACCTGGATTTGAAGCGATGTATTGACAGGAACCAGCGAGGCACTACCACAGTTTTACCCTCCCACCATCCATCATCAAGTAGCTCCTACCCCAGACCAGCCTAAACAGTATGTGCAGAGTGGTGAGGTGCACTGGGACTTGAACCCAGCACACTGCCATAGATGGCCAAGAGAACCAATTCTCCTGTCACACACCAGGGGACTGCCACCCCCAGCTCATACACACAGTCAGAGAAGGAATAAGGGCAGGCAAGAAGACTTCAGGTACAGGTTCTAAGGGGCAACAAGAATGGGGGGTGGGCTGCTTAAATAGGAGAGGGTTGGAATCAGCAGGGTGAAGGAAGAAGAAGGAAGGGAAAAAAGGGAAAAACATATACAAAAGAACAAAACAATAAATAAAACAACAAAGAAGAGAGAGGAGGAGTGAGTCACCAAACAATGGGGCTGAGCCATCAAACAAGGAAGACAGCTCAGAAAATCATGGAGCATTTCTTGGCATCAGCTGCCAAGAAAGATGGAGGAGATGGAGAGAGCTGGTTGGTGCAAAGAGGAAGACAGTCACTTACAGCCACAAAAGAAAAGAGAGACACACACAGAGACAACAAACAAACAAATAAATAAAAGATAAAACAGTAAAAACAGGAAAAACAGGATAAACTACTAATTGAAAAAATAAGTAAAAATCATCAATAAAGAAAGGAGAAAAAACCCTATGATCTCATACCCTTTCATGAGGCCTTTCATCATGGTAGCTTATGTAGCAGCTCTGTGTTAGGTCTGTGTACACCTGGACTCTGTACTTCTACCCACTGAAGCACATCATCCTAATCAAATTTCCAAAAGTGAGGGGGGCAAGGCTTAGTCATTGTGCAGAACTGAGCATTTCTGCATCATTCAGTTAGTGACTGCCAGCATGTGTCAAATTTAGCACCTTTCCCATTGAAGGGAGCGCTCTACACCACTGAGCTAGAGGGCCTCTGGCCAGTAGTGCAGAGTGGCCTGAGCCATTTGGCCTGCAACTTAGTGCGTAATAATAACATGAATAATATACATGGCCGCGGCTAAGAGACAGTCCAAATCTCAGTGGTTCGGCTTGCAGGGACAATAACAACCCATGAAAATAATAAGAAATGGGTCCAGCCGTGTTACATCACTTTTGTGAAATGTTGTTTGGTCGAGTCAAATTGATAATCCTCACAAGTTATCAGTTAAAAAGCGGGGTATACTCTTTTTATTTGAGGTCGCAGGCTCAACAGCCTGTCGTCCTCACATTCAGGTTAAACACACATGACACCAAGTCAGGCCTGTCAACAGCACTCTGCCCAGGAAGCAGGTTGCTTGTGATCTCTGCCCACATTGGATTGCAGGTGAAGGTAATGAAGAGAGTTGGCTTCCCATACTTTTGTGCAATGCTCATTGCATCCTGGTACTGCTGCTGCATGAAGCGTGGGGACCCAGGGAAGCTGGATGGAAGGACTACCCGCTTCCCCACCTGAAGAGGGTTTGTCACATCCGACCTGACAGCATCGTGCAGTCCATTATAATCTGCAGCCCTCAACTTTTTCTGGTTGTGGTGGATGAAATTCAGTCGGTTTGACTCCACACAAACATAGAGGTCCACAATCAGCTGCTGAAAGAGTTTCCTGTACAGGTGTAAGTGAGAGCCCTCCCTGTACATGAGCCGGTAGCGGTAGTACTGGGACATTGTAACAGTGGTCTGCCTCCTAACCCTTCTCTCACCACCATTGCTGCCAGCATCGTCACCATCTGTCCCCAAATCAAAATCCTCCTCAGGATCTGCATCATCAGCTGCAGCACCATAAGCATCCTCTGGAACGTCATCGTCAGAGTCAACATTGCTGTCACCCGCCAGGAACGTGACCACCCAGTCCATCCAGATCCTGTCCTGTCCTGTCCTGATCCTGTCCAGTCTGTGGTGCAATTTTCGCAATGCCAAGCATCCAGCCTTGGTCACCGCAGGGAAAGATCAAAGGGTAGGCCAGTGGGAGGTAGCAGGGGTGTTCTGGAGGAATGTGAACCAATTTGCCATCCTGCCCCTGTACAACAATGCTTTGATAAGCACCTTCCTCCACTTCAGGGTCTGAAGGCAGGATTGCAGCAATGACATCGCCAGTTGGAGCATTGTAGGTTGTCCTGGTAATGACTCCAGTGTGAGCAGAGGGTGAGCAAAACTGGATGCAAAAGCTTTCTGATGGATTGCGATGCAGACACTCTCCAGCCGTCTGATAAAGCCTGGCATATGGGTTGAACTGTGGCGGGGAAAGAGCAAAGAAGAAAAAAAGGGAGTCAACATCAGACTGTTGAAGAACCACAAACAGAAGAGGGAGAAACGTACCTCCAGCAATTCAGCCTGCAGCATCTCCACTATTTCTGGCATTGGGCGTAAGGAGCCAAATCCTCCACCAGCAACCGTCATTCTGGCGTTGAACTGCTGGGCAGAGTCATAAATGTACATCTGAGAGAACTTGGGGTGATCCTGGGGGTCGTTGCAAAAGTTGGAGATGCTGTGGTGAAGCTGTCCACTGATGGTGAAGACTGGAACACCTTGGCCGTGGCTGGTGATGTTTGCACCAACAGATGCAAACGCCATGAGGCTGTTGTAGTTGCGTGTGTTGGACAGGAACTCTTTGGACAGGCAGTCATTGCCCAGGAGAAGCTCACTGATGAAGGGAGTTGGGCCAGCCAACGGCAGCAGGGAGACTTGACCACAACTGCAGCAGAGAGAAAACTTGGGGTTTTTTTTCGATGATCCGCTGGTCTGGTCTTGAATGAAAATGATCGCGTTACAGAGTGGACAGGCTGTCTGCATTGGACCAAGGAAGTGGCAGCGATGGTCCTTGTCAACATCTTTGCCCCGGATCTGAAGGTCAAAAATGCAAAAATTGGGGGTGTGTGATCAGGAGGGCATCACCAATACTGCAAGGCAAAAGAAAATGGACCTCACCTGATCAGCACAAAACTCCTGAGCCACTGTGGTCCCAAGCTGAGCAATTGTCTTTGGGCATCGACGGTCCCGCCTCGTTTGGTGGGTTCTTTGGCTGCAGGCAGGGCAGGGGATGTGGCCAGGACAATCTTCGCTCTGGTGGTCAATTTTTTTTTTTTTATTTTTTTTTATTGTTCCAGCCCCAGAGGGGCTGGCGGGAAGAGAAAGAGCCATCAACGGTGAACCGTAATGGACTACGTCCAGGTATCACCTCAGCAAACCCACCCCATGCGCTACGGACTTACAGGGTCGTCAGGCATCTCCACCGCACATAAAGCCACAATGATCAAAGGAGAAGGGGAAAACACAGAATCAAGAAAATAGAGAAGTGAGTCTGAAGGATGTCAGTGTAAGAGAGGGGAGCATCTGTGAAAGATCGGAGGGTTGGGATAAGTCAGATTAGGCCGCAGCCCGTGTCAAGATTGAGAAGGGCAACAGTGGCTCAGTGAACGTCAGGGGGCTCAGCAGGAGATGGGTGACGAGTGGCTCTTGCTTGTTGGCGTGAGGGGAGTTGCATTGTGTGGTGAAGCCAGATAATGCCTGCAACAAGTTTTATGCGGCCGAGGTAGTGGTCAATCCATCTGGAGGAAGCCTTGGTGCGCAAAAGCCAGATGCCTGGGCAAGTGTCAGTGGAGTGCCGGCGACTACACGTGGTGCAGTGAGGTTGAGAGGGTTGTGAGGAGCTGTTACGAGTTCTGTGGGATGATGGAGTGGGAGGGAGGGAAGAGTTGATGTTTGGAGAAGACAGTGGGTGAGAGGCTGTGGAACGAGGGTGAGAGGCCTGGGAATTTGGTGGAGGGGATCTGCGGGGCTTGGAGCGCTTGTCAGAGGGCTTGATGGACTTTGATTTCTCCCAAGAGATAGTGTCGTCACAGCGGGGGATCCAAATAAGTCGATGGGCGTCAAGAAGGAGCTGATGGAAAGCGGTGACAAGGGTTTTAAGGACAGAGGCAGCAGGGTTATCACGTGAGAATAAGGTGTCATAAAAGGATTGAGGGATGAAGCCACGAAGGAGGGAGGAAAAATTGATACAAGATTGATCATCAAAGAGAAATTCAGGGCGGGAGAGCCAGTAAATGGGATGGGCTTGGGGAGGAGAGCGACCATGAGGTGCAGGAGGAACAGAGGAGGAAAGAGTTTCAGCAAAGGTGTTGCGAATCATGGCAATGGCGTCAGCAGCTGCAGGGCATTGCCAGACATGCTCTGTGGTTTCCAGAGCGTGGTGGCATCGACGGCAGAGCCCATCAGGGTAGACTTGAGGGTGTCGTTGGTGTAGAACTTTTTGGGTGGGCAAAGTGTTGCTGAGGATTTGAAGTCGATACTTGCGACGAGCAGAGCCAGGGAGGGTGCCAAAGAGGGAAGAGGGTTTAATTCCAGAGTGGAGAACAAGAAATGTGGCTTCCCAATGAACTAGGTCAGGGTTGTGGGTGATGTGGGCAAAGGCTGAGGTGTTCAGAAGTGCAAAATGGTGAGAGAGACCTGTGAGGAGTCGCAGTTGTCGTCGAAGTTGGCCCAAGATGGGGGTATTTGAGATGAAGGCAGTGGCTGGGAGGATCTGTTGTGAGAGGATTGGTAACAAAGTTGGGTCGGAAGTCAAGGGTACAGATGATGCCAGCTTGTCTGCTCGTTCGTTGCCAGCGTCGCCGTTGTGTCCACGAACCCAGGAAACTTGTGGAGGGGGGCCAATCCAAGACTGTAGAGTGGCTGCAACACATGCCCAAAGGGTGGGGTGGGAAGTGGTGTGCAAAAGACGATGGAGGGAATCAGAGAGAGGAGGTGTGTTGAGCTCGCTGTGTGGATGGGGACTAAAGGAGTTTGAGGGAAAGAGTTTCTCAAAGGTGTGAACCACTCCAAGATTGTCAAGTCGAAAAGTGAGGGGCAGGGAAAGCTTTGCAGTGATGGTGAGGGCAGCAAGGAGAGCAGCAATTTCAGCAGTTGTGGAAGAGGCAGAGAGTGGGGGGAGGGCAAAAGAAAATTCAAAGTTAAGCTCAAGGCAAACAACAGAGCCAGCCATGAAGCCCTCCTCGCGAAGGGAGCCATCGGTGTCAAAGGTCAAGGATGGGTGAGTATGGGCAAGGTCAGCAGGGAGAAGGGGCACGTCCATTGGTTGATAGCAGGGATTTGTGAAGGGAGCTGGATTGAAAGTGGAGTGGCGGGAGGTGAGGAGTGGGAAAGGTGTGGGTGTGAAAACGGTGGTGGGGGAAGGTGAGTTAACAAAGAAGATGGGCTGGGAGGGTCGAGTTGCAGTAGCAGTTGTGCGGCTGCTGATGGGGACTGTGTAGGTGGAGTGTGCAAGGGAAGTTGGATTGTAGGGAGAGATGTGCTTGCTGCAGGGGTAAGAGAATGGGGGGGAGCCAATGGGGCAGCCAAGGCATTGAACCAAGTGGAAATTGTGGGAGGAAGGGTGAAGGCGTTCAGGGAGCCTGGAGTAGTGATGAGAAAGGAGTTGGGGGTTTGGGAGTGTGTGAGTCCAGTTAACAATGCGGAAGAATTCCACTTGTGGTGGGGTCATCAGACGGAAAAAACTGCCACGAGCAAGGGGGGGATGGTGAAGGGGATCCAAAGAAGATGGGTAAAAGGGATTGTAAAGAGGACCATCAGGAGGGCTGTTTCGCTCTGGTGGTCAAGGTGATCCATGCTACCACAGGCATCACACGGAAGGCGGTGGGGACAGTCAAGTGAATTGACAGACTCGTGGGATTCGGCAATGTCATCAGGCTCGTCATTGCCCACACAAGTGAGGCAAGGTCAAGGGCAAAGCCTTGAGCGCTCATGTAGGTGATTCCGAAGGCCGCATCTTGGGCATGGCTGGCGGTTCAGGCATTGAAGAGAGTTTGGGCCATGGTGACTGCAGCGTCCACAGGAGGTGCAGCCAGCAAAGTTAAGGCAGAGGGGGGAAGTTTGGTCAATATGATTGGTGAGTCCACACTCAGAGCAGCCAGGAAATTGGGGACAGAGCAGTGAGCCTTGATTTGCATGGTTCAACTGCCCACACGCCAAGCAGCCAGTGAAGTGGGGACAAAGAAGGGAATCTTGGTTTGCATGGTCCAACTGCCCACACACAGAGCAGCCAGGAAATTGGGGACAGTGAATCGAGTCTTGGTTTGCATGGGTGACGAACCAACCCCCTGCTCCACTAATTGCAATTAGAAAATCAGTTTAGCCGCAAATCCTTGTTTTATTTATTATATAGATGGTAGTCCCACACACAGGCAATCTGTCCCTGGATTGAAGGGAAAGTGGCATTCCACAATGAACATTGCGTGGCAGGCCATGTGGAGAGTGACCAATAAAGCTCATGGTGTTAGCCCCAAGCCATTGACACACTGACAGACAAAGAAAGGACAGAAAGAGAGAAGTTGCAGTCTTTCAGCACAGCCGCACTGTCAAACCTGGAACCTCCAACAAACTGAGTGCTGCCCTTGCAGCATTTGGCTGCTCATGCAGCAACCCATTTGACTCTGGCACTGGCACTGCTTTTCCATGATTGGATACACTGTCTATCCTGGCACCTTCCTGTTGTTGCGTTGAGTTGCTTGAAGCTGCCTTGTCAGATGGGTTGGTCTGCCTCCAATGAGATGGTCTGAGTCACCCCACCCAAGCGAGAAAATAACCAAGGACTGCAGAGAGAGAGGGAGAGACAGAGACAGAGACAGAGAAACAGATAGAGAGATAAGGCAAGAGACAGTGCAACAGAGGGGAATATTTTGGCTCCTGTCCCCTGAGCCCCCCCTCAACCCCTGTGTCAGGCAGAACTGACTGGCAAGCAGCAACAGGCACAAGACGGACCCGAACCTATTGTGACTGTCAGTTATTGTTCTCACAATGCTCTATGGGGAAAAATTGCCACAGGATTGAATTCAAAATGTCCAAAAATTAGTGGAAAGAATAGGAACAACTGCCACTTAGCTGCTTGCTTTGGGAAAGCAAACACCTTTGGCCCAACGGTGACAAGTGTTCCACACCCATTGAACAAGATATTTAAACATCTGCCTTTGTAGTCTGGACCACTGCAGAAATCTCCCAGGCGTGAGAGGGTGGAATCTTAACTATTAGACGACCTAGGATCTACGCAAAGCTCTTTCGTTTTAATCTTTGACCCTCCAAAATGACAAACGCCCTGACTTTTTGATGATGTGGGTGTGGCAGGAATGTGTGGCAGAAAAAAGAGGTTACTAGTTTTTCTCTTTCTCTCCAAGTTGGGGAGATTATCCATTACAGAGTTTTCTCTTTTCTCTCCAAGTTGGGGAGAAGGACTACCAACAAGCACACATCTCCACTTCATTCACTCCTTCCACTTGCCACTCAGAGTAAACTGTTTACACATGTGATAAAGCCTGTTGGTCAAGTCAAGTGGATGTGGCTGTGGGCGGTTGGGTTTGGTGCATTCTCGATTGCTTGTGTTTCCATGCACAAGTTCCCAGCTGGTGACCTTCCAATCCCTTCATGGTCTGCTCACTTCTCTCATTACCCCCCCTTGTCACTGGCAACAACAACTAGTGATTGCAGCAGTCTATCAAGATTCTCCGCCTGAGTGGCTTCACACCATCCAAGTCCACAAGGTGGAATAAGATGCACAGGGGGCTTCCGGGACTTGAACCCGGGACCTCCTCCACCCTAAGAAGGAATCATACCCCTAGACCAAAGCCCCATGCTTTTTTCAGAAGTGCCTCAACCTCTCCGCTGCAACCTAGAAACTGGGTACTTGACTGTCAATTAAGGCTGACACCATACCCACAGGCCATGAAAAGTCTACGATCTGCCCATTGCAGACGGACTGACACGAGCGTGCCAGGGGTCGAACATGGAATCTCTTGATTCGTAGTCAAGCGCGCTAACCATTTTGCCACACGCCCACATTAGTGCCTTTGGCTCGTATGATTGCATCACTATCTTAGGACTTCCAAACCCTATCAACCTCTCAGCAATAAAATGCAATCACAGTTACCCCAATCCCATTCCCAAGATCTTCCGCAGTATAAAATACAGAGCCCCTGCTGCATCAGGGCCAGAGAAGCATAATCCAAGATCCTGATCAAGGGGGAATATCTGCATCCTCTTTAAAACACAGGCACATACAGATGAGGCAGATATGAGCTTGTTTTTTTTTTTTTTTTTTTTTTTTTGCTCAGATATGGGAGGATTCCCAGGCAAAATGGATATCCAGTACGTATGTTTTATTGCTGCACGCGTGGCATACAAGCTAACTTTGGCCAGGCCTCCCACATCTGCAAGGGCAGCTGCATTCTGGTGCTTTGGGGCTAACTGCACCCAACTAGCTGCATCCAAAAAGAGCAGATCTAACCTGCCACCCACACAACTTTGATGCGCAACTAAGGCAATAACTGCAACAGAGGAGCCGAGCAAGGCTGGTTGCGCAACACTCTGTCCGACAACGGCAGGACTCGAACCTGCGCACGGAAACCGTAACAGATTTCTAGTCTGTCGCCTTAACCGCTCGGCCACGTTGTCTGTGCCTCCTGGCCAATAGGCCACTTTCAATTGGTACTTACCAGTGCCCACTTGCAGGCAGCTCCAAACCTGGATGTGCAGCAGCAGCCTGATATTGCACTGATCCACAGACAACTTCAGTCCCTGGCTTTGGCTTGCCAATGGCCCAACACAAAATTTAAATCATCCAAAAAGGTGATTCTCCTGGTTTGTTTTCATGAAAAGAAATGGTGCCAAGTTGGAAAGCAGCCAGCTTGCCTAAGTGTGCTTGTGCTTTTTGTCAGTTTGGGAATTTTTAAGTGGCAGAGGAGAAAGGGGCGTCCAAAAATTTGAGCTCATAGAGAGCAGTCCCTGTCAGCTCAAGGAGGATTTCTGTTGCTGCATCACTGCTGCTTTGCCATTGCAGTTGCCACAACACTATTGCATCCTGCTTGATTGCCGCCCGCACACAGTGCTGCTTCCTCACAGCCCAGCTGTCAATGCCCCACACTTTGTCCTCGACCTGTTCTCCAGAGGGATTGTCCTGGAGCGCCACGCTCCATGGTCTGCCAGGAGAAGTAGGAGATTCTCACACCTATGCCAGAGAGTGCATGCAACAGGTCCAGATGAGACTGATTCAGAGGTGGCTTTACATTTCCTGCTTCTAAAGCAGGCACCTGAGTAAGGATCCATGGGGCGTGCCTGGTGAAATACTGCAGAGGTGGGTTGATTGTGGGATGGACAGGGTCTGAAACCTTGCACCCAACAATCACTTTTCCTGTTTGTTCATTCACGTCAACTGGCTTGCGTGATGGAGTATTCAATTTCTAACAAAATCAGATCCTAGGAAAAAAGCACAGAAACAATTTGAAGTGACTTAGCAGAAAAAAAGGCAGCCAGTGGCAGTCAAGTGAAAGCCAAGCCAGTCCAGGACTGGAGTCTGAGCCTGGAAGTGGAAGCTCCTGTCCAGCAAGTGAAGTCCAACTGATGGCTCCCAGACGGGGAATCGAACCCCGATCGCCGCCGTGAAAGGGCGGAATCTTGACCGTTAGACGATCTGGGAATAGCAAAAGCTAACAAAACTTGCATGCTGATTGCGTGGCATGAGGAGAATCCTCCAGCCATGTTCCACTAAAACAAGTGAGAAAACTGGTAGGCACACAGACAACACATGCAGTGCACCCACTTGTTTGAGGGCTCTGGTGGCTTAGTTGGTTAAAGCGTCGGTCTCATACATGACACACCTGGTTGCACAGGTGCTCCTCCACACAGTCATCCGAAGGTCGTGAGTTTCGACTCTCACCCAGAGCACCCCACTCCCTTGCACTGGCTGGTCGGAGCACTTTCTCCTTCAAAGGAGAAATGGCAATTCTGTACAGACATATGGCATGGAAGATTGTTCTCCTTGGTGAGGCACACTGGGGAGCACAGGGGAAGGTGCTCACACTGGCTGCTCCTCTGCTGGGCTCTGGGTCAGCGCACAGATTCAGGCTGTGCCATCACCACTGAGCTACTACACAACTCAATACCGTTAAGGCCCTTTTTGTCACAAATAGCGAAATTGTATTGATTTTGGAGCCTGAGCTGCTCCACCTCCATCCTCAGTAGAGCTCCTCATTCTGCCTCCAAGGACCTTCTGTTGATTCCAGTTTGTTGTTTGCACGACTTTGGCACTGGTGGCATTGGCCATTTGTCAAACCTGTATGAACAAGTGCTTTTGAGCTCCTAACTATGGGTGAGATGGCTGGCTAAAGTGCTGCCAATGGTGGCAAACATTGGAAGGAACGTGATGCTTGGCATTGGTTGGCAACAGGATGGGTACTGGAACGACAACCCCAAGTGACATAAAAAGGCGCTGGTAGTTTAGTGGTAAAATAGACGCCTTCCACCCGTAGGGAGATAGCATCAGCCCCGGGTTCAATTCCCGGTCAGCGCAATGGTTAGTCAAAGCTGCTTTTACTCATTGCGCTCACAATTGGATTTTGAAGATCTTCATGAGGTTGGTGTTACTGTGCTGACAGTGATTGTTGTGTCTGATCACATAGTTTGCCTTTGTTTACGCACCTGTGTTGTTTGCTTATTCCTTCAGTCAAGCTGCTTTTAAATATTCTTGTGGCTGGTAGAGTTTGATGCATGATTGGCTGCAGCCATCTTGCAGAGATGCGTTGCGCAAGTGCTGCAACTGATCCACACACCAATCAAATTTCTTGTAAGCAAAGGACACTAGTGGGTCCATGGAATGAGGGCTCTTTCTGGGACCCTGGTGTTCTTCCAGCAACACTGCAAAGAAACTTTTTCTCCAGTACCTATAAGTAGATTAGTGATCAATGTAAAACGACATCAATAACATCCAGAGCAACAGTGGTTCAGTGGTAGAATTATCGCCTGCCACGCGGTAGACCTGGGTCCGATTCCCGGCTGTTGCAAGGCGGTGCTGCAGCCTCCTGCGGTAGCTGTAAACTGTTGTCAGGAACAGGGCAGGACAGGACAAGGCAGACAAGGAACTGAGAGGAGTGATGATTGTATTGGAAACAATAATTCACTTGAGGGATGGGACAGGTCCCCCATCCCCCTTTTATACCTTTTGAGAGCCTTCCTTGTCAAGACTCAAAGAAAGTTCCAGAAAGAGCAATTAGTAATACAATGATACCAATGATACCAATGACAACAAGACAAGTCAGGAAAGCAAAGAAGGTTCCAGAAGATTCCACAAGGTTCCATGAAGGAATGTTCTAGAAGGTTCCAGAAGGTTCCAGAAGGTTCCATGAAGGAATGTTCTAGAATGTTCCAGAGGTTTCCAGAGGGTGATTCATAACATCATCTCCCCCTTTTAGGCCTCTTCTGCAACTTGGTGGGGTACCTGGTCTTGAACTTGAGCAGAAGGTCTTGGCAGTGAGTGAGGTTTGACTCAGGTTCCCAGGTGTTGTCAGCATCTGAGTAACCCTTCCACTTAACAAGGAACTTGAGTGTCCTTCCAAACCACTTGGCATCCAAGATTTGTTCAACCTCAAATTCCTCTTCACCTTCTACCTCAACTGGAGGAGGAGGAGGAACAACTCTGCCTGGAATGGAATTGGCCACAAACTTCTCCAAAAGGCTGACATGGAAAACTGGGTGGATCTTCATGGATGCAGGGAGATCCAGCTTGAAGGTGACTGGATTGATTTGCTCCAAGATCTTGAAAGGTCCCAACCTGAGGTTGTCTAGCTTGGGACTTGGTCTTTTGGTCTGCAAGTTCTTCCTCATGCCCGGCCAGTAAAAGTCTCTGGAAACAAGCTCATATGTCTTGTGCTCTCCTGGGTGTCCAGCTGTTGCTGCATCATACGTTGTCTTGAGTATCTCAAGTTTTTCCTCTTCTTGGCTGATTTGAATCTTGTGAGGCTTGGGGTCCTTGGAAATAGCATGGGCCCACACACTGTCAGGAAGCAGTGAAAAGTGTGTCTTGGATTGTGGGGTGAAACCATCTCCCCCTTCAGGTGCAAGATCTGTCCTTCTGTGCTCATCAGCAGTGGGGCTTGAATTGTTGACTGGGAACTGTGATTCTTGAATCTTTGACTGAGGGTTCTGTTCTTGGCAAAGACTGTGAGCTGTAGAACTTGAATCTTGAATGTGGACAATGAACTGTGGTACTTGAATCTTTGACTGTGGGTTCTGTGAACTAGAGTTTTGGCCATGACTGTGAGCTCTATGAGCTCTACTTGAATCTTGACTGTGAACTGTGAACTGTGGAACTTGAGTCTTGGCTGGCTGTGAATCTTGAATCAAGGGCTTGAGAGCATGAGACTTGGTGGCTTGACTTGAGTTTTGGGTGACTGTTCCAATTGGTGGAGGTTGGACTTGACCAGTGACCCAATCAATGGCAGGGTTCTGGGCTTGCAGCCATGGTAATCCCAGGATGACAGAGAATGTGGGTGAGCCAAGATCCAATACTTCCAGGTTGACCATGGATGGTGGTAAGTCTTGGATGTGGAGGTTTTGCTTGGTTTCATGGCTGATTTCCTTGAACAGAGCATGATTGGCAAAGTGGACCTTGAGGGGTGTGGATTTCTTGATGGTGGGAATGGCACAAGACTTGGCAAGGGTGGCATCAATGATGTTGCAGGATGATCCAGAGTCGATAAGGGCCTTGGTTGTGATGGTTGACTTGGGTGAGAGTTGAATCTTGACATCCATGGTGAGTTGGTGGGGCTTGGAATCTGAGGTGTTTGTGGTGCTGGTGGTGGTGATGAAACAGGGGCAGCTTGGAGGAGGGTCCAGGGAATTGCCCCTCAGTGAGCCTGGACCTGGGAGTTTGGGTGCTTCTTCCTTGGGCAGTCCTTGACAGCGTGTTCCTTGGAGCCACAGTAGAAACACAGTCCCTGCTGGGCCCCCTTGGCTCAGAGGACCCTTAGGAAGTGTCTCAACTGCATCCACTTGCATGGGTTCAGGAACTGTGAGAGCTTGAGGGACTGGGGTAGGTCTTGATGTAGTTCCTACTTGTCTTTGCTTCAGCCTCTTGGAGTAGAGTCTGTTGTCAATCTTGATGGCAAGGAGAATGTACTCTTCCAAGGTCTCAGGGATGTGCAGAGACTGGGAGAGCATGTCTTGGATAGACTCATGGAGACCATCATGGTACAGCTCCATCAGAGCTGCATCATTGTATCCAGAGTCTCTGGCTAGTTGCTTGAATTGGTTGGTGTAGGCCACACAAGATTGCTTTCCTTGCTTGATATGCTTGAGCTTGGATCTTGCTGTCCAAGATGCGTAGGGGTCACCAAAGGTAGCTTCCAGCCCCTCCCAGAGCTCTTGCAGGGTGGTGGGTGTGCTTGGGAGAGATCTGTACCATGATTGAGCTTGACCAGACAGGAGGGTGCTTGTGAAAAGAACCTTGACTTGCTCACTGGGAAATCTTGAAGGTTGGAGAAGGATGACATTCTCCACAGTGGCCATAAAGTTCCTAAGGTCTTTGGCCAGCCCAGTGAACTTGTCAGGGCTGGGAACCTTGGGCTCTCTTGCTTGGTTGGGTTGGGGCAGGGGAAGAGCTTGATGTTCTTGTTGGTGAAGTTGTTGTTGAAGCTGGTGCTGCTGGTAAAGGACTTGTTCTTGAAGTTGGTGTGTCTGTCTTGAAAGGGCTTGTAATTGGTCCATCAAGGCTTGGAAGGCAGTTGCATCAGGGAAGGTGTTGTTTGGGTCAGACATGATGGCAGAGAGTAGTGGGAGAGGGTGAAGTGAATTATGATGTCAGGAACAGGGCAGGACAGGACAAGGCAGACAAGGAACTGAGAGGAGTGATGATTGTATTGGAAACAATAATTCACTTGAGGGATGGGACAGGTCCCCCATCCCCCTTTTATACCTTTTGAGAGCCTTCCTTGTCAAGACTCAAAGAAAGTTCCAGAAAGAGCAATTAGTAATACAATGATACCAATGATACCAATGATACCAATGGCAACAAGACAAGTCAGGAAAGCAAAGAAGGTTCCAGAAGGTTCCACAAGGTTCCATGAAGGAATGTTCTAGAAGGTTCCAGAAGGTTCCAGAGGGTGATTCATAACAACTGTGAATTACATTGGACATGTCCTTGCAAATTTTTCTCGCTTTTTTATTTCTCCACTCCTCTCACGTTTCCATCAAAAGCAAGAAAAGGACCACTCACCAAAGAAGTCCAACACGTGACTCCCTTGTCCTCCCTGGTGTTTGGTGCAGTGTGGTGCCACTGCTGCTGTGCTATATTTGTTGGGTCTCTGAAGGAAGGGTCAAGGGAAAAGAGAATCAGTGACCCCACTCCATTTGCTTTTTACGGCTGGTGCGCACTGTGCAGTGGGAACCCCAATTCACTCATGTTTCACAGCAGCCTCTCCTCCCCAAAGGTGTGGGTGCCTGGGCAAAGTGTGACTGTGTCTTGGCTACAGAACAACAATGTGGCAGTCGAGAAACTGTGAGAGATTGGCTTAGCAGGCAACTGGCAGACTGGCCTGCAGGAGCTGCCACAGCGTTGATGCAGAAGGAGCCAAAGCGGCAAGGTTTCTGATACCATGAGATCTTTTCTATTTCTCATTGTTGATGAAAAAGGTTGCAGTGTTGGGGAAAAAAAATGGAAAGCAAAAGCATTTGTAAGGACAAAAAAGGAAGTACAATCCTCTTCTACAGCAGGGGAATTTGCTCAGCCATACCATTGTTCTGAATCGCAGGAATTGTGCCTGCATGACTTAATCTCCCTCTTTTACAAAGGCTTCAGCATGGGGCACAGCTCAAATACTCTTACAACTACTGGGGCTTGGCAGTGTTCTATGTTGCAATTGTTTCCCACTTTTTGGTCTCCTTCAAGTAGCTGAGGCCAGTTTCCTGTTGGAAACATAACTGGCGCTGGTCAGTGGTACTAGAAGTCAAAAGACTGCTTGTTTATTGATCCAGTTTCCTACCTTCACATTCTGCATCCAACTGTGACAAAATTTGATGAGAGGATTGCAAACTGTTGCCCCAAAGACTCAGTGCCAATAGAGAGGGCAGCCTCACCCAAACTAAGTCTCCACTCTCCTGTACACGCTTGGATTGCTGTTCAAACAAAATGGGAAAAGTTTTTCTGGACAAACCAACAGACCCCCCACTTTTTTTTTTTTTTGCGCAGTGTCAATTACAATCTGTGCACAGCAACACTTTTAAACAAAGCAGCAATATTTGTCCCTTTTTTCTGGCCATGGGGAGGACGCAATTACACCTGAGTTGCATCATGTTGGAGCCTCACTTGGGAATGATCAGGCTTTCTCTCCTTGAATTTGCCCCCCACCAGGTGGGCTCTTGAAAACAAAGACCAGAGTGTATATAATGGAACTTTTTGGAACAAAGTTCTAGTCATGTAATGCTGCAGGTGTGGTCCACTCTGAGCACACTCACCAACTTTGCTGTTCTTGCTGGAAAATGCGTTGGAGAAGGCGAGGTACTAGTCAACAGAGTAGCACTGGGTATTTGCCATATTCATAGGCACTGCCCAACAGTGGATTCAGTGGTAGAATTATTGCCTGACGCACAGTAGGCCTGTTGCCCTCAACACACTGTCTGTCCAATACCTTTTTAGGGCTCTGGAGTCACCTTCCTGATTTGGGAACTGAAACCCACACAAAACCCCTTCACCAGCCCAGCCCCCATCTTTTGCCAACAGCACAAACACCACAAACAGACAGTTGAGCTGGAACAAGAAAGAGGAGAATTTGGTCACATCCAGACTCGAACTGGAGACCGTCTGTGTGTTAGACAGACGTGATAACCAACTACACCATGTGACCAGTGCAAAGATTTCGTGGGGTTTGCAAAATCTTGTGGGAAGAACAACAACAACCAGTTTAGCCAAGTAAACAAATAGGCTAGCATGCCTGACTCTTCTACCGTGCTGAGACTTTGCCTTTTGTCAAATGTGTCTCACTTAGGAACATCATACAATTATAAAGAGGCTGGGTGCAGATTTGTGCCTCACTGTAAATGAAAGGGGCGAAAAAGAAAAAAACCAAACCAGCTTTCCTGATTAAGTGCAAGTGGTATGACTTGAACACAGTTCTGGAGTATGCACACAATCAATGGGCAGTGCTGGAGAACAGCTTCCTTCAAGGCTGGCATCTGAGAAAGTGGAGACTGGACTTCTGCCGGATCTCTGCCGGATCTGCTCCAAACCTCTGGCGGATATGGTGGACAGATATGGTTACTGCCCACATCTGCCTCACAGATGATTCCCAGTCACTGATATGCAAAAAGACCAAATATCTGCCCAATCTGCTGACAAAGTCCAGACATCCGCCCTCCACCAGATATCCGGGTCTTTAAACAGATATGAGAACACCATGCCTGTGTGTATTCTTGGATACGGAACTCTTAGTATCTGGTCTGAATCCAGCCAGCCTTAGCCTCCTTCCTGGCTGGTTTCAGATTGATTGGAAAATAACCCAGAAATGCAGATCAACGCGGAAAGCGCTCCCTGCCAGTAAGGCTCAATAAAGGGATAGAACAGGCCCACCTCCTGCCAGCCATGCCTTCTACCAGAATCGAACTGGTGACCTTCTCCTGCCGTCAGGGTTCACTCCTGGTACTAGGGAGACGCTCTGCCAACTGAGCCAAGAAGGCTGTATTCCTTCAGGATATCTCTGTTAATAATTTTGCCCTCATGTCTCTGTTGGATGTCACCATTGGTGTCAAGCCGCTTCAGATCAAAAAGTCTGCGCAATTTGAAGGCTTTTGTAAGTTTATTACTTATGGTTTGCTCAATGCCACTGTGTTGTCTGTCACACCCTGGAGCCTGATGTAGAACCAGTGGGTTTGTTTGTCTGTCATGTCCACAAATGCAGCACTGCTGACATTTGCAGTTTCACACTACATTTTGTCACTGAGCTCAAACTGACCCTAAATGGGAGTAGTTACTTTTGCCTCAAGGTTTCTGGCCTTCCACAACCAGCTGCAATCTTTGAATCCAAAATTGTCTGCTGGACCAGCTCTTTCCCAGTCGCCAGGGACTGTTCCAGGGTGAGATCTTTGGTCGAATCCAGCTATAGTGTCGAGCAGAGGGGAACTACAGCATAGATCCAACTATCGTAATCACAGGGTTTGTCATGGCAGAGGCTAGCTGTGAATCCAGTGATGAATATAGCCGTCATCCAAAAAACCACATATTGTTGGCAGACGGTGACGGCACTGGTGCTGAGGTAAAGCAATTTGGTCAGAGGGATACTGGGCCTGTTAGGGATGCAGGCTTGCCACTTTGGACACTGGGGAACATCCCAGGACCCAATGCATTAGGTGATGTAATGGCGGTATTAGGCACCCCAGGATAGGCAGTCAAGTGATGTGGGAGCAAGTCCTACGTATGTGGAATTCACCCAAAAAAAAAAAAAAAAAAGAAAAGAAAAAAAAAAGAGAGAAAAACCACCACTGTCAGGAACAGGGCAGGACAGGACAAGGCAGACAAGGAACTGAGAGGAGTGATGATTGTATTGGAAACAATAATTCACTTGAGGGATGGGACAGGTCCCCCATCCCCCTTTTATACCTTTTGAGAGTGTTCCTTGTCAAGACTCCAAGAAAGTTCCAGAAAGAGCAATTAGTAATACAATGATACCAATGATACCAATGACAACAAGACAAGTCAGGAAAGCAAAGAAGGTTCCAGAAGGTTCCACAAGGTTCCATGAAGGAATGTTCTAGAAGGTTCCAGAAGGTTCCAGAAGGTTCCATGAAGGAATGTTCTAGAAGGTTCCAGAGGTTTCCAGAGGGTGATTCATAACATCATCTCCCCCTTTTAGGCCTCTTCTGCAACTTGGTGGGGTACCTGGTCTTAAACTCGAGCAGAAGGTCTTGGCAGTGAGTGAGGTTTGACTCAGGCTCCCAGGTGTTGTCAGCATCTGAGTAACCTCTCCACTTAACAAGGAACTTGAGTGTTCTTCCAAACCACTTGGCATCCAAGATTTGTTCAACCTCAAATTCCTCTTCACCTTCTACCTCAACTGGAGGAGGAGGAGGAACAACTCTGCCTGGAATGGAATTGGCCACAAACTTCTCTAAAAGGCTGACATGGAAAACTGGGTGGATCTTCATGGATGCAGGGAGATCCAGCTTGAAGGTGACTGGATTGATTTGCTCCAAGATCTTGAAAGGTCCCAACTTGAGGTTGTCTAGCTTGGGACTTGGTCTTTTGGTCTGCAAGTTCTTCCTCAGAAGCCAAACTTGCTGACCCACAGCAAGGTCATGGTCCATCCTGTGAGTGTTGGCAAATCTTGAGGCATCTTCTTGGGCTTGCTTCAGGGTGGAGTCCAGGAAGGAGTTGATGATCTTGAGCTTATGTAAGTGTGAAGCGGCAGCAGGAGCTTGGACATTGGATAGGGTCTCTTGTCCCAGAAGATCTCCTCTTGGATTGAAGCCATAGGTTGCAAAGAAAGGAGATAGCTGGGTGCTTGAGTGGAGAGAATTGTTGAGAGCAAATTCTGCCAGTGGAAGGAGGGTGGGCCAATCATCCTGTTGATAGCTGACATAGCACCTCAAATACTGCTCCAGAGTCTGGTTTGTTCTTTCTGTTTGTCCATCAGTCTGAGGGTGATAAGCAGTTGACAGTTGAGACTTGATTCCAAGGGCTGCTGTGAGTGCTTTCCAAAATTGAGATCTGAACTGTGGTCCTCTGTCACTGACGATTGACTGAGGCAGCCCATGGAGCCTGAATATGTGCTGCAAAAACAGGTCTGCTGTTCCTTGTGCATCTATATTCTCAGTGCAGGGGATGAAATGGGCCAACTTTGTCCTTCTGCAGATGACAACAAGGATAGAGTCAAATCCATGGGATGGGGGCAGTTTCACAATGAAGTCCATGGATATTGATGACCAAGGGCTGATGGCAATTGGGAGGGGCTCCAGAAGTCCATAGGGCTTGTGTCTGCTGGATTTGTTTCTTTGACAGGTTTCACAGCTGCTGACATAGTTCTTGATGTACTTCCTCATGCCTGGCCAGTAGAAGTCTCTGGAAACAAGCTCATATGTCTTGTGCTCTCCTGGGTGTCCAGCTGTTGCTGCATCATGCCTTGTCTTGAGTATCTCAAGTTTTTCCTCTTCTTGGCTGATTTGAATCTTGTGAGGCTTGGGGTCCTTGGAAATAGCATGGGCCCACACACTGTCAGGAAGCAATGAAAGGTGTGTCTTGGATGGTGGGGTGAAACCATCTCCCCCTTCAGGTGCAAGGTCTGTTCTTCTTGACAGGGCATCAGCCACAGTGTTAAGGTGGCCAGGAGAATAGCACAGCTTAAAGTCATACTCAGAGAGCAGTTCAGCCCACCTGGCATGCCTCTGCTTGAGCAACCTCCTTGCCCTGAAGAAGGTGAGGTTCTTGTGATCAGAATAGACAGAGATGCCTTTAGAACCAGCCAAGTAGTGTCTCCAGAATTTGAATGCTTCCACAATTGCAAGCAACTCCTTGTCATGGACTGTGTAGTTACACTCAGCACTGTTCAGCTTCCTGGAGTAATATGCCACTGGGTGCAGAGGAGCAGAGGGGTCCTGAGAGCTTGGCTGGGACAGAACAGCGCCAAGGGCATAGTCTGAGGCATCAGTTTCCAAGGTGAAGGGAAGCAAGGGATCCACATGCTTAAGGAGTGGTGCACTTGTGGTTGCTGTCTTAAGAGCTAGCCAGGCTTGCTCTGCTGCTGGGGTCCATTCAAACTTGGTGGTCTTCTTGGTGAGATCAGTGAGAGGCTTGGCTATGGCAGAATAGTTGGCAATGAAGGTTCTGTAGAAGTTGCAAAATCCAAGGAAGCTTTGAACATCCTTGATGGAATTTGGAGCCTTCCATTCAAGAATAGTTTGGATCTTGTCTGGTGCCATGGAGATCCCTTTGTCAGACACAATGAACCCCAAAAACTCAATGGAGGTCTTGTGGAATTCACACTTCTCCAGCTTTGCATAGAGGTGATGCTGTCTGAGTCTCTCCAAGACAGTCTTGACATGTCCCATATGGCTTGCAGTGTCAGATGAAAATACCAGGATATCATCCAGGTAGACAATGACAAAAAGGTCCAGAATATCCCTGAAGATGTCATTCATCATGCCTTGGAAAATAGCTGGAGCATTGATAAGTCCAAAGGGCATGACCAAGTACTCAAAGTGACCGTATTTGCATCTGAAGGCAGTCTTCCATTGATCCTGGGGCTTAATTCTGACCAAATTGTAGGCACCTCTGAGGTCAATCTTGGAAAATATCCTTGCATGGCTCAGTTTGTCCAGTAATTCAGAGATGAGAGGCAGTGGATAGCGGTTCTTGACTGTCATCTCATTGAGATCTCTGTAGTCCACACAGGGTCTCAGTCCCCCATCCTTCTTCTTGACAAAAAAGATGGGAGCTCCAGCTGGTGACTTGGAAGGTTGGATGAATCCCTTGTTCAGCATTTCTTCAATGTATTCTTGGAGGGCCTTGGCTTCTGGTGGAGAGAGGTGGTACAGTGGCTTGAAAGGTGGGCTGCAAGTTTCATCCTTGAGTGGGATTTCACAGTCATAAGGCCTCTGAGCTGGTAGCAGGTCTGCCTTGGTCTTGGAAAACACATCAGCATAAGGGAGATATTCTTTTGGTAGCTTGGATGCCAGCAAGAGGTCTGATGGGTCCAGGTTGTCGTGCTCCTCAGCAGTGGGGCTTGAATTCTTGACTGGGAACTGTGATTCTTGAATCTTTGACTGAGAGTTCTGTTCTTGGCAAAGACTGTGAGCTGTGGAACTTGAATCTTGAATGTGGACTGTGAACTGTGGTACTTGAATCTTTGACTGTGGGTTCTGTGAACAAGAGTCATGGCCATGACTGTGAGCTCTATGAGCTCTACTTGAATCTTGACTGTGAACTGTGAACTGTGGAACTTGAGTCTTGGCTGGCTGTGAATCTTGAATCAAGGGCTTGAGAGCATGAGACTTGGAGGCTTGACTTGAGTTTTGGGTGACTGTTCCGATTGGTGGAGGTTGGACTTGACCAGTGACCCAATCAATGGCAGGGTTCTGGGCTTGCAGCCATGGTAATCCCAGGATGACAGAGAATGTGGGTGAGCCAAGATCCAATACTTCCAGGTTGACCATGGATGGTGGAAAGTCTTGGATGTGGAGGTTTAGCTTGGTTTCATGGCTGATTTCCTTGAACAGAGCATGATTGGCAAAGTGGACCTTGAGGGGTGTGGATTTCTTGATGGTGGGAATGGCACAAGACTTGGCAAGGGTGGCATCAATGATGTTGCAGGATGATCCAGAGTCGATAAGGGCCTTGGTTGTGATGGTTGACTTGGGTGAGAGTTGAATCTTGACATCCATGGTGAGTTGGTGGGGCTTGGAATCTGAGGTGTTTGTGGTGCTGGTGGTGGTGATGAAACAGGGGCAGCTTGGAGGAGGGTCCAGGGAATTGCCCCTCAGTGAGCCTGGACCTGGGAGTTTGGGTGCTTCTTCCTTGGGCAGTCCTTGACAGCGTGTTCCTTGGAGCCACAGTAGAAACACAGTCCCTGCTGGGCCCCCTTGGCTCAGAGGACCCTTAGGAAGTGTCTCAACTGCATCCACTTGCATGGGTTCAGGAACTGTGAGAGCTTGAGGGACTGGGGTAGGTCTTGATGTAGTTCCTACTTGTCTTTGCTTCAGCCTCTTGGAGTAGAGTCTGTTGTCAATCTTGATGGCAAGGAGAATGTACTCTTCCAAGGTCTCAGGGATGTGCAGAGACTGGGAGAGCATGTCTTGGATAGACTCATGGAGACCATCATGGTACAGCTCCATCAGAGCTGCATCATTGTATCCAGAGTCTCTGGCTAGTTGCTTGAATTGGTTGGTGTAGGCCACACAAGATTGCTTTCCTTGCTTGATATGCTTGAGCTTGGATCTTGCTGTCCAAGATGCGTAGGGGTCACCAAAGGTAGCTTCCAGCCCCTCCCAGAGCTCTTGCAGGGTGGTGGGTGTGCTTGGGAGAGATCTGTACCATGATTGAGCTTGACCAGACAGGAGGGTGCTTGTGAAAAGAACCTTGACTTGCTCACTGGGAAATCTTGAAGGTTGGAGAAGGATGACATTCTCCACAGTGGCCATGAAGTTCCTAAGGTCTTTGGCCAGCCCAGTGAACTTGTCAGGGCTGGGAACCTTGGGCTCTCTTGCTTGGTTGGCTTGAGGCAGGGGAAGAGCTTGATGTTCTTGTTGGTGAAGTTGTTGTTGAAGCTGGTGCTGCTGGTGAAGGACTTGTTCTTGAAGTTGGTGTGTCTGTCTTGAGAGGGCTTGTAATTGGTCCATCAAGGCTTGGAAGGCAGTTGCATCAGGGAAGGTGTTGTTTGGGTCAGACATGATGGCAGAGAGTAGTAGGAGAGGGTGAAGTGAATTATGATGTCAGGAACAGGGCAGGACAGGACAAGGCAGACAAGGAACTGAGAGGAGTGATGATTGTAATGGAAACAATAATTCACTTGAGGGATGGGACAGGTCCCCCATCCCCCTTTTATACCTTTTGAGAGTGTTCCTTGTCAAGACTCAAAGAAAGTTCCAGAAAGAGCAATTAGTAATACAATGATACCAATGATACCAATGACAACAAGACAAGTCAGGAAAGCAAAGAAGGTTCCAGAAGGTTCCACAAGGTTCCATGAAGGAATGTTCTAGAAGGTTCCAGAGGTTTCCAGAGGGTGATTCATAACAACCACACTTATCAGTCCCAGCACAAACACAAATGTTGTGGTCAAACACCAACACATAGCGGATATCTGCTTCCGGATGCAGGTAAGGTAGAGATGGACAAGGGTTACTAACCGACATGCAGACATTTGGCAGATAATGATATAAGCAGATGCAGATATCAAATTTGACTGTGTATATCCGCTTGCATCCAAAGAAAAACCTGCTAATATCTGCTGTATCTGCTGGTGTTCAAGCTTTTGGAGCAGAATGTGCAGATAGGCAATTGCACCAATACTCTGCCGCAGAAAGGGGGGCATAGTGACGTGGACTTGTTTAGGAGTCGTGCTTGTGCAAGATTAGTGAGAGGTTGTCAACTGCATCACTGCCTGAAGAAAGACATGAATCTGGGGCCAGTAGCTGTTGGGCCCTTAAGGCAATCTGTAAAGAGCATACAAACGTGATTTACCTTCAAATGAGGAGGAGGGTTTGTGGTCTAGTGGTATGATTCCTCCTTCGGGTGGAGGAGGTCCTGGGTTCAATCCCCAGCAAGCCCCAGGATCGCCCACTCATGCGACAATGGCTATGACACAGGGAGCCACAGATCCTTTGTTTTCTGATGTCTTTGGGAAAGCAGTCCAGCAGAAAAATTCAAGCAAAAGTGCATGAAAAATCAAGATTTTTGTTGCACACATGTTTACACAAGAAGTCCAAAATTCTCAATTGAAAGAAAGGACAGAATTCCAGTCCTCCCATCACAGATATCAGTGAGCAGGTATTTGCTTATTTTTCCTGATTTCTATAAAAACCTGGAGGATCTCCACCGGCTCGCTGCCAGCCACTAGGGTTTCAAATTGATACTATAGCCCAAAATATCGCGATACTTTACTAATTAAATATCATGACATATATCACAATACTTTTGAAACTTGAAATAATTTTTGAGCCAGAATAATTTCTTTGCACATAACAAAGCTGCAGGAAAAATTTCTGCTGTGAATTCCACTGATTGAATGCACTTTGTGGCCTCAAATATTGACAATGATTTTACCAGCCACTGCAATTTGCAGTTTGCTGACAATGACTTGCTTTGGTTTTGTCGACCTGCAATTTGACTTCTTGCTGTTTGTCGCCTACGCCTCCTAGCGCATCTGACGACGTCCACTGCCATTGCATCTGGTGCCTGCTAAACCAGCAACCAGACCACCAACAATTCTTGGTCTCAGTACTTTGCGCTAAAACCAGATCAACAATTCAAACTAGCTCAGTTTTTTGGAGTTAAGGAACCAAGGGCAGCTTAAGCTTAAGGTGTGGTGTTCAAGAGAATCAGTCACCTGATTTATCCACATGCTCTGTACAGGGATCGAACCTG
>JAIVFJ010000093.1:0-253647 GCA_025765615.1 Zopfochytrium polystomum
TTGCTTGTTTGTTTCGTTTTATTTATTCGTCAGCCGAAAAAACGAAAGGGAGAGAGAGAGAGAAGTGTGTGGCTGCCAGTCTGCCAGCCTTGTTGTCCGTCTGTCTGTCTGCCAGTCTTTCTGTCTGTCCGTCTGTCTGTCTGTCTGTCTGTCTGTCTGTCTGTCTGTCTGCCGAACCACGAAGTGAATATACATAATCGATACAGGTTGGTTGGCGCAGACGACCCAATCAAACATCATTCATCTTCATCCTTTTCCCCCCTTCACCCTCCCTCTTCTTCTTCCGCTCCTCCTCCCCTCACCCTCGCCGCCCGACTCGTCTTTCTTCGTCCTCATCGTCGTCCTCACCATCCTCATTTCTTCACTACCCTCCTTCGCAACGCATTCACTCTCCATTCGTCTCTCTCCAGTCCATGCCGCCGACCCCGTCCACGCTACCATCGGCCACGCCTGATTCCCCAACGTCGCACACGCTGGAGGCGGAGCCACCTGTACCAGCACCCTCCTTGGGGTCCGATCCAGACGGTACGGAAGTCGCCATCCCGCTCGAAAAGACAATGGCCGGAGTCGGTGGTGGTGGCACAACGGACGCGGCCGGTGCCGCTGGCAGCCACGACCACTCCGCCATCAAGGTCGAAGACCAGGAAGACGCGAACGACTTGGTGCGGTTCTTACGCTCTTTCTTGCTCTCTCTCCCTCTGCATCTCCTTTGCCCGTCTCTCACTTCGCATCGCTCATCGACTTTTGTTCGTTTCAAGGTCACCTGGGACGGCCCTGATGACTACGCGAACCCGCGGAACTGGCCGAGGTGGAAAAAATGGGTTATAACGCTTATGGTTGGATGCTTTACACTCCTCGCCCCGATGGGGTCCTCCATCATTGCTCCAGCGATTCCAGAAATTAACGTGGGTGGGTATTTTTGATGCGGGAGGGCTAGGAGAGTTAACTTTGTTCCGCGCCCATCTGCAGAATTCAATGTGACGAACACAGTCGAAGGAGAGATGTCAATATCCCTGTTCGTCCTCGCTTTTGCGTTAGGGCCTCTTTTCATCGCGCCGCTTTCGGAGCTGTATGGACGGCGATGGGTGATTCTCCTTCCGGGTGTGTTCTTCCTCGTCTTCAATATCGCGTGCGGGTTCTCCCAAAACATGCCAGAACTGCTGGCTTTTCGTTTTCTTTCCTCGCTCGGAGGCAGCGCGCCGCTTGCGGTAAGTTTTCTATCGCGTCTCCTTTTTCTCGCAAGTTCTTATCGAGTTTCAACCAAGATTGGTGCGGGAATCATCAGCGACATTTTCCCACCCGATCAGATCGGGCTGGCGATGAACGTCTACTCGCTCGCACCATCGCTGGGTCCCGTACTAGGCCCTATCGTTGCTTCCTTCTTGGTGCAATACTCGAACTGGAGGTGGATATTCCACTTTCTCTCCATTTTCGACGCAGCTGTCCTCGTCCTTGGATTCCTCTTTCTCCAAGAAACCTACGCCCCCGCCATCCTCTCCAAGAAAGCCGCCAAACTGGGCAAGCCGGGACGCTACGTCGGCGCCCCGACAAGCTTGAGTCTCTCCCACAAGCTAACCGAATCCGTCAAGCGGCCCTTCATCCTCCTCTTCACCCAACCCATCGTTCAAACCGTGTCCCTGTACATGGCGTACGTTTACGGGCTCATGTACCTCGTGCTCGCGACCTTCACCAAGCTATGGCTGACGCGGGTACCGCGAATCCGTCTCGATCTCGGGGCTCAACTACCTCGCGCTGGGGCTCGGCTTGCTGGTGGGCAGCATCGGGGTGTCGCCGATCGCGGACCGGATCTACTTTTCGCTCAAGGCGAAACACGGCGGGGTCGCGGTGCCCGAGTTCCGGCTGCCGCTGGCGATCCCGATCGCGGTGGTCCTCCCCGCGGCGCTGTTTGCGTACGGGTGGTCGGCGCAGGCGCAGGTGCACTGGCTCGCGCCGGACGCGGCGATCGCCGTGTTTGCGTTCTGCTTTGCGGTGCCGTTCCAGATCATTCAGATCTACCTGGTCGACTCGTACCGGAGGTACGCGGCGAGCGCAATGGCCGCGGCCACGTTTTTGAGGTCGTGCGCCGGGTTCGCGTTCCCGTTGTTTGCCGGGAGCATGTACGATCGGTTGGATTATGGGTGGGGGAACTCGGTGCTGGCGTTTGTTGCGGTGGCGGGGATCCCTGCGCCGTTGCTGGTGTACAGATTTGGGGCTTACTTGAGGGCGAAAAGCACGTATGCGGCCGGGTGAGCGTTTGTGCAAAGAGGGAGATATTCTTAAGTCGGCAGCCTGGTTTGGGTGGAAAGTCTATGATGAAATAATAATATCGTGGGAACCTCGTGTTCAATGGTACCGATTTGCTTTCTGTGAAGAACGTCAACACGCCTCCGTTTCTCTTGGTATGGTCTCTTGTATCTAAGTACAGTTTGATGATATGAAAGATGAACAACGGTCGAAGAAGCGCCGGGTTACAAGCAAGCTGGAGACGTCAAGGACTACCCTTCCCTCGAATCCATATCCCAACGCATAGTACTTGGCACGCACTGATAGTTCACATCGTACGACAAACGAACCGGAACGACTCACCCGGTGGACAGCAGCTGGCTGGACCGGTTCGGGACACCGACCCTCCTGCCGCTCGTGTCCGCGTTTCAGCTGTCGTTCGGGACGTACCTGACGCCGACGGTCCAAAAGGTCGACCTCGCCACGTGGCGGAGGAAGGTTGGCGGGAAGCGCTTGGTGCAGAAGCCGGTCCAGCTGTCGCGTCGCGGTGGTCGACGACCACCAACTGGGCGGCGATGGTGGCGGCGAACTCCGGCCGGACTCGGCGTCGACGCGGTGCACCTCCACCGGCGTCCACCGAGCTTGCCTCGGAGGCAGAGGGAGGATCGAGGGAGCGGTGCGCTGTATTTTTCTCGCGACGTCCGGCGGGGTCAAGGCGATGGAAATGCGGACGCGGACGGGGAACGTCGTCAGGGAGCGGCGCTTTGGCGTCGTGGTGGATCACCAAGATTCTTTGGACAGTGGCCTCGTGTTTGTTGCCATCATCGAGTTCAAGCACACCAATATCTACTACTTCAACGAAGAAACTGGAAGCGAGGTGCAACAGACGAAAAGCAGATCCTGTCACGACTCATCGCTATGCCTCTTGTATGTATGTATAGGTCTGGACGGTCAAGGATACAACATTTACAGCGACTGGGCGGGCGCTGGCGGAAATTGGAAGCTTTGGCCGAAGGGCGAACGTCGCTCATTTAGTGGGAAGGCTCCCACCGCCGTTCGAATTGTGGCGGCGACCCGGGAGAGCCAGAACTCAATCAAGCACAAGAGAAGAAGTAACGTGAAGAGAGGAATTAGGAGAATGAAAGTTCCTTTTTGCACTAGTTCATCGAATGTCTAACGACGGAACGGATCGGGCTGCTACCTCCATGTTCATCGCATCCTCCGACGAAGGTTACGCGCAGTAACCATCGTTGCTTGCAGACACACGGCTGATGTAGGAAAGGCGGAGGACTTTGCGCGCTGTGCGACGTGATTGCAGATTTGCTACTTTGGCGTGGTATCGGGTGTCGTTCAATGAGTCAACGAGATATCTCAATTCTTCGTCGTCGCCAACCAAGAGCTCCCAATCACATCTTTCAGACCGCAGAAGCTTACACCACGGCCAAGAGGCCGTCTTGAAACGAGCGTCACAACGCCCTTTTTTATTTTGAGTTTGACCCATCACCCAACGAAACAAAAAGACCAAAACCACTGAACTTCCTTGGGTTCTGCTCTACACACGGGACACTCAATCCGCACCCCGCACCCCTCGCTTCCACTTCCTACAGCGACAGCGGTGAAAAATTGCCTGAGGCACGCGTCGTGGAACGCATGCCTGCACCCGTTCAGCTCGCGCAGAGAGCAACCGTCCTCAAACTCGCCAAAGCAGATGGGGCATTCGGTCGTGCCAAAGGCGGGACTATCGAACGCGCTGTATGGGGCGCCCAGAGCAGCGGCGTTGGCGTCGCCTGTAGAAGGCAGGTCGGAACGACTCTCCGGGCTGCGGGACGATTGGTCGGCGAGAACGGATGCTTCACCGATCCGCATGTAGAATCTGCGCGACAGGCTTTTCAGGAGATCGCGGGAAAGACTTCGAGCATGGGCGGAATCCAAGCTCGGGAAGCAAAAGGGACGTCTTGCGTCTTCCGGTGGAAGAAGGTTGTCTACGCAGAAAATTGCTGCGACGATCATACTAATTCTGCAACGGTGTACTGGACGTAATCATGTCAGTTGGGAACAGACAAAAATAAATGAGACTCCTTACTGTAACAAAACCGCGCAATATCCAAAGCATTTGATCTCCCTTTTGCACATGGATGATTATCTTCAAAGGCCGTCCATCCAACAAACATTGACATCCTGGTGTGATTGATTTTTCTGTTAGTTCGCGATGGACGCTCGTACCGAGCACACGTAAACTGACACTTGCAGAAGAAACACGAAGAAAAAAGTTTTCCACATTGCGAAATGTCGCGAATCCCAGTATCGAAGTGCGTTACGGCACCTCATTGCGGTCAGGGACAGAATCGCGGTGGACGACGAGCTGGCCGTAAACTCTGCGAGAAGGACGGCGATGACTTCTTTGGAGCATTCAGTGTCCCCGAGCCAAGCGCCTCTCAAGGGGTAAATGCTTGCTGTTGAGACGAGAACGACAAGGTTGTGTAATCTTGGGGGGGAGCTCAGTTGAGTATAAGCGGAGCTACGTTTGTTGAAAAAATCCGTACCCCATAATGAGAATCCATAGAAATGTAACCGGCCGCGGAAGGAACGAGTCACGCTGCCCACTCGACTGGACCAACGTTGGCCAGAGTCCAGCAATTACCGCGTGCGCTGACATTTGAAAGCCTTATTTACGAATTATTCAGACTGCGCTAGCGAGTTCGGTTTGGCAGGACGGTGAAACGTACAGATATGCTTCGCAACGCTTGCCCAAATAGGCCCGACGGCGTTTGACCAGCAACCATGCGGTGCGTCCGAGAAGAGATCGAGGGCAGTCATGAAAGCGAGCGCACTTGACAGGCGCAGGTTAGAAGATGTTGAACTGCCCGAATACTAGGTCATCTTACAATTTGAAAACGGTTGCCGCCACTGCACCTTTCCACGCTCGTTCACTCCAGCGGTACCAGATCCTCAAGGGTGTCCACCCTATCGTTCCTTTCTCCTCCGCCGCTGCAAAGCTCGCGTTCTCTGCTCCAACCGCCCGATCCACGCCGCCCCCGCCCGCGCAAGTCACAACCAATACGCCGACGCCGCACAGCAGCGCCGCGACCGCCGACAAGCCGACGTCGGCTGTAACGTACAGCCGAAGCCGTGCATCACAAGAACCGAGAATGCTAGCAGCAGGAGGACGAGGTTCTGACCGCGCGGGCTCGGCTGCTGACGGGGAACGCAAGTTGAGCCACCATAGAAGCGAGGCGAGACTGGTGAGCCTGTTCTCTCCCATCACGGAAAAAAAGTGTCACCTCGTTAGAGCCAGCCAGGGCGCAAAAAGGCGTGAATGCTCTGACCCGATAGCGAGGCAAAGGAGCCGCACTTTGTAGCTTTGCATCCGCGCCGTTGTTGGTCGTTTGGAGACCCTCTAGCGTGTTTCTTTTTTTTCTTCTTCTTTTTCTTCCCCTGCTTTGCCAGAAGGAGACAGCGGAACAAATAACGGCCACGCATTTTTTTTTTGCTTCGAGTCCCTGGTATCCGCACTCGTTGCATCCGATGTGCAACTTCCCGGCAAAGCGTGGTTGAAAAATTGTTGATGGTGGCGATTGGAGAGTGTTCCGTTAGTTCCCTCTCTGTCACGCTGCCTCACTTTCTCACTCGCTCGGCTCAGTCTCCACTCTCTCGCACTCTCCCTCCTCTGATATTATTTTGTGGCTTGGTCGCCAAGGTTTGCGCCATGGCTGTCTTCAGTAGGCATGCATGTTGTCTCCTATAGTTCCCACAGTTTTGCACGGTGCCTTTTTCGGGGCGCCCGGAAATAGTCCAAATCGAGCAATAATCGCCCCTTTGGACGAGGCCAGAGCCGTGATGGGGCGGCATTCATCATAATTTGCGCTCACGCCACAGCCAATCATTTCACACTCCCGTCTCTCTCGCCTCCCCTCTCAACTCCGCGTCGTCGTCGCCGTCCCAACCCCCCAACCCGAAAAAGCCGCTCGCCGCCGGCAGAGCCCTTTCGACCGGCGCCGCCCTGCAGACCGGGCACTCGACGCGCAGCGGGCCGTCGCCGCCGCCGACGCCGCCATCGCCGTCCTCCTCGCCAGCGTTCTCGTAGCGGGCCACGGCGGCGGCGAAGAACAGTTCCAGGCATGCTTCGTGGAACGAGTGGCGGCACCCGTTCAGCTCGCGCAGCGCGGAGCCGGGGTGGAACGCGGCGCAGCAGATGGGACATTCGCGGGCGTCGTAGGCGGGCGAGGCGGTGGCGGCGGTGGTGGTGACGGTGTTGCTGAAGGCGACCGGCAGCGACGCGTCGGAGGGCTCGGTGGTGCCTTTTGCTGCTGCGTCGTCCCGTTCGGGCTCTTGGCGCAGCTGAAAGCCACGAGACAGTCGCCGCAAGAGGCGCCGCAAAGTCCTTCGGGCCAAGGCAGAGCCTGGTGCGGAAACGCCGTTTCCCGCACGGGCGTCCCCTGCCGCCAGCGGCAGAAGCTTGTCCGCGACGAAAATGATTCCCAGGCACAGGTTCACCGCGCATCGGGTCGCTGGGATGGCGCGTGTGTTAGTGTTTCGGGGGCTACCGGGGTGGGGGGGAGCAGAGTTAAGCAGTTCTCGTTACCGTGAAGCTCACGCGAAAGCTGTGCAGAGCTTTGCATGTCCTCGCCGCACGCGGGGCTTTTACCGACAGCCGCGGTTCCAAGCAGCAACGCCATTCTACAAGGATTGGTGCGCACGTCAAAAAAAAAAAGCAGCCAGGTCAGTACCGATAGTAACAAGCAATCGCCACTCACAGCTGGAGGAACAGCGCAAAGAAAACTGGCTCCCACGCCGCGCGAGGCCGTGGATCCCACCCTCTCCATGCGCCACGGAACCTCCATCGCGCTGCAGAGGCGACAGCGCCAAGCAGGAGGAGGAGGGCGGACGCAGCGCTTGCGGTGAATTCGCCCAGGAGTAAGCTGACGGTGCGGCGGTCGCAGGTAAAGTCCGCGGACCAGCTCCGTCGGAAGACGAGCGCTGCTGTCGTTAAGACCACGACAGTGATGCTGTGGAGTCTGGGTGTTGCGGGTACGAGGCGCAAAAAAGGTTAGCGTCTTGAGCGTGGGGGGTGGGTGATAAGAAGCAGAAAAAAAACTGCGTCTGTCAAACATACCCGATGAGGAATATCCACAACCGCTCCAACCAACGGACACGGAACAGATACCGAGCACCGCCGCAGTGATCTGTCGCAGAGACCAGTCCAGTCACTGTCACAAACGTCGCCACAACAAAGCCTAAAAAACGGTCTGTCAATTGCGGCGCAGGGGGAGGGCACGGAGTGGGCTTACAGATGTGAATGGCAACGGCCGTCCAGGTTTGCACGTTGGTCTTAAACAAGCAGCCATTATGGCCTTCGGAGAACAGCGGATAGGCGATGGCGAATGCGAGCCCTCTAACGGAAAGTAACAGAAGGTAAGCAACCTTCAAAGGTAAACAAAAAAAATGAACGGCAATTACATTTTGAGTATGCCGGCCGCGACGGCCCCGTACCACGCACGAACCGCGCAGCTCTCCCTCCACAAGCCTCCCTTCCACCACGGCCGGGAAGTCGGCATGGCCGTTGCACGACCCAACGCCGTGGCCGTCGTCAGCTCAGCCGTCTCTGCACCGGCCGACAGCTTCCAGCCGATCCCCAACGCGGTCGCGCGTGAAACGCCGAGGGCGCACAGGGCGCACAGCACTAGCGCAAGCGCGGAGGCGGCGGCGTCCGCGGCGGCGTAGGAACGGAGGATGCGATTGCAGGTGGCGGCTACGTCGTCGGGGTTCGGGAACGGGTACGGCGAAGACGAGGGCGGCGGGGACAGCCAGGCTGCGATGATGGCAGAGGAGGGAGATTCTTGGGAAGTGGTGGCGACGGCGGCGGCGGCGGCGGCGAACCACCAAAGGATGGAGGCAACGCAAGGAAAGCTGCGATGTTGTTAGTATTTGGTGGGTATGGTTGTTGTTGTTGATGTTGTTGTTGTTGTTGTTTTCAGATTTTTGAAGAAAGAGAGGGAGAGGGTCGAAGGGCGAGTGAGCAAGCAGTGAGCGGCGTGTTAACTGGACGCTGACGCGTACCCGAGCGTGAGGCAGAGGAGCCAGGCGTCAGCTGCGGGAAGCATTTCGACGGGTTGGAGTTTGGGGTTGGGGGTTGGGGTGTGGTAGATGCGGTTGCCCGGCGGGGGCAGTCGCGGAGCAAGCGAGTGAGCGGGGCTTGGAACTGGCTTTGGGCCTTTTCGGATTGGCTTTCTTTTTTTTTTTTTTTTTTTTCTTTCTTTTTCTTTCTGTCCTTCTTGTTCTGCGCTTTTTCTGGGCGCCAAGGAGAGACAGAGAGAGAGAGAGAGAGAGAGAGAGGAGAGAGAGAGAGAGAGAGAGAGAGAGAGAGAGAGAGAGAGAGAGAGAAGGAGAGAGAGAGCGAGAGAGAGTGAGTGAGTGATAGAGACAGAGACACATTGACAGGGACAGAGACAGAGACAGAGCCAGGGACAAAGGCAGAGACAGAGACAGAGACGGAGACAGACTGAGCTTCCCTTATTCCGCTCTGGTCCGCGCTCTGACTTCGTCTTTTGGGGGAATTGGGGTCTTTTGTCGTCTTCGTCTTGGCTCACCATGTCAACAACGCCATACATGACATCACATACACTCCTAAGATATCTTCGGGCATCTGCATGTATAACAATAACACAGCATAAAATGCTGCGTTATACCAAAATGGAGCAAATTACATTATTCCTGCCAAAACTGCAAGTCGTTTTCCCAGGAAATTGAGCTAGGCTGCTGGAGATAACCAACAAATTTTTATTCCTCACTCTTGCCTTCACTTGCGACTGATATAGCGGCAACTAGGCCACCGATAGATTCGCAGCCTTCAGTTGCGATTTACTCATTGTCATACCCTACATGTTATGAATCACCCTCTGGAAACCTCTGGAACCTTCCAGAACATTCCTTCATGGAACCTTCTGGAACCTTCTGGAACCTTCTAGAACATTCCTTCATGGAACCTTGTGGAACCTTCTGGAACCTTCTTTGCTTTCCTGACTTGTCTTGTTGTCATTGGTATCATTGGTATCATTGCATTACTAATTGCTCTTTCTGGAACTTTCTTGGAGTCTTGACAAGGAACACTCTCAAAAGGTATAAAAGGGGGATGGGGGACCTGTCCCATCCCTCAAGTGAATTATTGTTTCCAATACAATCATCACTCCTCTCAGTTCCTTGTCTGCCTTGTCCTGTCCTGCCCTGTTCCTGACATCATAATTCACTTCACCCTCTCCCACTACTCTCTGCCATCATGTCTGACCCAAACAACACCTTCCCTGATGCAACTGCCTTCCAAGCCTTGATGGACCAATTACAAGCCCTTTCAAGACAGACACACCAACTTCAAGAACAAGTCCTTCACCAGCAGCACCAGCTTCAACAACAACTTCACCAACAAGAACATCAAGCTCTTCCCCTGCCTCAAGCCAACCAAGCAAGAGAGCCCAAGGTTCCCAGCCCTGACAAGTTCACTGGGCTGGCCAAAGACCTTAGGAACTTCATGGCCACTGTGGAGAATGTCATCCTTCTCCAACCTTCAAGATTTCCCAGTGAGCAAGTCAAGGTTCTTTTCACAAGCACCCTCCTGTCTGGTCAAGCTCAATCATGGTACAGATCTCTCCCAAGCACACCCACCACCCTGCAAGAGCTCTGGGAGGGGCTGGAAGCTACCTTTGGTGACCCCTACGCATCTTGGACAGCAAGATCCAAGCTCAAGCATATCAAGCAAGGAAAGCAATCTTGTGTGGCCTACACCAACCAATTCAAGCAACTAGCCAGAGACTCTGGATACAATGATGCAGCTCTGATGGAGCTGTACCATGATGGTCTCCATGAGTCTATCCAAGACATGCTCTCCCAGTCTCTGCACATCCCTGAGACCTTGGAAGAGTACATTCTCCTTGCCATCAAGATTGACAACAGACTCTACTCCAAGAGGCTGAAGCAAAGACAAGTAGGAACTACATCAAGACCTACCCCAGTTCCTCAAGCTCTTACAGTTCCTGAACCCATGCAAGTGGATGCAGTTGAGACACTTCCTAAGGGTCCTCTGAGCCAAGAGGAGAAAACAAGGAGGGCCCAGCAGGGACTGTGTTTTTACTGTGGCTCCAAGGAGCATGCTGTCAAGGACTGCCCAAGGAAGAAGCACCCAAACTCCCAGGTCCAGGCTCACTGAGGGGCAATTCCCTGGACCCTCCTCCAAGCTGCCCCTGTTTCATCACCACCACCAGCACCACAAACACCTCAGATTCCAAGCCCCACCAACTCACCATGGATGTCAAGATTCAACTCTCACCCAAGTCAACCATCACAACCAAGGCCCTTATAGACTCTGGATCATCCTGCAACATCATTGATGCCACCCTTGCCAAGTCTTGTGCCATTCCTACGATCAAGAAATCCACACCCCTCAAGGTCCACTTTGCCAATCATGCTCTGTTCAAGGAAATCAGCCATGAAACCAAGCTAAACCTCCACATCCAAGACTTTCCACCATCCATGGTCAATCTGGAAGTATTGGACCTTGGCTCACCCACATTCTCTGTCATCCTGGGATTACCATGGCTGCAAGCCCAGAACCCTGCCATTGATTGGGTCACTGGTCAAGTCCAACCTCCACCAATCGGAACAGTCACCCAAAACTCAAGTCAAGCCCCCAAGTCTCATGCTCTCAAGCCCTTGATTCAAGATTCACAGCCAGCCAAGACTCCAGTTCCACAGTTCACAGTTCACAGTCAAGATTCAAGTAGAGCTCATAGAGCTCACAGTCATGGCCATGACTCTTGTTCACAGAACCCACAGTCAAAGATTCAAGTACCACAGTTCACAGTCCACATTCAAGATTCAAGTTCCACAGCTCACAGTCTTTGCCAAGAACAGAACTCTCAGTCAAAGATTCAAGAATCACAGTTCCCAGTCAAGAATTCAAGCCCCACTGCTGAGGAGCACGACAACCTGGACCCATCAGACCTTTTGCTGGCATCCAAGCTACCAAAAGAATATCTCCCTTATGCTGATGTGTTTTCCAAGACCAAGGCAGACCTGCTACCAGCTCAGAGGCCTTATGACTGTGAAATCCCACTCAAGGATGAAACTTGCAGCCCACCTTTCAAGCCACTGTACCACCTCTCTCCACCAGAAGCCAAGGCCCTCCAAGAATACATTGAAGAAATGCTGAACAAGGGATTCATCCAACCTTCCAAGTCACCAGCTGGAGCTCCCATCTTTTTTGTCAAGAAGAAGGATGGGGGACTGAGACCCTGTGTGGACTACAGAGATCTCAATGAGATGACAGTCAAGAACCGCTATCCACTGCCTCTCATCTCTGAATTACTGGACAAACTGAGCCATGCAAGGATATTTTCCAAGATTGACCTCAGAGGTGCCTACAATTTGGTCAGAATTAAGCCCCAGGATCAATGGAAGACTGCCTTCAGATGCAAATACGGTCACTTTGAGTACTTGGTCATGCCCTTTGGACTTACCAATGCTCCAGCTATTTTCCAAGGCATGATGAATGACATCTTCAGGGATATTCTGGACCTTTTTGTCATTGTCTACCTGGATGATATCCTGGTATTTTCGTCCGACACTGCAAGCCATATGGGACATGTCAAGACTGTCTTGGAGAGACTCAGACAGCATCACCTCTATGCAAAGCTGGAGAAGTGTGAATTCCACAAGACCTCCATTGAGTTTTTGGGGTTCATTGTGTCTGACAAAGGGATCTCCATGGCACCAGACAAGATCCAAACTATTCTTGAATGGAAGGCTCCAAATTCCATCAAGGATGTTCAAAGCTTCCTTGGATTTTGCAACTTCTACAGAACCTTCATTGCCAACTATTCTGCCATAGCCAAGCCTCTCACTGATCTCACCAAGAAGACCACCAAGTTTGAATGGACCCCAGCAGCAGAGCAAGCCTGGCTAGCTCTTAAGACAGCAACCACAAGTGCACCACTCCTTAAGCATGTGGATCCCTTGCTTCCCTTCACCTTGGAAACTGATGCCTCAGACTATGCCCTTGGCGCTGTTCTGTCCCAGCCAAGCTCTCAGGACCCCTCTGCTCCTCTGCATCCAGTGGCATATTACTCCAGGAAGCTGAACAGTGCTGAGTGTAACTACACAGTCCATGACAAGGAGTTGCTTGCAATTGTGGAAGCATTCAAATTCTGGAGACACTACTTGGCTGGTTCTAAAGGCATCTCTGTCTATTCTGATCACAAGAACCTCACCTTCTTCAGGGCAAGGAGGTTGCTCAAGCAGAGGCATGCCAGGTGGGCTGAACTGCTCTCTGAGTATGACTTTAAGCTGTGCTATTCTCCTGGCCACCTTAACACTGTGGCTGATGCCCTGTCAAGAAGAACAGACCTTGCACCTGAAGGGGGAGATGGTTTCACCCCACCATCCAAGACACACCTTTCATTGCTTCCTGACAGTGTGTGGGCCCATGCTATTTCCAAGGACCCCAAGCCTCACAAGATTCAAATCAGCCAAGAAGAGGAAAAACTTGAGATACTCAAGACAAGGCATGATGCAGCAACAGCTGGACACCCAGGAGAGCACAAGACATATGAGCTTGTTTCCAGAGACTTCTACTGGCCAGGCATGAGGAAGTACATCAAGAACTATGTCAGCAGCTGTGAAACCTGTCAAAGAAACAAATCCAGCAGACACAAGCCCTATGGACTTCTGGAGCCCCTCCCAATTGCCATCAGCCCTTGGTCATCAATATCCATGGACTTCATTGTGAAACTGCCCCCATCCAATGGATTTGACTCTATCCTTGTTGTCATCTGCAGAAGGACAAAGTTGGCCCATTTCATCCCCTGCACTGAGAATATAGATGCACAAGGAACAGCAGACCTGTTTTTGCAGCACATATTCAGGCTCCATGGGCTGCCTCAGTCAATCGTCAGTGACAGAGGACCACAGTTCAGATCTCAATTTTGGAAAGCACTCACAGCAGCCCTTGGAATCAAGTCTCAACTGTCAACTGCTTATCACCCTCAGACTGATGGACAAACAGAAAGAACAAACCAGACTCTGGAGCAGTATTTGAGGTGCTATGTCAGCTATCAACAGGATGATTGGCCCACCCTCCTTCCACTGGCAGAATTTGCTCTCAACAATTCTCTCCACTCAAGCACCCAGCTATCTCCTTTCTTTGCAACCTATGGCTTCAATCCAAGAGGAGATCTTCTGGGACAAGAGACCCTATCCAATGTCCAAGCTCCTGCTGCGGCTTCACACTTACATAAGCTCAAGATCATCAACTCCTTCCTGGACTCCACTCTGAAGCAAGCCCAAGAAGATGCCTCAAGATTTGCCAACACTCACAGAATGGACCATGACTTTGCTGTGGGTCAGCAAGTTTGGCTTCTGAGGAAGAACTTGCAGACCAAAAGACCAAGTCCCAAGCTAGACAACCTCAAGTTGGGTCCTTTCAAGATCTTGGAGCAAATCAATCCAGTCACCTTCAAGCTGGATCTCCCTGCATCCATGAAGATCCACCCAGTTTTCCATGTCAGCCTTTTAGAGAAGTTTGTGGCCAATTCCATTCCAGGCAGAGTTGTTCCTCCTCCTCCTCCAGTTGAGGTAGAAGGTGAAGAGGAATTTGAGGTTGAACAAATCTTGGATGCCAAGTGGTTTGGAAGGACACTCAAGTTCCTTGTTAAGTGGAAAGGTTACTCAGATGCTGACAACACCTGGGAGCCTGAGTCAAACCTCACTCACTGCCAAGACCTTCTGCTCGAGTTCAAGACCAGGTACCCCACCAAGTTGCAGAAGAGGCCTAAAAGGGGGAGATGATGTTATGAATCACCCTCTGGAAACCTCTGGAACCTTCCAGAACATTCCTTCATGGAACCTTCTGGAACCTTCTGGAACCTTCTAGAGCATTCCTTCATGGAACCTTGTGGAACCTTCTGGAACCTTCTTTGCTTTCCTGACTTGTCTTGTTGTCATTGGTATCATTGTATTACTAATTGCTCTTTCTGGAACTTTCTTTGAGTCTTGACAAGGAAGACTCTCAAAGGGTATAAAAGGGGGATGGGGGACCTGTCCCATCCCTCAAGTGAATTATTGTTTCCAATACAATCATCACTCCTCTCAGTTCCTTGTCTGCCTTGTCCTGTCCTGCCCTGTTCCTGACACTACACGTGTTTTTGTGAATTCTACATCACCACCACCTGATAGCGGCAGCAAAAGCTTATTTGCAGCCTTCAGCTGCAATCTACTATTCAACTTCGACACCATAATTGTGTTATGCTGTTTGCCATCACCGCTGTCTGATATAGCGGCATCACTATGATTATCATTTTCCACACCTTTGCAGCTGCAACTCAACTTTTATTAGCCATTGCCACATTGGGTCCCCTTGTTTGTAGATTAATTGCACTCACCTGCCTGCGGCTGGCTGAATAAAGGATGAGCTCCCGAAAGCAGAGAGCATCTGAAATGATTGCAGCGCTGGCCTGAAAGCTTTGGGTTCTCACCTGAAAACAAGTCAAAATAAACTCACTGTGGATTAGGCAAACCTACAAAAAAAAAAAAGAAAACGTTTCTCTGCGAGAACACAGCTGTCAGTCTCCCACCCTGTCTGCCGGACTTGATTTTGAGTTGATTTTCACTTCATTTTCACTTGGTTTCCCAAAGTTTTCGGGTTGCAGCTGTATATTTTATCACGTTGTCCATGGGGGCCGCCATTTCTTTTGGGTTTTTATTATTCTTTATCATTCCACATGGCATAAGTAAATTTTTTATTTAAAATTAATTTTTTTTATTCAAACATTGGTAACGAGCTCTGTTAACTCAGTTGGTTAGAGTGTAGTGCTAATAACGCTAAAGTCACAGGTTCGATCCCTGTACAGAGCATTCCCCTAATATTTATACATTACATATATATAAGTATTCCCCACTCACCCATTTCCACTTGGTGGTGATCATCACCGTCCTGCCTGGCTCATAAATTCTTTTTTCCCCCCAATAACAGGTGTTGTCAGTCAAGAATAGTGCAATGGTGCATTTGGAGACCTGTGAGTGCGTGGGTTTGAGGATGTGGATGGGGTCGATGCTGTTGGAATTTAGGCAGACCAGAATTTTGGACTTATGAGGCACTTTCCCCTTTGGGAAATGGTCCAAGCCTCCTCAAATTTGGGCCAGTGTCTCTCCCTTTGGAAAGTATAAAAAGTAAAAGTTAACTTAACCTTTTTTGGGGTACATTGTGTGGAGCGAAGAGCAAAGCTATTAAACGATATTCGGGTTACAGCAATTTAAATCTGGAGTATTCGTCCGGCGACTTGCGTGACTGGGCTGTAGACAGAGCTGTCACCAGGGTGGTCCATTAAGGGCCTTGGCGTGGCAGAAATGACTGCTGTCAGGTGGAACTGACTGGTTACCAGCAAGAGGCACAAGACGGACCTGAACCTATTTTGACTGTCCGTTATCATTCTTAGGTTGCCCATGGGAAGAGCGAGCCACCGGCAATGGAGACCTGGGTGATGGCTTGCGCTGTTGACAAATACTCTGAGTATTAAGTGGAACAGAAACTCGGTGACAGTTTTCCTCCTTTTCTGCTCATTCGAGACTATAGTCACTCCTTTGACCCTGGGATCTGGGCCCAAGAGTGAGGGAAAGCAAATGATAGACTAAAACTAACTTTATTGGGCTGTTGTCTTGGGGGTGTTTCAACCCTACTACTTGCCTAGTCCACAAAGTGTCCCTACTGATCGGTCTAACACGGGTCTCAAACACAAAGAATGAACATTCAGAGGGACAATCCTCTGAGGGATTGGTGCAGGAGCAATGATTACTTGCGCAGCTGCAGGCCAGTGCAAGGGGAAGTGGAAGGGCACTCCTGAGGGTGCAATTCAACCACAGAAAAAGAGAGAGAGAAGAGGGAAACGGGTTTATCACAGGAACCTAATCTCAAATGCAAAGGGAGAGGTTAATAGCGATGGGACAGACAGGGTGCGACCTAGTGCCCCTCGTTGCAGGGGGTGCTGCAGGAGCCTTCGTAGTCGCCAGCAACGAGGGGGAGAGAGAGAAGGGAGTTGACTATGTAGGGGTCAGAAGGTCGCCAGCAGGGAACTTGCACACGCGGAAACACCTGCAGTTGTACATGCACCCTGCTGGGCTTTGTCGGCACGATCGCTCAATCAACGGGCTTTATCGCATTGCACTCATACTCACACATCTCACTCTCATAGCAATAGGACTGAGGCAGGCACTCGTAGATCGAACTCTCAGGTGTCAGGGGCTGCACAGGGCGCGGCCACCAACACCCTTGCAGGGATGGGAGACGACAATGCGGTTGTCGTCGCCACCACCACGACCGTCGTTGCAGCTGGCAAGTGCAGGGGATCCTCACTCCAACACAGAGTCGGCAATGTCACACAGTTGCTGGCAGAGCCAACTGCATTCCCCACCAACAGCCCCTTAAGAGGAGCCCCACTAAGGGAGAATGTACACACCCAGGTGTACCATCTCTCACACCCCCACCTCGTGAGCCAGATGGATTTGACAGGACTCTGTATTGGTGCCAAAGGACAGAAATCAGATTGAAGAAAAAAAGGAGAAAGAGAAATGGCCCAAAAACAGAGAGAGAGAAAATTGACAAGTCAACCCCTGACTTGGAGCATCCACCACAAATGCTATAAGTCCCGCCAACCCTATGCGTGTATGTACAAGTGCCGAAAATAAATAATAAATTAGGCGGGTGTGGGGTACGGCCTGTCAGGCACCCCATCCTAGGCAGTCGGGCAGTCTCTGTTAGTCACTGAAAAAGAAAAGTATGTTGAGAAAACCCTGGCACAACGGAAATTGTTAAGGCGAAAGTAGTAAAGCAGCCCCAATGTTAAGGACAGGTTAGCTGCAAATATACTTTGATAAAGCCTTGGAAACTAAAGAACTGGGAATAATAATAGGGGTCCTGATCCTTGTGGTTTTATGACAGGTACGCTTGTTCTTGCAAATAAAATCCCTAGACTTTATCACTGAGACCTCAGTGTAGTCTCACTCAAGCAGATAATGTAAGAGAGGTTTTTACCCTGTGCCGGTCACGCTTGCCTAGCAACTATTACAGTATGTATATCATCATCATGTATCAATAATTCATAACAGAGTTTTTCTCTTTTCTCTCCAAGTTGGCGTCGGATGGGTCCAAACTACAGGAGTCAGCAGATGGGAAGCTCATTGAATAAAGATCCCTTCACCCACATCTTCTGCTATCGTTCCTTTTCCTTGTATGCAGTCACCCCACTACTCTGCAAGTGGGCTCAAATTCTCATTAGTTGCAGCTGTCCTAGAGGCAGCTCCATTTCACCGACTCACCCAACCAATCGCCGAAATTGCGCGCCACTCTCCTTCACCTTTTTCTTTTGGCCCACACCACTTCCCTCGTTCACAGCCCCCAATGCCGTTCCGAAAGGGAAAGCTAATTGGAAAGGTGCCTAGCTCGTGTAACATCCAATTTCGTAGCGCAGGCGCGATATGGTGATTGCATTTGAACGAGTTTGAATGGGTACGGCTGGGGGAGGTGACTTGCTATTTTAATTATTACACCTACGCAAAAAAGGGGAATTGCACACGCCACCCGCAGCCACCAACTGAGGAAAGCAAACACCAATCGAGGACCCAAATAGGTGCATACAAGTTTTCTCGCCCAGGCTTTGCGTTAGAGAGAGCGTGTACATCCTTATTGAAAAGGCAATAGTTTGGATGCCAATGTGTCACGCGGGGTCACTGCGCGACGTGAACAAGGGTCTTCCAGTGAAGCGACCGACGCGACTCGGTCGGTGGCCCCCAAATAGCCTCGAGCACGTGCCAAAGTCGATTCATGGCGGGGCCGTGTTACCGCATGTTATCGTGCCCATTCTGGCCAGAGAAAAAAGGAGCAGAGTATGAAGTGAGGCGGCCAGTTGCGAGAGTTGCGAGAAATGAAAAACAAGATGACCAAAATGCGGAGGAAAAATAGGCTCGGGAGAGAAAAAAAACATTGGCAGCGCGACATCTGATCAAAACCTAACCCGTTCCCCCCCGTTGATAATCGCTCCGTTGAAGAAGCGTTACGGGAATTCAAGTTCGCGATCTTCTTTTTCGTTTCAGTTGTTTTCGCTTCTGCACGACGCGACCTGACGAGGAGAAGAAGCATCCGATGACTCGATTCGAGTCACGACGGGGAAAGAAAGAAAGCGAAGAAAAAAACAAGGAGACCGCAAATCAAAGGAAAAACGCAAAAAGCCCTGGGTGCGACAATTTTCTGACAATCGCTGACTCAAGCTTTTTGGGGTCACAATAACGGTTCTCGGCTGGTATAAAACAAGCGCGAGCTTGCTCCTCTGTCCAGCATATTCACATTCTGCTAAGAGATCGCACAAACACTCACACACACACACTCACACACACACACTCACACACACACACACACACACACATCATAGCAATGGCCAGCGACCGAGCGTCCCAACCCGCCACCGTGCAGCAGGACGACGACATCCACGTCTCCAACACCGAGCAGCCGCACAACCGGCTCGTCGCCATCGCCGTGGACGGGAGCAGTTGAGTTCCCCTTGTTTTCTCGTTCAACGCCGCCCCACCTCCATTGCTCGCGACCGTCCTCTGACTCCCAAACATCTGCTTTCGCACCCGAAAAAAGAGCACTCCGAGTACGCGTTCCACTGGGCGGTCAAGAACTTTCTCCGCGCCGAGACGGACCAGCTCATGCTGATCCACGTCCGCCCCGCGAACCAGTTCACGTACAGCCCGATACTCTCTGGTGAGGGGAGTCTTCCGGGCAAGCCGATGCCAACCTTGAAAACATTTGCTAACATACATGGTATACTCTAAAAACAAGACGTCGAAGAAGTAGACCGCAAAGCCTCTCACGAGCTCCTCCAAAAGTACTCCTCCCAGCTGCCGGCAGGGCAGTACAACGTGCGGCTGGTGTCGATGTCGGGCGACGCGCGGGAGGCGATCGCGTGGAAGGTGGAGAGCGCGGGGGCGGACGTGGTGATCGTGGGCAGCCACGGGCGCGGTCCGATCCGCAAGGCGCTGCTGGGGAGCGTCAGCGACCACCTGGTCAAGCACCTGAAGGTGCCGGTGATCGTGTCGCGCGCCGAGGCGAAGGGGTTGCCGCTGCCGGTTGTGGGGATGCTGGTGGAGAGCTGAGTGGAGGGAGGGAGATGGATGGAAAAAAGAAGAAAAAAAATGGCATTCAGTGGGTCAACAGCGAGGCGGGGGCAATCAATACCTAACAAATAAAGTCAAATCCGAGTCCTTCATCGTCCTTATCTGTCTCGGGGTACCCACAGCAATATCGGCGGTGAAAGTTATGACACTTCAAGAAAAAAATCAATTGCAACAAATCTCTCAGTTTTATTAACAGTATCTATACGGGGGACTCTGGGCGGTCCAAGTCCAATTTTGCGAATTGAAGCGGGCGGAGTTTGAACTTGTGTGTCAAATGTTCGTCGACATGTTCGCCTCTCCGTTCATTGTCTCTTAGCCAGTGAAGCACCCTCACCCGGCCGTTGCTTACACGCGAAACGTCGAAAGGGAGTGGGTCGGGGCGAACCAAAGGGCTCCGTCCGCAGCGACGCGGGTGAGCAAATTAATGTAATAGTAAGATTAGATCATAGCTGGTAAGTAACCAGTTGACGAGAAGAGCTCGTTCATCCCGTGGCCGGGTCGGGGGGGGAGAGGGTTTGGGCCATGATGTATCAGGGGGCTGCGCGTGACGCGGTTCGGTCACACGTGGAAGAATGCGAAGGGGCGGGACAATCCATCAAAAGAAAGAAAAAAAAGAAGAATAAAGAAAGAATAAAAAAAGGAAAGAAAAAAAGTGACAACCCTGACAATCTCTGACTCAACCGCGCGTCATTCGCTGTCGCGTGGTGGTGGTGCCACAGCGACTTCCCTTCCCCTCAACGTATATAAAAAGGGAACGACTACACTACACTCTTTACTTCTTCTGCTCCTCATCGACTCACTGCTTCAAACACACACACACACACACACACACTCTCTCTCTCTCTCTCGCGCTCTTTTACAAGAATCAAAATGACCACCCCGCAAACCGCCGCCGCCGCCGTCGTGCAGCAAGACGACGTGATCCACGCCGCAAACACCGAGCAGCCGCACACGCGGCTCGTCGCCATCGCCGTGGACGGCAGCAGTTGAGTTTTTCTTTCTTTTCTCGTTTACCAGCGGCCGCGTGCGTTTTGAACTTTCCCCTCCTGACGGGCCCACCCCTACCAAACATTAGAGCACTCGGAGTACGCGTTCAACTGGGCCATCAAGCACTTTGTGCGTGCCGAGTCCGACCAGCTCTTGGTCATCCACGTCCGCCCCGTCGTCAAGAAGACGTACAGCCCGGTGGTCTCTGGTAGTGTTGGAGATATTTTTGCGCCCGAACCACCCCTGTCTCATTCTTCCAAAAAAAATCACTAGACGTCGAAGAATTCGACCGCAAAGAGTCGTACGACATCCTGCACAAGTTCGCGGGGTCGCTGCCGAGCGACAAGACGTACAACGTGCGGCTGGTGTCGACGATCGGTGACGCGCGGGAGGCGATCGCGGGCAAGGTGGAGAGCGAGAAGGCGGACGTGCTGATCGTGGGCAGCCACGGGCGCGGGCCGATCCGCAAAGCGCTGCTGGGGAGCGTCAGCGACCACCTGGTCAAGCACGTCGCGGTGCCCGTGATCGTGGCCAAGGTCGACGCCGAGATACCCGCGTCGAATTACGACATTTTGAGCCCCGGGGTGGTTGCTACGGGCCTTTGAGCTGGGGGATTTGTTGGAATGTTCTCTCTGTGGTCTCTATTTGGTGGTTTTATTTTTGAATTTTGCTTGCTAGCGCATACTCCTTCCTCTTGCCCTCTCTGCAAACCCAAGATTACCCAAAGGAAAAACAACAAAAAGAAAAAAAATTAAATGTTTCATGCTTCTTGTCCCTTTCTATCGCACTACTCTCATCATCTGCTTTAGGCCCACTCCGGCTCTAGGCCCAGCCCGCCGACGACGGCCTCGAACCCGTTCCTGACCCTCATCTGCAGCGACTTTGCGAGGATCTCGACAATGTTGAGCGGGCGAATCTTCCACCCGAGGTCGAACGGCAGCCTCTCTTCGAGGAACAGCACGTCCATCCAGTCGACCCTCGCGCGCTTGTCCGCGTCGGCGGGGTCGGCGAGGAGCAGGAGGAGGAGCGACGACTCCGCGTAGGCCAGGAACTGCTGCTGCAGGCCAAACTTGAACGCCGGGTTTCTTGCCTTGGAGTCGGCCTCGCGGGCGAGGCGGTAGTCGGCGAGGTTGTCGAAGGAGAGGTACTGCTTGGAGGGGTCGGAGATGAAGGATTTCAGCTGGGCGTAGAGGGTCTTGTTGAGGTGGAAGGGGTCGCCCAGGCCGGCGTCTGCGCGGGAGAGCGATGCGTCGTGCTCGATTCCGTTGTGCTTGCCGAGCTGGACGAGGTCGAGGACGATGGGGTTGATGCCGATGGTGGTGTTGGAGGTGAGGGCCTCGGCGCCGACGCCAAAGATGGAGGAGATGGCGACGTCGGCGCCGACGGTCATGGCGGCTTTGGTGATGGCGAGGGCGGTGAGGTTGTGGCGAGCGAGGACGCCGTGGTTGGCGAGGGCGTTGACGAGGGGGCAAGGAGAGGCGTTGGTTGGGTCCGAGGCCGTGGCGGGCTGGAAGGGCGAGGGGATTTGGGACGCCGAGAAAGAGGGGGAGGCGGAGGGGAAGGCGGCGACTGCGGCGGCGGAGAGCGCCAAGGCGGCGGCGGCGGCGGCGGCTGTGCACTTCATCGTGAGGTGAGAGTTCGTGCAAGCTGGAATTGGTTGGATTGTCTTTATTTATGTGTGTTTGTGCGTTTTTTTCCTTTTGCGGCTTGTGTTTGGCCTTGTTCCCATTTTGGACTGCGGCATTTCCTGATCGGGGTTTTGGTTTTGGCGGGGTCGGGGATGACGTCGACACACCACCGCCCGCCTCGCATGACGTCGCTATTGCATCTCCTCGGCATATACAGACTTGTTTCTTCCGTCGTGTCAACAAAGGAGGGAGTCGGTACTTTCTCGCCGAAAGGCGCGGCCTTGCGTGCCCCTTTCCTCTTAAACCCTCTTTTTTTCCTTTTTCTCTTTTTCTTACTTTTTTTTCCTTGTTTGGCCCAAAAAAGCGGTTAAAAACGGTCAAAGTATTAATATGATCTGAGAGAGGCAGGAAGACGTGTCAAGTCCATCTGTGGGCGCCGTGCGGATGCGGGGCTCCCGCTGGCGGCGAAGAGCAAATGTGTAACCACCTCGTTCATCACTGATTCCAGCCAGTACCTGGGCGGCAGGCTCTTAAGTGGAAGCATCCGTCCTGTCACCAGATTGTCGCATCTAGGGACTGTTGACAGTCCACGTCAGAGCTCCTCCTTCCCTTGGAGCGCCTGATTCAACGTGCTTCCTCCACGTCTATTTCCATTGTCTCCGCTGGTCCTTCTGCTCCAAATAACTGCAATAGAGTGTGTCAAACTTTCAACATTGAAAAGAACACCTTTTTCGCTTTGACTGAAGTTTATTAAGGGCAAAGCAGACCGACCCAGACCCCGCCACCATCACAAGCCACCCCTTGGCCGCCCCTCGGCTCATTCAGTGGCAGTCTCTCCCACCCTGCAGCAGCCGGTTCACAAGCTCTCACTCTCCTCGTCCTCGGCTCTCTCCACCAAGGCCGCCGCCGCTGCCACCAGGCCGTCGTCACAGCTGCAGAGCGCCTCCCTCGCTGCAGCTACTCTAACAAGACAATCTCCCCCACCACCAACAGGCCAATTTTGTCCTCTGAATACAAGGTGCTTATTGAAAAGCTCCTCACGAGTCTGTTAAAGTTCTCGCTGGCGACATCCAATGTTCCACTGATCAAGCCTCCATGGCTTCATTTTTGATTGAGGTAAAATCTCACCTGAGAACACTCAAGGTTCCATGAATACAATCAAGTTGACGAGCTTGGTTTAAACAAATGAAGCTCACCACCAACCCTTTACCGCAAGTGTGCTGAAACAGCAATTGCGAGGTTTATTTGCAACGTTTGCGAATATAAATGGTGGGAGCAGAAAAGTTTGTCGGCAGAAAGAGAAGAACAAGGACTCAGTCGAGAGTAAGCCAGTCATCACAAATAACACTACACTCAGTAATGTGCGTTTACCGCAGAAGCAACGGGGATAAAACGATACAGGTCAGTAAAGCTGCGTCACAAAATGTCAGTGTGCGTTAATTTTCAACGAAATCGAGAGCGAAATAGGGAATGGCCTTCTGCAGCGACACCAGCAGACATTCATGTTCGCTGTATGCACAGGATGCGCCGGAAGCGAGCGCAGGCGTCATTGTCCTTGAGCGCCACAGTTGCACGTAGCAATTGATGGTTGTGCAAGGAAAAAAAAAAAAAAAACAAGCAAGAACACTCTCAAACCCCTCTCGCCATGCTCCATCCGTCAGCAGATACGCGTCGAACCGCTGGTCAAAAAGAAAAAGTCTGCACGACGACGCGCGTCCAGCGGTCATGGGAAAGAAACGAAAGAAACAGGAACAAAAGGAGATCGCCCTCTGCATCATTTGTGCTGCGAAGGTTTGACTGACGTCAGAGGCGACGGGGTGGGCCGGAAGCGGACGCCACGTCATATCAATACTAGTAATTTTTTTCTTTGTAGGTGCCGCGTCCGCAAGGATACGGCAGGTTGGATGGACTGTGGCGGGATTTACCATCGTTCATAAATTTTAAATTTGACTCCCCCCCAAAAACGGCAATTTTCATCTTTCTCGAATAACTAAAATCAATAAATTTGACTTTTTTCTGGGGGGGCGTTGCCCATTTTTCCTAACAAAGCCAAAAAGAAAAAAAAAAAAAAAAGAAAAAAAAAGGGGAGAGAAAAAGGGAGTGGACAGTTTCCCCACGTACATTACATATAAATATCCGCCAGTCCCGCCGCCGTCTGCGAACAACACCCACCCAACCACTACCCACTCTCCACTCTCAACGCAAGTTACACCCAGCCCCACCCATCCCAATCCATCCAATCCATTCCCTCTCGTCTCTGGGCACCTGCCCCTTCCCGAACAACTCTACTTCCCCCCGTCCAAACCACCCCCTCAAAAAAATCATGAGCCTTTCCTTCTTCGCACGCCTTGTCGCCGTCGCCGCCGCTGCTTCTGCAACAGCCGGTACGCTCGCCGCATTCCCCGCCGCCGCCCACCCGGACGCCGACGCCAACCTCAACCTCCCCTCGCCCTTCCTCCCCGCCTCCCCGTCCAACCCGTCCAACTCGTCGCCGTGCCCGCTGGTCAACGCCCTCGTCAACCACGGCGTCCTGCAAAGCCACAACCTCACCGCGGCCGCCATCCTAGCCGCCGTGCAAGCCGTCGGCAGCGACTCGACCATCGCGACCATCCTCGCCTCCTCGGCCATCTCGCGCACCAGCAACACCACCACGGCCGACGGCACGCCCGTGATCCTGGACCTGATCCAGCTGGGCGTGCACGGCGGGCTGGAGCACGACGCGTCCCTGACGCGGGCGGACGCGGCGATCGGGGACGCGTACCACTTGAACCGCACGCTGTACGCGCAGCTCAAGTCCTTCGCCTCGGAGCCGGGCCACATCTCGCAGGGGGACATTATCGCGTTCCGGGCGGCGCGGGAGGCGGACTCGCGCGCGCGGAACCCGGGGTTCACGTTTGGGCTGCGCGAGCAGTTCCTCGCGAGCGTCGAGGCGTCCATCGTGCAGATGCTGCTGGCGGACCCGGAGGACGCCGACCGCCGCGTCCGGTTGGACTGGGCCGACGTCCTGTTCCTCGAGGAGCGGCTGCCGTTCGAGCTCGGGTGGTCCGTCCGCCCGCTCGGGATCGCAGAGGCGCGGGCGCGCGCGCTGCAGATCAATCCGGCCGTCGCGCCCGTTTTTGCGAGCTTGGGGCTTTGAGTGAAAGTTGTCCCTTTTTTTGGGAGATCTCTCTATTTTTTATCTTTTTTTTTTTTTTTTTTTTTTTTTTTCGCGCTGGAGCAGTTTCCGCACTACGTCCTCGCACCACGTAGTTTTTCAGACTCTGATTCTTTACGGAATAGAAGTAATAAAAGATCCAATCGTGATCCCCAGAAAGCTGCTTATTGTCCAAAAGGTCATGGCTCCGCGTGCCCCTAATCGTAGCCACAATCTACTCCGGTTGTGAAGAGACGCAGTACGATACCGATACGATTGGGGAACAAAGTCAGCAACGTAAGCCCACTGTTTATTGCTCTCTCTCTCTCTCTCTCTCTCTCTCTCTCTCTCACTCTCTGTCTCTCTGTCTCTCTGTCCCTCTTTCTCCCTCCCAGTCAAACCACCCTCCTCTCTCGGTGATACATTGGCAGCCCGTGGATGGATTGCCGGCGGATGCGACATCGATGACTCCGCCATATGGAGGAAAGCACAATTGCGGCTGCGCCCGCCGCCGCCGCAGATCAGCCGCGAACAAGACGAACAAAACTCAAAAAAATAAAAATAAAAATAAAACCTCCCCAATAAAATTTTATCAGCACCCCCCCTTAAGAGCCCGCTCTTTCCACCCTCCCCAAACCCGCGCTCACCCGCCGTTTTTCACAGATGCCTTGCCGCCGTCGCCGTACCACCACCACCACCACCGTCGCCCTCGCCGTTGTCGCGCGGTACCTGCTCGCTTTTTCCGTCCTCTCGGCCGTTCTCCTCCTCGCGCTGCTGACCGCCACGTCGCCGCCGCCGTTCGCCCTCGCCGCGTCGACGTCGAGCACGGGGACCGAGGTGAAAAAGGGCGTTGAGTGGAGGGCAGAGAGTGGCCCCCTGGGAACTTCTCGATTCGTTTTCTTGCTGAAGATAGCGCCTTTACCTCATCCCTCCCGTTCCCTGTTTATACTATCTGTCAAAAAAGGTCAGCAACAAAGCCGGAAAGCGCAGGTTCTCTGATTCGGGAGGATCGACCGGAGGGAATGTAAGGGGAGGAGGTGGAATCGACTCAACTCACCGGGCTGCGTTGGGCCAAAAAAGGTCGGGAAGAGAGCCAAACTGTCGGGCTCCAGCGATTCCAGCTGGCCGACAAGCGCCGACTTTTCATCCGACGGTTCCTGGAGGACCGGGTCAGGAGGAGCGTCCGGAGCAACTAGTGCACCACCCAAAGTGAGCAATGGTTGCCGTTCAGGGGGAGGGGGCTGATGCATCGCCCCAACGGTCTTTTTGGTTGTTGCCTAATCTTTGGCACGCATAAATTCTGCAGACTGGAACCACCGAAACAGTCGGCGGCGTGACAGTAGCGGTAAGCCTCCGAAGGTTCCTCACTCCAGTTAGTTCGTTTTCGACTGAAAATATACCCCCATTTTTCCCGAATCCACCAAGATTGGCGAGAAAGTCAAGGATCAAGGCAAGACGTCGACGGTCTACCACGCAAAGCACGGAAACAAGGATGTTATTTACAAGCAGGACAGTTTCGGAAGCCATTACGGGGGGACCGAGGTGGAAGCCACAAAAGCTGGTTTGGGGTTTCCTTTCAACAATGCGATGCAGACCAAGTGACCCGTAGCTTACCTCTTCCAAAAGCTGGCCAATTCGTAGCCGTTCAAGACAGTAGAATGGTTCAGAAAAAGGTCGGCAGCACAGGATTGAAGAACTGGCTGCAAACCCAAAAGGACAGCCCTGCGGCAAAGTCAAGCTTTCTGCTAAAGGGCGAGAACCCGAAGGACCACCCAGCCAAGACCAAGCTGAGCGAAGCCATATACAGCCAAGTCGAGAAGAACCAAAAAGACGCCGGATTTCTTCACAAAGACGTTCAATCGGGCAACATCCGAGTTCACGCGAGCCCCAGCGATAAGCCAGTTGGGTTTGCGCAACGGCTGGGGGCGTCAGGAGACTAACACTCACTTGTTCAAAACGGATTAGGGGACTGTACCAAAAATGGAACTCATCGACTGGGATTTTGGTTTGCGCCCCTTCTTCCATACCGCTCCCCAATGAAATTGCCATCCAAGTAAAACTAACGCCACCCTTCCCCCGCAACAAAAACAAGCCGCAAAGCCGACGGCCGCACAGACCATCGAAGGCCGAAAACAAAAGGACCTCCCGAAAATCAGCGCCGCGTGCGAGGCGGCCGGGTTCCAGTTCCGAGCCGGCCGCGTGCTGTTCCGGCGCGCCGGCGCCGCGTGCAAGAGATCCCGGTCCTCCAGCAGAGCCGCCGGCAGCCGGGTTGCGAAAGGCAGCAGCGGTAGCGGGGGGGGCGCCGAGACGGGCAAAAAGGCTGCGGCGGCGAAGGTAGCTGCGGCGGCGAAGGTAGCTGCCGTCGCCGGGAATGCTCTCCGCGGAAACGGGCGGACTGCGGCGGCAGGTGGGAAGCGGACAGTGAGCCTGGTGGCGAAGGCAAAAGGTGGAGCCAACCCAGGCGGCAAGGCTCGGGCCGTCGGCCCGCGGTCGGTTTCGGGGAGGCAGGGGTGAGGCAAAGGCGGCTTCACGATCAAAGCCTCTTTTACCTGCCTCCAAACTTGCTCCAGTAGCAAAGATGTCCGCGGCAGTGGCGGCGGTGGCGGCAAAAAAGAAGCAACCAGCTTCCGCAGGGTAACATCATCAGGCTGTCAATAAAAAATACTTATGTGGTGTTTGCAACGGGTTCGGGGTTGGTACTTGTCTTGTGTCGTGCTCCAAGGACATCAAATACGAAAGTGGGTGCGTGTGGCAGCTGTGGTGCAGCAGCCTCGCAAACCGTTGTTGCAGAAACAGAAAAAAAAGGAAGAAACAGAAAGTTGGGCAAGAAACGAAGGAATGGGACGAAAAAAGAGAAGAAAAAAAAAAAGAAAAAAAAGAAAGAAAAAAAAAAAAAGATGAAAACGAAAATGGAAAGTGAAGCCGTGCGACGAAGCCGGTTTGTCTTTGTGTCAAATAAAATAATAAAACCAGACACACAGGGCAAAACTTCCTCATTATTGTGTTGTTTGGGCAGCCCCCAAGCTGCCGCGTAATATATCAGATCGAATGTTTCGGTCAATGAAAAAAAAAAAATAAAATAAAATAAAATTCAAGTAAAAATGGCTCCGGCGGCGCTTTCCCCGCCTTCACTATTCCTCCGCCGCCGCCACCGGCTGCGCCAACGACGACGACGACGGCCTCGTCGTCCCCCTCGCCCGTTGAAAACACTCATTCGAATCGTCACGATTGGCAACAAAAGCGGAAGCGCATAGCGGGCCAGCTGATTGCCAAAGGTGGCAATATGGTGCAAAAGAAAGTCGGCACCACGGAAGCTTCGGCTGCTTCCCTTGTTCACCCTTCAGTGGTGATTTCCCTCGTTTAGGGTCCTGTTGAAGGGTCTTGTGTCCCGTTTGCTGTCAATATTGTTCTCTTTTTTTCTGTCTTTGTTTGCATTGAGTGGTCCCGTGAACAAGGTTGTTGTTTGTGCTGCCTGTGCCAGCCCGCTTCCGTCTTCTGCCACTCCCGTGCCACTGCTGCTTCGTCCTCCGTCATCATCGCTGACTCAGCTCGCGTACGTTAGACCTGGGGTCGCACGCCCATCGTCCGCCAGGTGTAGGTAGGTAGTCCCACCGAGACTTCCACAACGGGCTTGAAAGAGTGGCTGCAGACCCAACAAAATAGCCTCGAGGCAAAGTCAAATTTCCTTTCGAAGGGAGAAAAGTCGAAAGACCATTGGAGATCAGCAACGCCATCTACAACCAGGTCGAGAAGAACCAAAAAGACGCTGGGTTCATCCACCAGGACGTTCATGCAGGCAATGTCCGCGTTCACGCGAGTCTCGAAGATAAGCCTGTTGAGTCTATTGATAGAAAGGAGGTGTTTCTTACCGATTTCCAAGGAACTGTTCCGAAAATGTAACTCATTAACAGGGATACAGGTAAGTAGTCATGCATCCTTTTGAATCTTCACCGCGGGAAAAGGTCTGAACACGCCGGCGGCCAGGCTGCGCCGGTCGGGACGAAAAAGAGCGGCGGAGGCGCAAAGGCTGGACCCACCAGCGCGCAGTCGGAGTCGGGAAGACCGCGTGGTGCGGCAAAGGCGTCTGGTGCTACTTCGAAGCTTGCTCATGCGCGGGCCTCGAGTGCAGGTGGCGACGACGGCGGCGGGGGCTGCATCATGGCACCTTGTGTTACCCTTTCCACTTGTCGAAAAACGCTTGCTTACAACGCTGTATTCCCTCCATGAAACGCTAAGTCAGCCAGTGTTGACAAAGCAGATCAACAAAAAAAGTTTCACGCTTGCGGTGCAACGGTGGGGCGACGACCGAGGTGCGCGATTCGAAACGATCGCCATGTAGGTTGGTTACAGGGGAAAGAAAGCAATTTATTTTCCAAAGGCACCAAAATGCGTCGGTATGGCGGCAACCTATGGTGCGAGTTACTACGCACACTTTCCGCATGTTCTTGCATCGGTTCTACGTTATATATTTGCCCATTTTCAAAGCGCTTATCAATGTAAAGAGACATGCTTGTAATTTGGGACGGCTTTGTCCATGTTCCTTCCCCTGTTGTTGAAGGAAGAACGAACGTCGAAAACAGCACCACAAAATTGGTGCTTACTCTGTTGGTCGGATATCAAAAACCGCAAGGAAGGAAAAGCGGAAAAGCGAAAAGAAAGGGGCTAAGTCTTCCGCCAAAATGCACCCGAAGGAGAAAGCCGTGAGAAAGCAGCTTTCTTGCCGAATTAGGAGAAAGGTCTGAAAAAAAGCTCGTTTCCGCTGCCCCCAAAAATTCTCGGTTGAAAAAAATGGGTTCCGTGGGTGCGCGGCCCGCGCCGCCCTGGGCTAAGCCAAAAACAGCGCCAATTACATTTAACTTATACTTTACCTCTTCGTACCGTCATATTAATAATCCTTAGTACAAAGTTCAACAAAATGCCCCAACCGCCGCTGAGGCCGCCGCCCTCCAGCACAAACCACAGCCGGCGTGGCCCAGACCGCCGTCGTCGCGGCCGCCCGCCCGTCCGCACCACCGCCATCGCTGCCGCCGTCGCCGCCGCCCTCATGGCCCTCCTGTTTCTTCTTACAGCCATCCCGGCTCTTCTCCCGCAAACCACAAACTACGCCCCGCCGCCGTTTGCACTTGCCGCGTCCTCGGGCTCCAGAGGCAGTGGCGCGAGGCAATCGCCCAGCGGAGGAGGTGCGGTAAGTGCGCTTGCCCCCCCTGCTTTTTCTCCTTGTATCGTCGCTCTTGACTGAAAGGCAACCCCACATCTTCATATTTTGCCGCTCGCGATCAAGGTCGGGGACAAGCGAAGGTTCTCGGACGTCTCGGGGGGCTCCTCAGGGGAAAACGTGAGCGCGTTTTCGAGGTACTTTCTTGACTCCAACAACCTTTTTTTTTTTTTTTTGTTGCTTTTTTGCGCGACAAAAGCCTGGCAAGAGAGGCAGGTTTTCGGGCGGATCCAGCGATTCCGGTTGGCCGACGAGCGCCGACTTTTCTTCCGGCGGTTCCTGGCGGTCCGGGTCAGGTTCGAGCGGGTCGTCGGGAGCAACCAGTGCACCATCAAAAGTGAGCAAAATCCAGCCTTTCCTTTTTCTGTTTGTTGTTGTTGCCTAATCTCGAACACACATAAATTCAGACCGGAACCACAGAAAAAGTCGGCGGCGTGACAGTAGCAGTAAGCTCTCCCTCCCTCGCTTTGTACTTTTTTGGCTGAATATTTAATTCAACCTGTCTCATTATCTCTCGATTGATTTACACCAAAGATTGGCGATAAAGTCAGCGATCAAGGCCAGACGTCGACCGTCTACCACGCAAAACAAGGAAACAAAGATGTGATTTACAAGCAAGAATCGTTCGGAACCCATTACGAGGGAAACGAGTTGGCAGCGACAAAAGCCGGTTAGTTTGTTCCCAACATTTCACATCACTTTGCCTCACACTATCCTGAACGCCTCCCCCACCCCCCCCCCCCCCCCCCCCCCCCCCCCCCTCTTGCAGCTGGCCAACTGATTGCTCACGAGGATAGCAGGATGGTGCAGAAAAAAGTCGGCACCACGGGCCTGAACAACTGGCTGCAGACCCAAAAAGACAGCCCAGCGGCAAAGTCAAACTTTCTCCGGAAGGACGAGAACCCAAAGGACCACCCAACCAAGACCAAGCTGAGCGACAATATCTACAACCAGCTCGAAAAGAACCAAAAAGACGTCGGATACCTCCACAATGACGTTCACGCGGGCAACGTCCGCGTTCACGCGAGCCCCGGCGATAAGCCAGTTGAGTTTTTCTGGATTTGATGGGGAGGGGCGTGATGGGTATGCGGTGGGAGTCGGGATATTTATCGCCAATCCGCTTTCCGTGTTCCTTTCTTTCTCCCTCAAACGCTCCAGGGGACTGTACCGAAAATGGAACTGATCGACTGGGATTATGGTGAGTGCGCGGCAAGAATTCAACTTTCTTTTTTTCGGTTTTTTTTTTTTTTTTTTGCATACGCCTTCATACGCTTTACCTTGGCTAATCGCAGCTCCCCTCCCCACTCCCCAACCCAACAAAGCCTCAAAACCGTCCGCCAAAAAGACCATCGAAGGCCAGCGAAAAAACGACCTCACCAAAATCGCCAACGCGTGCGAGGCGGCCGGGTTCCAGTTCCGCACGGGCCGCGGGCTGTTCCGGCGCGCAGGCGGCGGCGCGTGCGGAAGGATGTCTTCCTCGCCCAAAGCCGCCGGGAAGGACGGCGGGGCTGCGGCAGCGAAAACGAGCGGCAAGACCGCGGCGGCAGCGGGAGGCGGGAAGACGGGCGGGAAAGGAGCCACGGCGGCCGCTGGGAGCAAAGAAGTCGCAACGCCGCGCGGCGGCAAAGCGGGCGGCGGCAAGGCAACGGCGGCGGCGGACGGAGGAGCCAAAGGTGCTGGAGCTGGCAGCAAGGCGCCCGGGTCGACTCGCGGCGGCGGCGGCGGCGGTGCGAACGGCAAGACTCCGGCGGGCGGCGCCGGCGGGAAAGCAACCGGCGCTGGCAAAGCCGGTGGCGCCGGAGGCGGGAAAGCTGCTGGTGCCGAGGGAAAGACTGCAGGGGCTGGTGGACGCGGCACCAACGCAGCCAGCGGCGGTTAAGACGGGAACAACTAGCAAGGCACCGGTAAGCGCTGGAGGCAAAGGAGCTGGCGCGGGCAAAGCAGGTGGTGCCGGTGTTGGTGGTACCAACGTCAAGACCGCGGGGGCCGGACGCGGCGCCGGTGCGACTGGCGGTGGTAAAGGAACGGTACCCGTCGGTGGCAAGGCCAGCGCAATCGCAAACGGAGGAGCCGGCGGAAAAGCAGCCGGATCCGGCGGCGGGAAAGGCGCCCAAGCTGGCAGCAAGGCTCCCGGGTCGACGCGCGGCGGCAGCGTCGGCGTTGGAACCGGCGGCGGTAAAGGCGGCGTTGCGAGCGGCAAGGCCCCGGGCAAAACCGGTGGTACGAACGGCAAGACCGCGCCAAACGGAGCAGGCGGTGGTGGCGGCAAAGGAACACTGACTGGCGGCAAGGCAGGCGGAGGAGCCGGAGGTTCCAAAGCTGGCAGTGCGAATGGCAAGACTCCAGCCGCCGGCGGAGGCAAAGTAACGACTGCGGGCAAGTCTGGCAGCGGCAGCGGCGGTAAAGCTGTTGGTACCAACGGCAAGACCGCAGGAGGTACCGGACGCGGCAGCGGTGCGAACGGCGGAGCCACCGGCAAAGGAGCTGCCGCGGGCAGCAAGGCGCCCGCGTCGACCCGCGGCGGCGGCGGCGGAACCGGCGGCCGTAAAGCCGGAGTTGCGGGCAAGGCCGTGACCAACGGAGCAGGCGGCGGTAGCAAGGGAACACTGACTGGCGGCAAGGCAGGCGGAGGAGCCGGAGGTTCCAAAGCTGGCAGTGCGAATGGCAAGACTCCAGCCGCCAGCGGAGGCAAAGTAACGACTGCGGGTAAAGCCGGCAGCGCTGGCAGCGGTAAAGGTGGCGGTACCGACGGCAAGATGGCAGGCAAAGGAGGTACCGGAGCCGGCAGCAAGGGGGGCGTCGCAGCGGGCAGAAAGGCGCAAACGTCAGCCCGCGGCGGCGGTGGCGGTGCTGGTGGAACCGCAGGTGGCGGCAGTAAAGGTGGTAAGACGGCAGCGAGCGGTGCAGCCAAAGGAACTGGTGCGGGCAAAGACGGCGGGGGCGGCAAGGCTAGTGGAACCGCCAGCAAGACCGCAGGGGCGGGACGCGGCGCTGGCGCGAGCGGCGGCGGCGTCGGCAAGGGGTTAGGAGCCGGCGGCGGCAAAGGAGGCGTAACGGGCAGCAAGGCGCCAACGTCGGCGCGCGGCGCCGGCGGCGGGACCGGCGGCGGGAAAGTGGGCGGTGGGAACGGCAAGACTCCCAGCGGCGTTGGCAAAGGAACCGGCGTCGGCGGCGGGAGCAGCAAGGCGGGAGGGACGACGGCGGGGCGCGGCGGCGGTGCGGCTGGAGTTGGCGGAAAGGGCGGTCCCGGAAAAGCTGGCGGCGGCGGCGGTGGAGGAAAAGCCGGTGGTGGTGGTGGTGCGAAGGGCAAGACTGCGGCGGCTGCGGGACGCGGCGGCGGCACCGCCAACGGAGGCGGAGGCGGCGGCGGCAAAGGGACTGCGGCTGTCGGCAAGACCGGAACGACGACTCGATCCGGCGCCGGCGCCGGCGGTGGAGCCGGAGGAGGCGGAAAGGGTGGAGCCGGCGGTAAAGCTGGCGGCGGAAAAGCGGCTGGCGGTGGGGGAGCCGCTGGCAAAAGTACGACTGCGGGACGCGGCGCCGGCGCGAACGGTAGTGGAGTCGGCAAAGGCGCCGGCGTTGCTGGCAGCAAGGCCGCCACTACTCGCGGTGGGGGGCGGAGGCGGTGGGGCTGGAGGCGGCAAAGCTGACAAGGCCCAAACTGGCGGCGGAGGCAAAGGGGTGGGTGCGGCGAGCAAGGGTGCTGCTCCCACGACCCGCGGCGGCGGTAGCGGCGGCGGTGGAGCAGGAGGCGGGCGGCAAGGGAGGGTCCAGCAAAACTGCCGGCGGCGGCGGTGGTAAAGCTGGTGGCGCCAACGGCTCGGGCCGCGGCGCTGGCGGAGACGGAGGAGGCGCCGGTAAGGGGACTCCCGCTGTTAGCAAGGCTGGCGGTCAGGGCCGCGGCGCTGGCGGCGGTGGAGCCGGGGGCGGCGTTGCAAGCAAGCCTGGCTTAGGAGCGGCGGGCCGCGGCACCGGCACCAATGCGGCAAACAGCAAGACACCGGCGACGAACCGCGGCGGTGGCGGCGGAGGCGCGGTTGGAGGCGCCAAAGCTGGAGGCGGCGCCGGCAGTAAAGCGGCCGCGGCTGGCGGTAAGGCGGCGCCGGCAACGACGCGCGGTGGTGCTGGTGCTGGGGGCACCAGCAGCGGTAGCAAGGCTGGAGGAGGAAGTGCGGCAGGCAAAACGGCGGGAGGCGGTGGTGGCGGCAGCGGGGGTAGGCAGTCGGGAACGACGACGAAACAGGCGGCGGCAGCGTCGGCCTCGAAGCCGCAGCAGCAGCCGGCGGCGAAGCAGCAGCAGCAGGCAGCCCCGAAGCAGCAACAAGCAGCCGCGCCAAAGCAGCAGCAGCAGGCGGCAAAGCCCGCCGCAGCAGCCGCGAAGCCGGCGGCTGGAGGCAAAAAGAAATGACGAGTGCTGGAGAAGATGTGACCTTAACGACTTGTTCTTCACTCTCTTTTTCCATACCGCGTCTAGTTTTGTTTCTTTCCATTTCTAAAAAGCACACATTCATTTGGATAACTTGAATTTGTTTTTTGCAATCCTTTCGTGAGGAGTTTTTCAATGCAGCGTTTTTTGTTTTTTTTTGGCAGACGACACAAATAAATCCAGATGTAACATTTTAGAGAGAGAGAGAGAGAGAGAGAGAGAGAGAGAGAGAGAGAGAGAGAGAGAGAGACAGAGAGAGATCCGTCAACAAATCGACGGGGGGATTCGATCAAAGCGGCCCGTCGCAGCCGGAAGACTAAGACATGTGATGGAGGGAACTGAATCACGCTTGCTAGATTTAGTACAAACAGTGTACTTTATTTATGACATAAATAAATGCAATGTGCAAGATCCAACACGTCCGAGTCCGTCAACAAACAGTGACATTTTTGTCCGGTTTTTTTTTTTTTTTTTTTGAATAAATAACACTAAATTCGGTCTTGCTTCTGGTGAAACACACACATACTCTCTCACACACACATACACACACTCTCTCTCTCCCTCAATCAGATAGATGGGGGCGCCCACTTTCAACTACTCTGGCAACTGCCACTGCGGCGCCTTTTGCTTCGACCTGAGCCTTGCCGCCGTCTCCGCAGCATGCGCTGATTCATCGTCATCAACATCATCATCATCATCATCATCATCATCATTATCATCGCCTGCTTCCCTCCCGCTCCCGCTCCCGCTCTACGCCTGCCACTGCACGATCTGCACCATGAAGGCGTGCATCCTGCTCCCTTTCGTCCCCACACCATCCACCACCGCCAGCACGGTCACCACCACGCAGGCTCGCGCAGGCGGCGGCAGCAGCGTCCTCGTCGTCGCGTTCATCGTCACGCGGGGCGCCGGCGACGACGGCCTCGGCGGCGGCCCGGCCATGGGTCCGCTGACCGACTTTGCGGTGCCCGGGCACCGCGGGCGTCACCGGTTCTGCGCGACCTGCGGCACGACCGTGGCGATCGTCGAAGACGACGAAAGCGGCGGCTGCGTCCGCGTGCTGGCGCTCAACGTACGCGCGGTTCGGCACGGCCGGCAGTTTGTCGCCGACGCTGTCGCCGTCGGCGACGACTCGGCCGCGCCGCCGTCGCTGCCACCGGCGGCACCACTGTGGGATCTGCCGCCGCTGCTCGCTTTGGATCTCCGCGCTGCGGCGGCTGCCGGAGAGCGCCTGGCGCCCGTCCCGCAGAGCAGCAGCGACGACGACGGGATCGAGTCGTTTGCGGCGATCGCGGCGGACGCGGCCGCGCACGAGGGCGAGCGGGTGTACGCCGGCGGCTGCTATTGCCGCGCGGTGACGTACCGCGTGCGTTCGCTGCCGCTCGATGATCCCGCCGTCGAAGTGAAGGAGTGCGACTGCGCCATCTGCGTCCGCGTTGAGTAGCTTGCTTTTTTAGTATAATGTTCCCTTGGTGGGCCTACTCTTACACACACACCCCAGATGGGCTCGATCCTGACGTACCCGCGCCCGCTCACCAGGGTGGCGCTCCACCAAACGCACGACGACGCCCTAGTCGCGTACTTTTACGCGCTGGGCAGCAAGTTTTGCGGGTTCCAGTTTTGCCGGTTCTGCGGCGTCAACACGTGCAACTGGGTGACTGGCCCGCCGGCGGAGGTGCTCGCGGCAAGCAGCGAGGAAATCCGCGCGGTCGTCCGCGAAAAGGTCGCGATGAAGCCGGTCAACATCAGGACGATGGACTTTTTCTTGGGCCTCCAAGGCGGCGGCGGCGGCGGGGAGAAAAAGAAGGGGGATCAGGAGGAGGAGGAGGACCGCGCCAGGGTTCTGGCGAGGGTCGAGAGAGTGATGTTCAGCGGGTGGGGGAAGGCGTACGTCGTGCCGTCATTGTAGTTTGGGCAAGAAAATAAAGTGTCTTCTTTTCTCTTTTTATTATTTTTATTTTTATTTTTTACCTGGTCGTTCTGGGGTACGACAATCGACCCCTCTTGCTCTGCTCTCTTCCTCCTCCTCCTCCTCCTCCACCAGTCCAGTCCAGGCCGAGCCGATCGGTAAAAGAGAGGTAATACTCGCGGTAACGAACCACCACCACCACCACCACCACCACCACCACCAACCAACCACCAACCGCCAACCACCACCTCCCACCGCCCACCGCCCCTTCCCTCCCTCAGGTCGTTCCATTCACTTCGTCGATTCCGTCGTCGTCGCATTACAAGCCCATCGCATCACAGACAGACGTCTACTCTTCAAAATCACACACGGGCGGCGGCGTCGGAGGGCGGGAAAGAATGGGCATTCAAGGCAACATCGAATTGCTCCACCAGCCGCTCACCGACCCCGGCACCTTTCATTCGTGGCACGGCAACGTCCTCGGCACGTTTGCCCTGCAGAACCTGCTCGCCACCGTCGACCCTTCTTCCGCGCGCGTGCTTCTTGCACCCACGCCGACGGACGACAAAGCCGCCGTCACCGACCCGGCCGACGCCCGCTCGCCGTGCGCGTCATCGCCATCCGCCGCCGCCGCCTCCCCCGCCACACAACGCCTCGCCTTCTGGTCAGCGACACCGCCCCCAGGCGTCCCCGGCTCCAAAGTGATGCGACTCTTCCCCGAGCACGTCCTGGACCACCCGGGGCACGCGGGGTACTGGACGTACAGCGACGACCCGTCCGTCTTTCCCGGGACGTACGCGCAGAACCTTGTGGCGCTGCTGCACGTGCGGAAGCACGCGGGCACGCGGCTGCGGCGGCGCGTCGACGAGTGCGCGCGCGGCGGGTTCGCGTTCCTGGCGCTCGCGGAGCTCGCGATGAGGTGCTATGACCCTGCGAGGGAGGCGGCGAGGCAGAGGGCCGAAATGGAGAGGTGGGAGGATGTGGTGCGCGCGAGGTACGGCGGAGGCGGTGCGAGTGCGAGTGCGGGCGGCGGCGGCGGCGCCGCGCAGGACGAGTATTGGGTCGATCGAGGCGGCGCGTTCGGCGGCGGCGGCGGGCGTCGGCGGGCACGAGAAGAGCGCGACGACGATCGGCGCGCGGAGCAGCGGCGCAAGAGGCCGCGCCGGCGGCGCGGCGAGTTCGACGCGGCCGACCCGCCGCCGCCGCGAGTTGCGGCTTCTGCGGCGTCGTCCGGCAAGGTGGTCATTTGCAACCGGTGCGGCGGGCCGAACCACTTTGCGCGCAACTGTCTCGCCGTGTCGCCCTTGCCGACGCGCGAGCCGTCGCTGGCGGAAGGTAGTGCGCGTGCGGGTGTGGAAGAAGAAGAAGAAGAGGAGGAGGAGGAGGCGATGATTAAAGAAGAGTCGGAGTCGGACGCCTGGTGAACCGAGTGGCGCGCGTGTGGAACCGACTGACGTCAAGCATGGAGGGGAGGAACGTGGGAGGTGTGAGCCGAGGATTCAACAAAAAATATCAATGGAATGAATTGCCAAACCCTTCCCGCACGACCCGCATCGGAGTCGTCTGTTCTGGGACAAAGGGTAGCTGGCCGTCTCGCCCGATGGTCTTCCTCGACAACCGCTTCTTCCTCGCATATTCTTCCTTCGTCCTTTTAAAATCTAGGCGGTTTACACACTATAATTACAGGTGGCAGGGCGAGAACGATTCTGTCAGCTTGCGCTCGGCGCTGGTTTTGGCCAGGGCTGAGCGTGCCGGCAAGTGACGTGGTTTAACTGTAGTTCCATTATGGCGGATGAGTAGTTATTTTAGGTGTTTTCTGCGAAAGTGGCTGTTTTGGGGGTCGTTTGGCAACGATTTTTGAGTTTTTCCTACGGATCTCCTAAACGAAAGCATTCATCAACTGCTTAACGAGCGTTCTCCTTTCCCAGGAAGTCAGACATCCGCCGGAGATCAAACTCCGACAAAAACTCACTATTTAACACTGAGTAAAAAAAAAAAAAAAAAAAAAAAGGAAAAAGATATTCGCCGGCAGGAGTTAAATATCCAGGAAACCAGATTCGAGCTGGAATCACGACATAATAACATTTGTTGCATATATCTTACTTGGTGGACCGATTTGGCTTTTAGTAGATACAGAGTAAAATTGAGCCGAACAGCGAGGAACCTGTTCGAAAAACTGAACAGACTGTCGATCATGACGGATATGTTCTTGCCAAGGAGAGGGGGCCGTACGATGCCAATTAGAGTCTGACAACAGAGGCAGGCTCATCTGACAACCAACCAAAGACCGGCAGCTTGTCAGAAACAATCCGTCAAACGGACACTGCAAGCGCAAAAGGACCCCTGCTTGCTCGTGTGAGGTTTCAAATAAGCAAGCAGCTTCGAGTCGATATCCGTGGAGGGACGCTGTGGGATTCCTAGTGACGTAAGCGGGGATGAAGCGGGGATGAGTTGAAACGGGGTTCGTGAAACAGAAAACTTTAAGGGCACAGCAGCGAGCCTTTCATTGCGGTTGACCCTTTCCCGAAAAAGGAACACCGATTGCAAAGCGGAAACGATGAATTTCAGAATCGCGGCCAGATGGTATTCTCTTCGTTTGATCTATCCTGCGCTTTCACCCTCTTATCTCTTGAGTAACAAAAAAAAAAAAAAAAAAAAAAAAAATACCGACATACACAAGGAATCGAAAGCCCCTCCCGTCACCATCCACACGTTCTCTCTCTTCCGCACGTAGAGATTCTTCCTCCACAATTCGTAACATCGATGAGATAATCAAGCATAAACTGAAACCCCGCACATAAAATTTTCAAGGAATGGCCCAATAGAACGGAGCCCGCACGTCAGGTTTTAAGGTATGGCCCACAACATTCTATATGACAAAACAAAAGGGGTAACACTCATCGTAATCACTTTGACGGTTCGGCCAAAGCCTTGTCCACATCCTCCTTGTAGTTGCTGGACATGGTGGTAACAAGGTTGAACGAGTTTGACAGCACCGACGCCATTTTGATCGCGAGGTGGCCCGCGACCTTGCCAAAAGTGGTGGCCGGAAAGGTCTGCTCGGCAAACTTGTGCGTCTTCTCGACTGCGTCGTGGGCGATCGGGACTCGCAGCTTGTTGTAGATGGCCAGAGCCCGCTCGTGGTCGTCCGGGAATCGCGACAGCAATTCGGCGAGGACGGCCGCGTCGCCGTACGCGAGGGACAGGCCCTGGCCCCTGTGCGGCGGCATGCCGTGCGCGGAGTCCCCGATGAGGACGACGCGGCCGGAGGAGAACGAGTCGAGCTTGGGCGCGTCATAGATCGCGAGCGGGGTGAGGCGGTGCGAGCGGGCGACGAGGTCGACGACCCGTTTTGGCGCGCCCCACTCCGCGACCAGCTCGGCGAGGCGGCCGACCTCGCCCGGGAGGGACTCTGGCGGCGTCGGGCGCCAGGCGGCGGGGTCGCCGCCGTCGTCGCTGGACCTTGTCGACTGCGGGCTCGCGCTGCCGCTGCCGCCGTCCGCGCCCGGGCCGAACTCGGTGAGGTTCCAGAAGCACTGGGTGTCGGAGATGCGCATGATGACGAGGCGCTTGCGGAGGGCGATGTGCGTCATGAAGTAGGCGCCGACGTCGTCGGGGAACCCGGCGTCGGCGTCCCAAGAGGACACGCCGAGGTGCCCGCCCATCCCGAACGGCCTGGCCTTGAGGTGAGCGCCAAAGACGGCGCGGCGCACGGCCGAGTGGATGCCGTCGGCGCCGACGAGCAGGTCGGCCTCGATCGAGGACCCGTCGGCAAAGTGCGCGACGACCTTGTCGGGGTCCGAGGTGTCGACGGTGCTCAGTTGTTTTTCCGAGGAGGACGGCAATGCCCTGCTGTGAGATGCGGGTCATGACGATGCGGTGGAGAGTGCTGCGCAGCATCTGGGCCGTGTGGCGGAGGTCCGGCTCGTACTTGTGCGCGACGACGTCCCAGTGACAGATCGGGGTGCCGTCCATGCGCGACCAAACGAGGGTGGAGGTGCGGTTGAAGGCGGCGTCGCGGATGGGCTCGAGGAGGTCGAGGTCGCGGAGGAAGCGGAGCGAGCCGTGGAGAAGCGAGAAGCCGCCGCCGACGTCGCCAAAGTCGAATGGGTGGTTGGTAGTGGCCGGGGCGGCGCTGGACGCGGCGGCGGGGTCGAATTTGTCGACGAGGATGGGAGTGTGGCCGCCTCGCTTCAGGGCCAAGGCCAGCACGGGCCCTCCGACGCCGGCCCCAACGATCAACACACGCATTGCTGTTCAGGCGGCGAGCTCCTTCTTGGTTTGAGGTAGAAGTGGAGGTAGTGGTGGTAGGGTGAAAGGTGGATGTATGGGCGGATTGGGCTGCGGCGGCGGCGGCGGCGGCGGATCGAGAAGGAGGACCTCAAGTGAAAGTGAGAGTGCAGGTGGGGCGAACTCAATGATTTCCTTTTGTTGGATTGATGGGATCGGGGAATGACGTTGTCTTTTGGTCTGTTTTTGTCTTCCATGCACTTGCAAGCGCGACAAGAAAATCTGTTTTTTCTTCAAAATAGAAATTTACACACATTTATTTTCGAGAGGAGGCTTGCCTTTTTTGGGGAGATTCCAAGAAATCCGCCGCGTTCGGGCGGACGCGGCTCTGTCTGTGTGGGCCGACTGACAAGCTTAACGCGCAAACATTCTCCTTTTTCGCTCCTGTTCATTGCTTGCTGACAAGGACCGCAGTGCAACTGTTGTCGCCCTGCTGTGTGTGCGTGCGTATTGTGAGTTTCTGTTACATATTCAAATATTCATAAGGGGCGGTTCTCCGTCGTCGACAAAGGTACAGCCAGTTGCCACACAGCCAGCCAGCTAGCCAGGCAGCCAGCAAAGCGAATTCCCAAAAAACACCCCCGACTGCTATTACTGCCTCCGACGGCCGCAAGACGCAAGGCGGCAAGCATACGCAGCATCTTCGCCAGCGTGCAGCAACTGGCCAGCAACCAGATCCGATCCAGCAATTGCAGCACCCTTGCAATGGTACAAGTGCTTGCATGTTTCAACAGCCATGGAGCCTTTGTAAGCAGGGAGAAGTGCTGTGCGACCGGTTTTTTCCCCAGGTGAATTGCAAATTCCTTGGCACTGCGTAAAAAAAAAAAAAAAAAAAAAAAAAAAAAAAAAAAAAATTCACAGCAAACCTTTCGGGCAGGAATCCGGGTGGAATCTGCCCGATTCCGGCAGATAATCTGTAGCTTGCCAGTGGCCGTCACCGAAAAACTTTTTTTTTTGTTTCGAATTTGCGGTTCTTCATGCGCCGGCAGGTGCGGGAGTGGTCATTGTCATGACTGCGTGCTTGCCAAAGTCGAGACTGTGAGACAAGTTGAGCGCGAGTCCCCCTTCCGCCGCTCTATTGATTGAAGTACCCCCATCCTCAAATCCACCAGGATGTTGCATCGCCGCCATGATCAAGAAAGGTTTATCCTGTCCATTGCCCTTTCTTGACTCCCGTTATTCCCGATCAGGCGCCGCGGATTAGCTGATGCATTTCACAAAAGGACATGGACGGCTCGCCCTGAATCTGCGCTTCGAAAGGTTTTTGCTGCGCCGTGGTAGTTGCAACGGGCCCGCAAAGACAGCAGTACGGTGGTAAGGTTCGGTAAACGGTGTCGGACCTGCTGGCTCTGCTGTGAGATTAGTGCTAACCAACTGTATATACCACAAACCTGGTCACAGAACTGGTACTCCACGCTTCTGACCGGCGACAGCTCAAGGCAGCCTTTTGGCAGAGGTGGAGTAGGTTAGAGCGTCAGTCCATGTTCGCTTGCGAAAACTTGACGTGCAGCCGAATCGAATAGGCCTTGCGAGCGAAGTGTCGCAATGACCTGACTGTCACTGTCCATTCCATCCAGCGAGTAGCCGCAACCAGTCGAATGGGGCTCCCATCATTTTGACGGCCTGAATCAAAAGATACGCGTTGCTGGGGTGTGAGTGGAACCCCCTGTGTATAGTAAACAAACGTGCGCATCTCGCGGTGCGGGTGAATTTACAGGACCGCGGCGCCCGAGATTCGGAATTAAGCGCGACACGGGCCGAGCCCTCGCGGAACGGGAAACTTCTTCGGGAAGAGCCAAAAAAAAAAAAAAATGAAAAAAACCAATAAAATAAATAAAAAAACAGAAAGAACCAAACAAAATGTGTAAGGGGCCAAAAAGTAGAAAAACACAGAAGGAGCGATAGAAGATCTCTGAAAATTGATCGCGTGCGCAGACAGTGCTGCTTCCATTGTGTCTTCGCTCTCCCTCGGGAGTCATGCAGACCGCCTTGTCTCGTGACCACCGGCCAGACAAGCCTCGCCTCTGCGTGTCGGAATGAGGGCGCATCCGTCGGCTGATCCACGGGCCCTTTCTTTCAAATTCTTTGCGATCATCGAGAAGAGCTGTTTGTTTTCTGCATAGAGAGAGAGAGAGAGAGAGAGAGAGAGAGAGAGAGAGAGAGAGAGAGAGAGAGAGTGAGAGAGAGAGAGAGAGAGAGAGAGAGAGAGAGAGAGAGAGAGAGAGAGAAAGAAAGAGAGAGAGAGAGTGAGAGAGAGTGAGTGAGTGAGTGAGTGAGAGAGAGAGAGACTGCTTTAGTTCAGGTCTGCATGGCTCACGTGCAGGCACAAACCTTCGGAAAGTGCAGTTTCCGAACGAATCGGGCAACCGCCAGGTTTCTCCCGAGCCAAAGCATAAAAAGCATCGTCCTTCTCGACCCAACAACTCCGGCAATTCTTCCAATGCACCTCATTTTAGCCCTCGTTCACCTCCTCGCCGGCTCCGCCGCCACGGCCCACGCCGGCGGCGGCGTCAGCGGCCAGTCCGCCGCGCTGACCGTCACAACCACGAGCGGGATCTTGACCGGCTTCATCAACGCGACGGCGCCGGCGGTGCGTCAGTGGCTCGGGGTTCCGTACGCGGAGCCGCCGGTGGGAGCGCTGCGGTTCCAGCCGCCTGCGCGGAAGCGGTTCGCCGGGGCGCTAGCGACGACGGCGTACCGGCCGTCGTGCGTGCAGCAGACGAGCACGGCCAAGACGGTGTACACCGAGTACATTCCGCAGTTCCTCATCAACGGCGGGCAGGACGAGGACTGCCTGTACGTCAACGTGTACGCGCCGCTCAACCCGACGGCCGCGGGGCTTCCTGTGCTCATTTACATTCCCGGCGGCGGGTTCACGTCGGGCGGGGCGAACTCGGTGTACAAGATCCCGGACAAATGGGTGCAGCGTACGCAGTCTCACATCGTCATTACTATGAAGTAAAGTTGCAAATTGGCCTTGACGTTGATTGGCCTTTGGTTGGTTTAAATTCTCACCAACCCTCTCCCTGGCAGCTATCGCGTCAACGTCTTTGGTTTCCCCAACTCCCGCGCGGCGCCTCAGAACGCGGGTCTCCTGGACCAGCGGATGGTCGTGGAATGGGCGCGCGACAACATTGCCGCGTTCGGCGGCGATCCCAGCCGGATGATTCTGTGGGGCCAATCGGCGGGGGCGTCGTCGGTGGGCATGTACGGCTACGCGCACCCGCACGACCCGATCGTGAAGGGGCTCATCGCGGACTCGGGGGCGGCGGCGGTGCTCACGCAGACGGACCCGACGCACAGCGCGTTTACAAAGTTTGCCGGGTTCGTCGGGTGCGGCAACTTGACGGCCGACGCAGAGCTCAAATGCATGCAGGCGGTCGACGCAAAAACGTTGGCGATGACGCTGTCGTCGGGGGTCGACGGGTACGAGCTTCACGCCAGCTGCAGACAATGTTACGGCCTTTTCAAACACGACGGACAGGATCTCGCGCGGTCTCATCTCGAAACTCGTGAGTGATCAGGATGGTTGTTTTTCTCGTCAAGGGGCGCCTGACCGTTGTTTGCAGCCAATGATAATGGGGTGCAACGCCAATGAACGCCAATGAGGGGGCGGGATTCGGAACATTCAACGCGAGTGGATTGAGTCCATCGCAGTACCAGATTGGGCTGTCCGCCATTGTCTGCCCGGTTGTCAACGAAGTCAAGTAAGTCTGGCCGAGTGCAACGCCGAACGAAAGAATTGCAATTGACCACTTCTGCACAGGAACCGAGAGGCCGCTGGCTTGACCACATACCGGTACTACTACACCGGAAACTTCTCCAACATCTCTCCGCTGCCATGGATCGGGGCAACCCACAGCGGTACGGCGATTCCGCGCGTTAATGCCCGTTGTTGCTGACTACTAATTTCCAGCTGAGCTGCCGCTTCTGTTTGGCACTCATTACGAGTTCCGCGGCAACTCTACTCCTTTCGAGTGGGACGTCAGCTTTGCCATGCAAAGTACGTATGCATGATCAGCGCCCTCATACGATCATCTAACGAAGGAAAAACAATCTTTTCAGCTCTGTGGCTGTCGTTCGCCAACAATCCGACCGCCAATCCCAAAGAGGGCTCGTTCGTCTGGCCGCTGTACAACTCCAAGACCGCCAGCATAGCTGTATTTGCGGCGAACGACACGGTAGTCCAGCTCGAGTCACGATACGTTGTGGATAATCAATGTAGTTAGATTTATTTCCCCTCTTTTCTCCATCGCTCTTCGAACTGCCGTTTTTGTGAAAATTTCTTCTTGCCGTGTTTTCGTTCCCTCCACCTCTCCTCCATACAGAATTCTCCTTGATTACTCCGCCTCATCCGACCTCCTTTTGTGCGATTGTATCCAACTCTTCACAAAGAAGTTTCAAAGAAATTGAGCGCGTGTTTGATCTTCAAATTTCAATTTCGTTCGCGAAACTGGCCCACCCCCAAAGGGGGAAAAAAAAAAAAAAAATGCGACGTTGAAGGTTGCTTGGATAATAATAATGCAAACTCAAATAAGGAGCGGCGTTTAAACTGCTCCCCACCATGAACCCCCTCGAAGCAATAATGTGAACTGTTCTTCAATAAACCTTCCCCCCTTCATCCTCACTTGCTTCGATCGCTAATTACAGCGGCAACCGCGCGCCACACGGAGAGCCGATCCGCGTGGTCCGCGACGCGAATGTGCACGTCAGCAGGGGCGGGGTCCCACTCCGCGGGGATCAAGGCGTCGTCATCGCTCGCCGCCACCTTCTTCTTTGCGCCTCCAGCGCCGGCGTCGACGGTCTGGAACCGCTCGTAGGACTCCCACAAGGGGATCTGACCGGCGGCGACGGGGAGCGGAAAGTCGACGGTGGGCAGCAAGGGCCACTTATCCTCGTCGATCTTTGCGAGTCTTACGACGTCGCGGACAGCAACCGCGATCTTGTGGTATCCGACGACGTTTGCGCCCTCGAAGGCGGACGGCTGGAACGGGGCGGGGGTCGCGGCCGCCGATGACGGCGGCGCGGACGCCGAAGCGGGAGCGCAGGGTGCGGACGAACATGGCGCAGGAGGAGCCGCACTGGCCGTCGTTGAGGAGGGTGACGGCGGAGGCGGGCCATGCGCGCTGGAGCTTTGGCAGGTCCGTGAAGTCGCCGCAGTAGAGGTTGAAGCGGTCGCTGTAGGAGCCCTGGACGCCGCCGCGCAGGAATGTGTGGCGGTGGGTGAGGGCGGAGTCGGCATCGGGGGTGACGGGGATGACGTTGCTGAGGGAGATGGCGTCGGAGGCGTTGACGAGGGCGTCCGAGGACGCTGATTTTTCGAGGATCGCGGCAAAGGTGGGCGACAGGCGGACGTCGTGCTGCAGCATCTCGCCGCCGCTGCCAAAGAGGAGCTGGATCGTCATCGCCGCGAGGCACATGTAGCCCCCGCCGTTGTCCGTCCCGTCGATGATGAGCTGCTTCGCGCCGGCCTTTTCCAGTGCCTGCAGCCCGGCGATGATGGTTGATGCCATCCTCTCGTAGGGGGTATCTGCGTCAAAGGACGACGATAGCCAGACGCCAATAGTGCCGTTCAGCATGTAGAATGCAGAGGCTTCGTCGCTCGCGAGCGGCGTGACGTCGTTGAGATCTGTTTCATCCGTGATGAAACCGAGGCCATTGGGTTCGGTCTTTCCATCTTGGATGCGGCTGTTGATCGAGCTGACGTGCAGGTTGTAGTTCCGGAGAACTTTTTTCACGTCGATCGGACGGTCTAGTCTCTGCCGCCGGTTCTTGTCCAATAAATTCAGGAGGGGAAGACTGTGCGGATAGCGTGCGGTGTCAGCTGAAGGGAGAAAAAAAAAAGGGGAAAAAACACATATAAAACGCGAGCCAAGTTTGCCCCGGCACGCAGCGCGTTTCTTACCGATTCCGGAAGAACGACGCAACATTCTTATCCTCCCCGTTCGAATCCGGAAGGGAGCACATTGCTTGGTAGTACCTGTCGCTTGTGGAAAACGACGTCCCGGCTGTTGAATATCCAACCCAGTCGGCCTTGACAGTAGCGGTGGAGCCGGACTTCTCCAGCTCGTACGTGACCGCATTGGCCATGGACGGCAGGATCCGACTCGTGACCGCCCAGTCCCCGGCATTGATCAAGTGGCTTCCGTTGAGGTAAGCCGCTTGGGCAAGCACCATATTGAACCGGCCCTGCGGGTCCTTGAGCTGGCCCAAGCTGTCGGCAGCGCGCTGCAGGTACTCTGCGGCCGGCTTGCCGTCGATCGATTTTACCGTCCAGCCGACGTACTTTGTCGCATTTCGCTGCGACGCCTGAAGGGTCGGTAGAATGCGCGCGACACTATCGTCGCTGAAGGTGTCGGAATTGAGCGTGGTGTTTCGAACGTAGATTGTGGACGCCGCGCCGTTGGAGCCGTGCTTCACACTGAGCATGAAGGGCTGCATCAAGAGCGTGCTCGAGAAGCATCTCGTGAAGTAGGAAACGTGGGCGTCGTTCAGGCTGGCGAGGTGAGCAGACAGCTTTGTCTGGAAAGCAAACTCGGTGTCGAGGGTTTCGTCGGCCGCTGCCTTATCGAGCAGAGCGATGATGTCGACTTTTGACTCGTAATTCGGCGCTGACGACGCCTTTGCAATGTCCAGATAGGGATACCTGTTGCACCCGTGGCCCCGTGGGTGTTTGGATGGAAAGGTGACGAGGATGTGTTTAAAAGTGCATCACAGATCGAAAGAAAGAATTATCGCCCGTGGCGCTTACAGCTGCAAGAATCGCTTCATCGCATCAACCTGGGCCGCACGCTTCTCTGCATCGATTGGAAACGAGTTGTAGCATGCCACGACCTCCGCGCCAGTCACGACACGAGGGGTGTTGGTTGCGCCCTGGACCCAGTTGTTTGACGCGATGACGGCCTCGCATGGGTCTTGTTTCGCGGCGGCGGCGGCGGCGGCGGCGACCGCGGCGAGGGAGAAGGACGCGGCGACGGCGACGGCGGTGAGCAGGTTTAGTGGCCTTGGTGCAGCAAGAAGCATCTTTGGATGACGCCGGGCGGCCGAAGGAAGGAAGGAAGGAAGGAAGGAAGGAAGGAAGAGCAAGAGACGTAGAAAGAGGGCGAGAGGGCGGCGAGGGCGAGAGGGCGAGAGGTGAGGGCGGGATTCGTGTTGCCCAATCGCGTTTTTGGTAAATAAACGAGGGAAAATCTGGCACAATCTCGCTTGTCTGTCTCTGACTCTCTCTTTATCCCTCTTGCTGTCTCTCTCTGTCTCTCTGACTCTCTCTCTCTCTCTCTCTCTCGCTCTCTCTCTCTCTCTCTCTCTCTCTCTCTCTCTCTCTCTCGCTCTCCCTGTCTCCCTGACTTTCCAGTTTGGATAGAAAGAAAGAGAGGCACCGCCTCGAGACTGGAAACGCCACTTCAACGAAAAGCAATCTTCCGTTTGTGATGTCTTCATCTCTCTTTCTCACACACAAAGACACACACACACACACACACACACACTCTCTCTCTCTCTCGCTCGCCCCTTCTTTATCATGCCCTCGCTGCCAAACATCGCTAACACCCTCACCACCCCCAGTCTCCGCCCCAGTCCCCGTCCGCCACGGTGGCTTTGTTACAAAAAAAGCAAACAAACAACGCAACCTTGCCTTTCTTTTCGCGCACTCTGCACGACTGGCTGGCTGTCTAAGCCTTTCTCGTCCTCCTCCTCCTCCTGTCTTCGACCCCAACAAAAACCACGAGCCACCAAGCACCCAAACAAAGTGCGACCATTCCGCGCGCCAGAAAAAAAAAAAAAAAAAAAAGAAAAAAAAAACCAATAAGGGACACCCTAACAAAAACACAAGCAAGAAGTCTAACCTCCTCTGTCTTCTTTCTTGATCTAACCACTGCTGGGAAGCAACGGGGACAAAGGAGAAACAAAAAGCGACCACTGAGTAACATGGAGCAAATTGGGAAACGGGGAGGTTGAAATACAAAAAAAAAAAAAAAAAAAAAAAAAAAAATAAACCAAAACCAAGAGTCGACCCGTTCCCCCTGCGCTCGTAGCAACGCGGACGGAACACTTGCACTTGCCAAACAAAAACAACCATCGCTTCTCAGCACGGCATCACCCTCACGACCTTAATCTTTGTCGGCGCCGAGCCGGGCGACGCGTAGGCGACGGAGCCGTCCGGGAAATCCTTGAACGGCTGGTACCGGTTCCCAACAACGGCGGGGTCTAGGGCGACGGGGCCGCCTTTGGCTGCGCCGGAGGCGCGGTCGAGGATCTGCAGCTGGACGGCGCGGCCGGGGGCGGCGTAGGCGAGCTCGCCGGGTGCGGTTGCGTTCTCCCAGACGGCGAGCATCAGCGAGCGGTCCTTGCCAAAGAGCGCGAGGTGCGGGGCGCGGTCGTTGGCGGCGGGGTCCGCGGCGAGGGTGAGGTCGACGTTGGGGCTCTGTGCGGCGCGACCGCGGGAGAAGTGGATGAGGTGGACGTCGGCGAGGCCGTCGGCTTCTGCGGGTTGTCCGGGGCGTTTGGCGGAGACGGCGGCCCAGTAACCCGCGCCGGCATCCGACGCGGCGGGCCTGCCGTCGGTGACAATGTCGCCGAGGTCGGCGTACCAGAGGTCGACGGGGTAGACGGTGTTGTACGAGTCCGGGAACATGACGCGGTTGTTGTTGTCGGTTTTGCAGATGGCGGCGAACTGGCCGGTGCGATCGTCAAAGGTGAGGCGCTCGTAGCCCGAGTGGGAGCAACCCCAGTCAAAGTCGCCCAGGCCCGAGACTGGGGCGCCGTCGGCGGCCGCGACGACGCGCAAGCGGTCGCCTTGGTGAATGTTGATGCAGCCGCCTTCGGAGGCGGAGATGGCGGCGCCAAAGTACGCCGCAAAGTGCGCGCCGTCAAAGGCGAGGCGACCGTGGTGGGCGTACCACCAGATGAAGACGACGTTAGGCCCGGTGGCGCTGGTCGAGTACGGAGGCACACCGGTGTCGGTCAGCGGCGCGGCCCAGGTCTCTTTGCCGGACGAGTCGAGGTGGGCGAGGATCATGTCGTAGCAGGGGATGGGCGGGGTGGGCGGGGCGCCGCAGAGGTTGGCCGGGTTGCCGCAGTTGAGGGTTCCCTGAGCCCACGCGGCGTTTCGGGTGCCGAGCACGACAAAGCCGCCGTTGTCGTCGGTGTGGGCGTCGCCAAAGTCGCGGAACGGGACTTGGACGGCCGCGGGGAAGGCGGCGTCGACGGTGTCGTCGGCGGCGAGGCGCAGGACGTGGACGTTTCCGGTGGTTGCGCTCATGAACGCGAGGAGGGATCCGTCGGTGGAGCCTGCGGCGGTGGACCGCGGGGTGATGATGATGGGGGTCAGCAACACTTCGTCTTCGGTGGTGGAGACGGTGGTCCCAACGTCGACTTCGGTGATGCGGATCTTGGGCGACGAGCAGTCACCGCTTGGGGGTGTAGCAGGGGGCGGTACGCTGGGGGTTTCGCTGGGGGTGGGAGTGTCGCTTGTGTTAGTTGTTGGAAACGCGTCGGCCGGTGCGGCCGCCGCTTGCTCGGTGAGTGCCGGGGACGGAGAGGAAGGCAGCGAGGTTGATGGGAGCGACTGCGGTATCGGCGAAGTGGTCGCTGAGGGCAACGGGTCAGACTGGGACAACTGTGGTTGGGGTCGAGACTCGGAAGGCGAAGCGGACGACGACGGCAGCGGAACACAGGCAGCGCCGACAGATTGCGGGGTGGACAAGAAGAACGCAGCGATGGCGAGAGACACCAAAAGGGCGAGGAGGCGAGGGAAAAGAGCGGAAGCTGGGTAGGACAGTTGGCGCATGGCTGTTCGTTAGGGGGGTGAGGGGGAGGTCAAGGTGGCCCGAAGTAATAACGTTGCCTGAGGAGAAAAGAAAGCAGCGCCGAACGGGGCTTTTATATGAATATTTCCTGTCGCCCCATTTGCATATGTGCATCATTGCGGCGGCTTGTTTCTGGTGAACGTTTCACCCAATAGCCAACCAAACAGCTGTGAATGTTGTGTCTGCCTGTTGGCTGTTTGGGTCTGCCTTTTCCGTCTGTCTGCGCGTGGCCCGTCTCTAAGGGTTCCCTCCGTCCCCTCCTCCATGTTTCAGTTCTGCAGCAAAGAGTGAGGGGTCCCGCGGGCCAGCTGGATGCTTTGTCTCAAAAGAAGGAAAGCGGCATAGCGCAGCCGCTTCCGCCGCAGTTCGTTTCGTTTGTTCGTTCGTTTCGAAAATAAATATTATTCAACACCACTCGTGTTGCGGTGCACGACGGCGTGGAGGGGAAGGTAGTACTTTTTTTTTTTTTTTTTTTTTTTTTTTTTTTTTTTTTTAGTTGGGGGAGAGACTGTTGCAAGGAGACGCTGTGGAGAATCGCCCCCAAACCAGCATCCACATCAAGACTTGTTCAATTGCAACCGCCTCCCCAAACTCCATTTTGGGCAAGAAAAGTCTGTAAGTGTAAGAAACTTGTGAGTGAAAAGAAAACAAAACCCCGAGGCTGCAACCATTTTACTAACCAGCCATTTTGTGGAAAAGCCTTGTGCCAGTTGGAGCAGTTTTTTATTTTTTTATTTTTTTATTTTTTATTTATTTTTTTATTTTTTTATTTTATTTTTTTTTTGGCATTGGGAGATGCGTCCAGAAAAGGCACTGAAGTGTGCTGTTGCCTGACGGGCCACATTGAACAAAATACAAACCCCAACAACAAGAAGGGGAAAAAAAAATAAAATAAAATAAAATTGAAAGATTTCTCGGGAAACAGGAAACAGCCAATCGAGAGGTTGTGCCGCAGACCCGCCGTCTTGCACTTCTTTGGTCCGAGCTGTGGAGAATATTGTTTTTACGAGTGCGTTAACTTTTTATTTGGACTCATGGTTCGGACACGGGCCTGCAAAATCCCTATCCTGGATGGGATGGCCGGGTACGGGCGGGACAATGTTGGAGGAGGGGCAAGATTCACCAACTTCAAAGCAGGTGGAGCTGAAAAAAAAAAAAAAAAAAAAACAAAAACACATAGACAATGCGACTGAGAGAGATAAAGAGAAATGAGAGACGCAAAGCGAGAAGATAGCGAGACACGATGAGATAGGGCATCGCACAAACAAGCAACCATCCCCCCACCCTTCAATCAAACAAGCACGACGTGGTCGACCCACTCCATCTCCAATGTCTCCGCGTCGACCCACTCGGCCGGACCGGTGACCGCGACGCGGAGGCCACCAGCGTCGCCGCCGTCGCCGTCGACAACGTCGTAGTGCCTGATGACGGCGGCGGACAGGACGGTGGCGGCGGCGTCGGGGTTGGTGGAGGATGCGCCGAGGATGCGGACGGTGCCGGGGGCGTCGTCGGCGGCGTCGACGACGGACCAGGAGCCGTCGCCGCCGCCGGCGGCGGGCTTGACGGCTTTGATGATGAGGACGAGGGGCGGCGGCGAGGTCGACACGGGGCCGTGGCGGGGCGCGAGGAGCCGCGGGAGCTTGCGGAAGCGGATGGTGGGCGGGTTTGCGGCGGCGGCGGTGGCGGCGGCTGTGTGGGAGCGTTCGGCGCGGGCGTTAAAGATGATGCAGCCGCTCGCGGAGGCGGGCATCGCGTCGGTCTTGAGGGCGTGCCAGGACGGACGCGGGGCGTTGCCGTGGGGGCCAGAGGCGTCGAGCGGGGCGGTGAGGAGCCACCAGGTGAGGGCTTCGTTTGTCAGGTTGTCGCCAAGCCAGGCGTCTGCGTCGGCTAGGGTGGCCGTGGAAGGGGGGAGGGTGGAGGACGCCCTATCGGCCAGCTCGGGGCACAGCACCGAGTGGAGGCCGAGGGTGCCAAAGACTTTGTCCACGTCGAATAGGCACGAGCGGTGGGTCAACATCTCTTTGATGGACAGGGCGGTGGGGACCCAGGAACCCCTGAGAAGGTTGAGCGCCGCCGACAGGTCTTGCTGCGCGTTCTGCGCTTTGTAGGACCGTTCTAAGTAGTAGAACAAGTGGTAGTCGGTCATGAAGCGGCGCGCGATGGTCCCTTTTCCGTGGGCGTCGTTCGCCGCCGCCGACGACTCTGCTGTCGCCAAAGGGTCCTTGATTCCGCGATCCACGAGGTACACGACCTGGAAGGGGAGCCAGGACTCTTGGGCGGTCCAGACGCGGCGGAACCACGGGGGAGACTCCTTGAAGTGGCCATTGGGATCAAACTGAATGTTTTCCGCTGGGTCGTAGAGGTAGGCAAGACAGGTCGAGGCGCGCGAGTAGTAGTCAAACATGCGCGCGATCTCGTGGGGGCGATTCGTAAAGTCATCTTGATCGATGCACATGACGTCCATCCAGAGGTAGTCGAAGCCGAGGGACTGCGCGTCGCCAAGGATCTTGTCCAGCGTGCTTACCGAGACGGACGGAACGGACCAGTGGATGCCGTGGACGGCGTGGCCGCTCCCAGCACTGGCAGCGCCTCCATCGCCGTCGCTGTCGTCGCCTTCAACATTGACGTCGCCGGCTTTTGGGGCAAAGTGCGAGCGCCAGAGGTACGATACGGCGACGTAGGCGATGGGCAGGTCTCGCTGCAGCTCCTGGCTCGTGGCGACGACGCGCGACGAGCGCGAAGGGATGTGGAACAGCCTGGTGGGGAGCAGATGGGCGGGCAGGCGCACCGAGTTGACGAGGCCGTGGCTGTGGCGGAGCTCGTCGGGCGGGAATGCGGTCGGGGTGCGGTGGTGGTGGTGGTTGTTGTTGTTGTTGTGATGAGGAAGCTTGGGGAACTGGCGGTCGGTGCTGGCGTGGTGAGCGGCGGAGGCGGCGGCAACCTGGGGCGGCCGGGCCTTGTGGTGGTGGATGCGGTTGGTGACGGACTCGGCGTAGGTCCTTGCGATGAAGGCGGCGGGGTTGTCGTCGTCGTTGTCGTTCTCCTGTTGTCGTTGTTGTTGTTGTTGTTGAGGGAGCATTGTGTGGGAGGGACGGCGTGGGTGGGGTCGAAGGAAGGCGGCGCTCCTCGCTCTTGCTTATATATATCTGGCCTTCAGGCACAGACGGCTCTCTCTCTGTCCTTGTCTGTCTGTCTCTCTGTCTGTCTGTCTGTCTCTCTGTCTGTCTGTCTGTTTGTCTGTCTGTCTGTCTGTCTGTCTGGCTGTCTGTCTGTCTGTCTGTCTCTCTGTCTGTCTGTCTGTTTGTCTGTCTGTCTGTCTGTCTGTCTGTCTGTCTGTCTCTTGTAAAATGTTAGTTCCTTCTGTTCAAAGAGCGATTTATACATTCGGATACATCCATCCATCCGAGCGATGCGCCCGCGGGGCAGCAATTCATTGCAAGTTTCCACGTGCGCGCGCGTCATCCCGCCCAGTCACCAGTCACAGCCCGCTGACTCTTCGTCCTTCCTCTCTTGGTGTGTGTGTGTGTTGTGTGTCTTTGTGGGGTGGGCCTTTTCAAAAGTGGGCGGCACAAAGGGAAAAAATCCTGTCACATAAATATTCTTCTGCTTGGCAGGGGAGGACGAAAACTGTTTTTACCAGCTTTCTGTTACAGTATTCTTGAAGTATTTTTCAAACAGCGCTAGCCTGCGTCCAGGTCCGGATGGACATTGGGTTGCTCTCCGAATGGGCACCATGTTCAGCAAATCAGGCAGGTGTGGGGTACAGCCTGTCTGGCACCCCATCCTCATGCAGTCTGTCAGATTTCACTGTTGGGAAAACCCAGGTGCAACAGAAACTGCGTGGCGGGAAGCCGCCGATTGGTCATCTCGTTGAGCGAAGAGAGAGAGGAGGGAAACAGGGGTTTTCATCACAGAAGCCTAATCTCAAATACAACAGGAGCGGTTAATAGAGATGGGACAGACAGGGTGCGACCCTAGCGCCCCTCATCACAGACAGTGCTGCAGGAGCCCTCATCGTCGCCAGCGACAGGGGAGAGAGAGAGAAGGGAGTTGACTATGTAGGGTTGGAAGGTTGCCACCAGGGAACTCGCATGCGGAAACACCTGCGATTGTACACGCACCCCACCAGGCTGCGTCAGCACGATCACTCGACCAACGGGCTTTATCACATCGCACTCATACTCACACATCTCACTCTCACAGCAATAGGACCGAGGCAGGCACTCGTAGATCAAACTCTCAGGTGTCAGGGGCTGCACTGAGCGTGGCCACCAACACCCTCGCAGGGACCGGAAGGTTGGGGACGACAATGCCATCATTGTCGCCACCGCCACCACCGTCGTCGCAGCGGGCGAGTGCCTGTGATCCTCACTCCAACACAGAGCCAGCAGTGTCACACAGTCGGTGGTGGGGCCTGCTGCATTCCCCACCTGCGGCCCCTTAAGAGGAGCCCCAGGAGGGACCATGTACTCACCTGGGTGCATACCACCCCACGCTACCCTCATCGTCGCAAGCCAGAGGGATTTGAAGGGACTCTGTATTGGTGCCAAAGGACAGAAATCTTTTAGCCAGTGCCCAGGTCTGCATTGGTGGTGGCTCGCTCTTTTTTTTTTTTTTTTTTTATATTGTTCCAGCCCTGAAGGGCTGACGGGAAGAGAAAGCGCCATCAATGGTGAGCCGTTATAGACTACGTCCAGGTTTCACCTCAGCAAACCCACCCCATGCACTGCAGACTTACAGGGTTGTCAGGCATCTCCACCGCACCACTAAATGTGATTCAAGACCATACTCTTTCTTGTTGCCTTCAACATCAGGCGTCGTGACTTGAACCCTGGGCCCTTGAGTGACAGATACCCAGACCCCCCATGCTTTCCCAGCAAGGCTCTTGTGAGGGGCCATCCACCACAAATGCTCTAAGTCCCTCCCAACCCTATGCGTGTGTGTACAAGTGCCGAAAATAAATAATAAATTAGGCAGGCTTGGGGTACTGTGAGACTGTGCTCTCTCAATCTCCTCACCCTGGGCTGGAGGTGGAAATAGAGCAATGGCCTAAATACCAATCCTATCTAATGAAAAGGGGCAAAAGAAGGTGTCTAGGGGTCACCAGACAGGAAAATGTATTTGGAGTCTACTAAAGCCCATCATCAAACACAAAAGAAACTCTTTAAACACAAAAAAGAGCAGTTATCACACATCTAAAAGGGAAACATAAGAAAAGTGTGACAAAGGTGGCACAATCACAAAAGAAAGTGCAAAATGCCTCTGGTCCAAGACACAGAGAAACCCCAATGGCAAAGCCAAAGGGACCGAATCACTCGGTAAGGAATGAGACTTAGGGCAACAAAGGGGGCGCCTAAGGCAGCACCAACCAATCTGTGCCAGCTCCTTCCCAAGGCAGAAGCCAAGGGGGAAGGCAAGAGAGTGGGGAGGAAAGTGGCCAGGTCCCAACCTGTTGGAGCCACCACCTTGGAGCACCAGCTCCCTCTCTGCCAAAGACAAGCCCTAAGTTGGAGGGGGTTGGACACAAAGGGCAAACACAAGGAACAATTAGTGTGCAGAGATGCCTGTTGGATCAAACCAGAACTGTTTTCCACTTAACAGAACCAGACACATCTTGTCTCACTCCCAAGAGAGGTTCCAACTCAATCCAAGGAGGGGGCACACAGGGTGGGAGACAGTGGGACTCTTCTTGCTTCACCCTACTAGGACACAGACTTCTGCCTCACCAGGCCAGAGGAATCCCCTATCTTAGAAGCAAGGAAGGTTAAAACCCACTCCCACACACAAGTGTGACACCATGACATCACAGGCATTCATCTGAGAGAAAGAGGGTCTGAACCCAGTGAAGACCAGGCCCACCAGAGGCCACAGGAGCCAACAACCAGGGAGATGGGGGCATACCTGAGAGACCATTTCTGCAGCAGTACCTGACCAGCCAGCTCATTCATATCACCTTGAGAGACCTGGATTTGACTAGATGTATTGACAGGAACCTAGAGGCACCACCACAGATTTACCCTCTATCCTTCCATCACCAAGTGGCTCCTACCCAGTCCAACCCAAACAGTATGCAGAATGGTGAGGTGCACTGGGGCTTGAACCCAGCACACTGCCATCATGGCCAAGAGGACTTCAACCTCCTGTCACACACCAGGGGACTGCCACCCCCAGCTCATACACACAGTCAGGAAGAAAAGGGCAGGCAAGGGACTTCAGGTACAGTTCTCACAGTCAACAAGAAAGGGGGGCAGCAGTTTAAATAGGAGAGGGTTGGAATCACAGGGAGGAGAGGAAAAAGGAGGGAAAACACATACAAAACAACAAAACAATAAATAAAACAGTAAAAACAGAATGGATGGGTGATTCACCAAATGGGGCTGAGCCATCAACAAGAGAGACAGCTCAGAGAATCATGGGGCCATTTCTTGGCAGACAGCCAACAAGAGCAGAGTGGAGGGGGGGGTGGAGGAACTGGCAAGAAGTGATTGGTGCAGACAAGAAGACACTCACCACAGCCACAGAAAGAAAGGAAGACACACAAAGAGAGACAGTAAACAAACAACTAAATAAAAGATAAAACAAGAAAAAGAGCCAAAACAAAGGAAAATACTAATTGGAAAAATAAGTAAAAATCATCAACAGAAAGAGAAAGAAAAGCCCTGTCTTCTCATACCACTCATATGAGGCATTACATCATGGTAGCTGGGCATCTGGACTTTGCACTTCTCCCACAGAAGTGGTTCAGTCCTTAGTCATTCCAAAAGTGAGGGGTTATTAGCTGGACATGATGGACTTTGCAGCCCAACAGTCTGCATGTCTCGAACTTGGCACCTTCCCAATTGAAGGGAGCGCTCTAACCACTGAGCAAGGAAGCCCTATGCCAGCAGTTGAGCAGACACTGAGTCACTCGGTCTGCAGCCATTGTACAGAATAATAATAATAATAATGGCACAAATAATAATAGTGACAGGTGACGCAGGCGCGACAACAAGTGTCAGTCGGTGGCTTATGTGGACAACCAATAATAATAAAATAATAATATATACAGCAGAGTCCAAGCCGAATGCGTGTATAACGCGCTTCGAGACAGGTGGATAATCCTCACAATTATCAGTGAAAAAGTGGGTATACACTCTTTTATTTGAGGTCACAGGCTTGACGGCCTGTCGGCCTCACAGTACGGCCTGTCAGGCACCCTGTCCCTAGGCAGTCAGGCAGTCTCCGTCAGTCACCGAAAAAGAAAATATGTTGAGAAAACCCTGGCGCAACAGAAACTGTTAAGATAAAAGTAGTAAAAGCAGGCCCAATAATAAAGATGGGTCAGCCGCAAATACACTTTGATAACGCCTTGGAAACTAAAGAATCGGGAATAATAATAGGGGTCCCAATCCTTGTGCTTTTATGACAGGTACACTTGTTTTTGTGAATAAAATACCTAGACTTTATCACTGAGACCTCGAGTGTGGTCTCACACACTGGCTTGCGCTGTTGACAAATACTCTGAGTATTAAGTGGAACAGAAATCTGGTGTTAACAGTTTCCTCCTCCTCTGCTCAAGCAGATAACATCTGTCAGGAACATGGCAGGACAAGGCAAGGCAAGGCAGAGAAGGAACTGAGAGGAGTGATGATTGTATTGGAAACAATAATTCACTTGAGGGATGGGACAGGTCCCCCATCCACGTTTTACACCTTTTGAGAATCTTCCTTGTCAAGACTCAAAGAAAGTTCCAGAAAGAGCAATTAGTAATACAATGATACCAATGATACCAATGACAACAAGACAAGTCAGGAAAGCAAAGAAGGTTCCAGAAGGTTCCACAAGGTTCCATGAAGGAATGTTCCAGAAGGTTCCAGAGGTTTCCAGAGGGTGATTCATAACAATATCGGAGAGGTTTTTACCCTGTGGCAGTCACGCTTGCCTAGCAACTATTATAGCATGCATACCATCATTATGTATCAATAATTCACAACATAGTTTTTCTCTTTCTCCCCAAGTTGGGGAGAAGGACCACCCACAAACACACATCTCCACTTCATTCACTCCCTCCACTCACCCACTCAGAGTAGGCTGTTTACAATTGTTTTACCAGTTCGTTGTGGATCGTATTCTGAAACTAACTTTATTGGGCTGTTGTCTAGGGAATGTTTCAACCCCACTACTTGCCCAGTCCAAAAAGAGGGGTCGGAAGGTCTGTTGAGGTGAACCTGGAGTGACGAGGACAACAAGGCGTTGGCAGGCAACTTGGTTTCTTAATTTAGAAGTAGTAATTAAATATTGTTCTTGTTATTTTCTCTAGTTCATTATGGCCTGACGCGTCCTTCAGTCGAGAATGAGAATCCAAGCATATATCATCCCTCATCCTTTGAGCCATGAGCGCTGGAATTGCACTTGAAATGCGGAGCAGTGCTGAGCTACTCTGGATTCCGCCTTAACCACACCCACTCGCATGGGATGGCATATGCCTGATGCAGGGAGCGGATGTCGTAGCAAGAACCTTGGCGTCATGGAGTTCCAAGCTAAGTGCTAAGCATACTGCGGACACTTTTTTACAACCTTCCGGTTAAAAGAAGAATAGGATACTTTGAATGTATTAACAAATCTGAAGCACTGCATTCTGCTTTATCAGACTCCGCTGTCCTTGAGATTAAGTCAGTTTAACGTGGGACTGAAAAATAACCTCGTTTTATCCTTGTTTTTTGGGTGAAATAGGATAAGTGCCGTATGGGATAGAAGTTTTGGGTTGTCGGAAGAATCACCATTTCGTGTCGAATAAAGCGGAGAGCCGTGCGGCCTTGTCAGCAAATGCCTGCCTGCGGGACGAACCGGATCTCGCGCATCGATCGGAGACGGCAGGGCAGTGGGCTAATATCATTTTAGACGACGAATCACTCCTCCGCTGCTCGCCGCCGCCACCGCCGCCACAGCCCTCCACTCCAAAAAAGGTTGAACGCGAGCTCCCCAGCAGAGCGATTCGAGCAAGCAAACGACTCCCGAACGAAACACTGCTTACCCCTCCGGTACCTTTCACACACCAAAAGCGGCCCATGGCCGTCATCCTGATCATGTCGTGCGGCGCCATGGGCGCCGCCCTCGCGCAGCTGCTGGTGCTCGCCGGCCACCGCGTCCTCTTCCCGGGCAAGGGCCGCAGCCCCGCCACTCTCGCGCGGGCGAGCGCGGCGGGGGGTGACGGTGCACGCGGACCAGACGCTCGCGGAGCTGTGGGCGGCGAACTCGGCGGGCCCCGCCGCGGAGCGGGTCTCGGTCGTCGCGTCGGTGCTGCCGCCGTCCGAGGCGACCGCGTTCGCCGCCGAGTTTGCCCGCTGCGTGCGCGACGCTGCCGCCGCCAAAGGTACCACCGCCGCCGCCGCCGCCGCCGACGAAGGTGACGCGGAGGAGAAGGGCCTGTTCTTGGAGCTGAACGCCGTAGCGCCTGCGACGTCTGCGGCGATCGCGGCGCAGTGGTTTGCGCCGCCCGGTGGTGGTGGTGGTGGGGAGGGGGTCGGCGACAGGTGGACGTACGTGGACGGATGCATTATCGGGCTGCCGCCCGTGTTCGGCGACGCGGCGCGGCCGTCGCTGGACTCGCTGGTGCACAACCCGGCGGTGTACCTCGCGGCGGCGTTCGACGTCGCGGCGGTTTCGCGCGCGCGGGACCTGCTCACGGCCGGCGGGTGGCGGGTGCGGGTTCTCGACGGCGGCGGCGAGGGCGGGTTGGTCGGAGCAACCAAGGCGCTCAAGATGTCGTACTCGTCAGTGGCGAAGGGGGTGATGGGGCTGACGACGTCGGCGGCGCTTTCCGCGTCGTCGTACTCGGCGTCGACGCGGGACGCGCTGGCGCGGGAGCTGGCCGAGTCGCTGCCGGGGGTCGCGCAGTTTGCGGAGCGGCAGATGCGGAACGTGGTGCCAAAGTCGACGCGGTTCGTGGGCGAGATGGAGGAGATTGCGGCGTATGTCGGCGCGACGACCGGCGCCGACGAGCTCGCCGCGCTGTGGACGGGCATGGCCGGACTGTATTCGTTCGTCAGCCGCGCAAAGGGCAACGAGAAGGGCGACGAGATCGACTCGACGCTGAGGTCGTTTGGGAGCCGTGTTTCCGCAGAGCTGGAACTGCGTCGACAGCAGCAGCAGCAGCAGCAGCAAAAGGAGTGAAGTGCGGAGGAGCATCGGGGTGAAGAGAGCGCAGTAGGGTCGCGGCAATAAAAGTCATCGGCCATCGCGTGCCAGCCTCAATCTAGTAAATTTAATGTTTGAGTCAAAGGGGCGGGTAACATTCCGCGTCCTAATGCCAACCAGCTTCGCGCAAACGATCGTTGGGCTCTCGCTCCCACGCACACTTCACATCGACGAGTGAACTCTTTGCAAGTCCCATGATGCGAGGCTTGTGACAGCAGCTTTTTGACAGAGGCCTGTGCAGGCTTTCTCATGAACAAGGAGAGAGAAAAGGTTTTGCAGCCTACGTCACTAAGCGGGCGCCATTTTCGCTTCCAATTGCGGCTTACACCCTCAGACCCAATGAAAAGAAAGAGGGGAATCACAGGCACCCGGGCCACTAAATTGCTGCAGCAAAACCACAAACGCCCACATTCCCAGCCCACCGCACCAACCCAACTCCCCCTTCCGCAATTCCATTCCCCACGGCCCGTCTCATATTAGCCCGAAACTTCTTCGCTTTCTTCACAGCTCCTCGTTGGCGTAGAGAGGATACTTGAGGCCGGATCCCTGTTTTATGTTTAAGTTTTGTTTCCAAAGAGTGGTCAGACACAATTTCTTGTGCACGGCAACAGCGAGACACAAGCACGCACCAGACACACGCTCTCACACACACACACTCACACAAACAAACACACACACTAGAAAAACAAAAAGCAAATCCTCACCGTGTTAAAGACGACAACAGTCTCGTTCGGCTTGACCCAGCCGTCCTTGACGAGCTTGACCAGAGCAGCGAGGCACGCGCCGCCCTCGGGGGCGGCCCAGACGCCCTCCCACTTGCGGAACCACTCGGACCAGACCTCGATGTCGGCCTCGGAGACGGCGACGGCGGTTCCGTTGGACTCGCGGATGGCTGCGAGGATGAGGTAGTCGCCGACGGCGACGGGGACGCGAATGCCGGAGGCGTACGATGCGGCGCCGTCGAAGCGCGGGGCGCGGTCGGCGCCGGCGCGGAAGGCGTTGACGATCGGGCAGCAGCCCTCGGACTGGACTGCGACCATGCGCGGGCGCTTTGCGGCGGGGTCGAGCCAGCCGACGGCGGCGAGCTCGGCAAAGGCCTTCCACATGCCGACGAGGCCGGTGCCGCCGCCGGTCGGGTAGAGGATGACGTCGGGGAGGCTGGTGGTGCCGCGGGCGCCGAGCTGGAAAAAGAGCTCGTAGCCCATGGTCTTTTTGCCCTCGATGCGGTAGGGTTCTTTGAGGGTGGAGACGTCAAAGGCGCGGCGGTCGGCGGGGGCGGCGGCGGCAAAGGCCTTTGCGGCGGCGCCGGCCTGGTCGATCAGGCCTTCGACGAGGTGGGCGGTGGCGCCAAAGGCGCGGACCTCCTTTTTGAAGAGGAGCGGGGTGTCTTGGGGCATGAAGACGTCGACGGGCATGCCAGCGCGGGCGCCGTAGGCGGAGAGGGCGGAGCCGGCGTTGCCGGCGGTGGGGATGGTGAGCGAGGCGGCGCGGTTTTCTTTTGCCTTTGTGACGGCGGCGGAGATGCCGCGGGCCTTGAAGGAGCCAGTGGGGTTGCCGCTCTCGTCCTTGACGAGGACGGTGGGGAAGGCGGACACGCCAAAGCGGGCGGGGTCGGCGACGACGGCGGCCTCGATGCCGCGGGCGCGCAGCAGCGGCGTGTCGCCCTCGCCGAGCGAGACGACGGCGTCGGTGGAGAAGGCGGGCAGGAAATGGCGGAACAGCGCCCACATTCCCTGCAGGCTCGGGGCGTGCGGGTCGTCGAGGGCGCGGGCGTGGGCGTCGGCCAGTTCAGCGCGGCGCGCGGCGATGTACTCGCGAGGGTCGGCGGGGAGGGCGGCCTTGGCGGCGGCCAGATCGTAGCGCGGGTAGAGCACGCCGGGCGCGGACGGCGGGCATTCGGGGCAGAGGTTGCGAAGGGCGTGCGGATCGAACGACTTGAGGCATCTGCGCGGGTTAGTGCAACACGTGTGTGTGTGTGTGCGTGTGTGTGTGCGTGAGCAGGGGATTCGTTTCTGTCAGCGTTGGAGGAGGACGAGCACAGAAGTGAAGGGAGGCGGCGCAGCCGGGACCATCGCAATGCTGGGTTACGCGTGTGGGTGTGGGTGTGGGGGGCCGTTGGAGTTGCCAACGACGACGACGTCGTATTCGACCGCGGTCACGGTGCACGGCACCGTCGCCCACCACCAGCTTGGTCGGGGGGGGGGCTCTCTCTCTCTCTCTCTCTCTGTCTCTGTCTCTGTCTCTCTCTCTCTCTCTTGCCTTGTGCACTCCAAATGTGTGAAGAATGTGCCAGTCGGCGCCATTTTTTCTCTCTTTTTTTATTTTTATTTTTTTTTTTTTTGGTCTGTTGATAGCTTTCATAGCAGACAGACTGAGAGAGAGAGCGAGAGCGCTAGAGAGAGAGAGAGGGAGAGAGACCGAGAGAGAGAGAGAGAGAGAGAGGGAGACCGAGAGAGAGCTCTCAGAGAGAGTCGCCTCGGCGATGGCGAGTGCGATGGTCGTCGGAAGGGGTTGCGCAATGCTTGTGTATAGAGAGAGTAGACACCTCGGCCAGCAGCACCATGCAAGAGCGAGAGAGAAGAGAGAGAGAGAGAGAGAGAGCGAGAGAGAGAGAGAGAGCGAGAGAGAGAGAGAGTGTGTGTGTGCGTGTGTGTGCGTGTTTGATCGTTTTGTTCGCCCAGATTAAAAAGCAAAATACAGTATGGGACATGACCATATCTGTTGTTTTCCCGGTGGTGCGAGTGTACGGTCATATGGGCGTGGTCCGAGTCCGGTTTAGAGACGGACGAGGGCGTTTTCCCCTTGATATCGCTGGCGACATCGTGACTCCGTGGAGGAGGGGTCTTTCTGAAGATCCGGGGAAGGTGGTGGGGGTCGACCAGTGGCAGTGGGACCGCGGCGGTCGGAAAGCTGGGGTGGCGGCAGGCAAAGGACTTGGCCATGTGGTGTTACTACTTCAAATGGGTGTGGTAAAGCACTCAATTTCCACGCCCAGTCGCCTCGCTGGTCCTGGAAGAGTGCGGCCCCCTTTGCAGGCTGCCCCACCACATTCTCTGGCCTCGACTCGGACGTCGCACGCAACATAGAGGTACCCACAACTCTGCCCTCCGCTCGAACGCAAAGATACGCCATTTGTTGGTGCTGACCCCACTGATCGTCCCTTGTCGTCAAAGACAACCATTTCCAGCAGATGACGTTCAGGATCAGGATCCACTCGCCCCTCGCCTCGCTCACCCGGCACCTCGTCGAAGCTTCCATTGTGCCATCTGAGTCGAACGGCCAGGTTGTGGGATTCGTGGCAATGTCTATCAGCGCCCTTTTTCGGCATGTCAAAGTTTTTTTCCCCCCCAGTACCCCAAGCATGAATCAAGCAATTGCCGCAACGAAAAATAAGAATAGACCGTCCCCAGACCTACTCAAACCACTGACCAAGAGTGACGCTATCGAATGCTGATCATTTCCATCAACCCAAAGTCTGTCAAATGGGATGAAATTTTGCACACGTGTTGGTTATAAGTAGAGCAATGTGCTGCTATAGGTTGTCATTCGACGTCTGGGTCACTCTAATTTTCTGGTTTAGACGCAAAACTGTGCACATCTAAAGAAATAATTACAATACTGTTCACTTTGGCAACCAAACACCACAAGGATGCCGCAATTGCTTTAAGTTGTAAAGAGTTGGTGAAAGAATATATTCAACATTATCAATTTTGCAGGAAAATTTTTTGGAGTGATCCACAGTGTTCCAAGTGACTGCAACCACGACATTTTAAAGTGGATGAAAATCAGTTATCCCAAATCACATTACCTCAGACTGAGTAGAATCAGTTTTTTTAGTTCGAAAGAATGTTCCTTATCTGGAAAGTGTCTTGTAAAGGTTTTAATTGATGTTGATGTAGTAAAACAATGCATATTTTTACAAACATGATTTAAGTGTTTTAGTCCAGTTTAACCTAATGGTTTTAAGCGCCACTTACATTTTCCAGAGTGTATTTGGCTATCTGATTGAATTGCAGAAAACAATAACCGGCCAATTTACTGCAGAAACCGCTCACTGCAGCGATGTTCAAGCAATTGACTCCACGGCTGTGAAAGTGTTGACAAGTTACCCCCCCATTTCTCATTTTTTGACATAAGCAAAGTATATCTAATGCTCCAGCAATATCCAGGTGACCAAATTAATGCAGCATTGTCCTCTGCTGATTATCACTGTGTGTACGACAATTTTCAATGAAACGTTATGAAACTTCGTAAACGAAGAGTTGTTCTATGTGGATATGCCCACCAGCACTTCAATTTTGGAAGTTTCCGCAAAACCATTTGTCACCCCACTGTACATAAACGCTTTATCAAATCCCCTCCCCCCAAAAACATTTCTAACTTCACCCTTTCTGCACCGGTTTCATTATCTGAGAATACTAATTGAGGTTCCTTGGCCTGGTGACTGCTTTTTTGCGCAAAGGTACAGGTGTAAAAATAGGTAAATGAATATTTATTTGCATCAAAGAACAAGGATGACCCAGAGTATCCCTTCTGGATCATCATTGCATCGCGATTTTTGGGTCAGTGCTTACCTTCGAACGTTTGGATTTGGCGCTTCTGGTACTTACGCCAAAAGAAGTGCTCTGCGCAAGCAGTTTTATTAGATTCATTCATTCAGTGATCCACTTTTTGAACCAACTCCTCAACTTCGGATTTCCATCAAACTCTCACTGGGTCGACAAGGAGGATTCAAAAACGTCCACCAATCCAAAATCCAGTCCAACCCCCGGTCGTAGGCTTTTAGGACAGCGTTCTCCGAGTACTTTAGCGGAAGTCCACTGTCCTTCCACCATTGCAGAACAGAAGCGCCGCCAAATCCACTCCAAAAGTCCATTGCCTCACGGGTGTATCGGAGCTCCAGTCCGCTCTCTTTCCACCACTGCAGTATGGAGCAATCAGCAGGTGCGTAGATGTTGTCAATGGCGAGGTTACTGAACTTGAGTGGTAGCTGGCTTTCTTTCCACCACTCCAACACTTCAATGAAGCCATGTTCACTGGCCTTGTCAATGGCTCTTCGGAGGAGTACTTGAGCTCCAAACCGCTGTCTTTCCACCACTGCAGGGTTGGTACGTGGCCACTCCCACTCGCCATGTCCATGGACAAGTCCGTGTACTTGAGCTCCAAGGCACTCTCTTTCCACCACTGCAGCGTCGCGACATAGCCAGCGCAACTCGCGTTATCCATCGCAGCAACTGCGTACTTCATCTCCAGTCCGCAGGTTTTCCACCATTCCAAGACAGCAAGCTGCTGTCCGGCGCTTGCGTAATCGACGGCCAAAGCCAAGTGATCCAAATTCTGCGCAAGTCCGCTTTGCCTCCACCACTCCAAGACGCCAACGTTGCCAGTTCTGCTGGCGCGTATGATTCCTTTGATGGTATACTCGAGCTCGAACCCACTGTCTTTCCACCACTGGAGCAGTTCGATCGACAGCACCTGATTAACCGGCTGTCGTTGCACAACTGGAGGGTTGCCACGTCCACGGCGTCGTGCCAGTGGTAATCTTCAATCAAGATCGGCAGCCGGCTGCCGATCCACCACCGCAAACTCTCAAGGCGAGCGGACGAGAGGAGGTCGCGAAACGTGCTGCTGGAGTAGTGTTTCTGGATCTCTTCGGTGGGGACGTGGGTTCGAAAGAACTCCAAGAGAGGGACTTCGTCGCGCCTGCTGGCTGCGTCGACGGCGTGCGTCTTCATTGCGAGCAGCGTGAAAGCCTGGATTCTGTGCAGCCGAAAGAGCGTAGCGAGAAGGAACCGCGTCCTGTCGTCGCGGATGGAGGTGCAGATAGTGTCGGCGACGGCCGCGACGGCGGCGGCTGCGATCCGCACAACGGGCGTCATAACTGATACTGCGCATTGTCTGTTTCGTTTGCTTGACAGACCTGAGCGAACGAGGGTGTCTCTACCGCGGCGGGGCGGCAGGTCCATTTGGCGAGAGAGCCGTACCAAGGGAATGTCCGGGTCGAGAGCTCAACCACCTCCCAATTGTTTTACACCCCCAACCCAGTGGAAGATTGCAGCAATCTTCGAAAAACAAGGTTGATTTTGTCCGTGGCCCGAACCTTGTCGGGTGATACCAGGAAGTTAGAAATCGTCACCCACTGCCAATCATGCGAAAAAGGATGCCCCCAATCAGCCAAAATGATGGGGCAATCTTCGTACACAGGTGGTCCGATACTGGGAGGAACCTCATGGTTGGATTAGATCCAAAATTGTTGCGCCCTTTTCCACACGACAGCAATACCACTCTCAGTACATTCAACGAAGGTAGGCAGCATTACTTTGATTGGAACGTTTATTGAATGCCAGCGACTTTGACTGCTCGCTGCCACTTCCCTCGCCACAGACCTCCTCACCGCCCCAGGATGGTAACTGCACCCCGCCCTCGCTATTACTATTGCCGAGACGTGTCCCCTTCTTCTCCGCCGTCTCCACCACCCACCCCGAACCTTAATCGCGGCGACGTTCTCGGAAAAGTACTTCAGCCACAGGAGTTGTCCGCATGTACGACATGAAAGCCCATGGGAGAAATCCACCTCTGCCTCCGCTTGGAGATTGCGCTGGTTTAATAGTGAAAAGAATGCCGAGGGGGCAGGCCGTTAGTGATTTGAATGCTCTCGGGGGAAAGGGGTCGGTCTTGCAGAGAAATGAAAGAATCAGCGAGGGTGTCACTGGGACAGCGGCGCAGAGCGAGTCAGCAGTTAGACTTGTTGAAATGATACAGGGGAGAAGGGTCGACGAATTACCCTTCAGAAAAGTACAGCGAGTATTACACCATCCCAAATCGTTTGTGGTTGTCGACGACGGTGTGGTCACAAAGAGAATGGCGTGGACGGAGAACTGAAAGCAGCCACAGTCATGTAGACCAGTGGATGTGCGTCTGATGTCTGGAGCGTGTTTGCAGCCTGGCTGTTGAATTGAAAAGGTAAGATGAGGGTGCCGAGTGATTAGCGACACAGCCGCTCGTTGACCCACCAGCGGCGTTCATGGTATTTCTCTATAAGGCTCGCTCAGGAGACCGTGCTTCTGGGGGGAGGTTTGGGCCCAGGCTCAGCGCGCATTGGGCTTATTGGTAAGCGAGACTCAGGGCGGTGGATGCATCACGACAAAAAGCGGTCAAGTTCTCTCCAGAATCGGCATCTGCGTTGGTCAAGATTGGAGGTTGGGGGAGGCGGACCAAGAAGGGCATCCACTCATGCCGCTTTTAAAGTACTTCTCTACCTCTGCCTGTATCTTTGTCTCTCTCTCGCTCGCTCTCTCTTTCTCGTTGTCTCCAGCCAAGGCCTCCAGCACATGACCAAGGTCATTGGATCGATTGAGCCAGAACAGGGTCCAGCACGAAAGGGTCCACACCCTCGAGGAAGGCCAAGGCAACTCAGAGGGGTTGAGTGGATTGGTGGTGGGGAGACCGAGCGTCCCAAGGCAGTGGACGCCAGAGCAGCAAAGGAAGCGCTCGCGCAGGGCTGCTGGCGACTGCGAACTGTGGGCATGTCGCCCTTCTCGCTGCCAGCGACCGCTCACTAGTACTGCATTGTATCGTCGGTGTCCATGGTGTGAGCAGCACTCCGATCACATGTGGCCCGTCTGTTTGGTGGGGGCGGGGGCGCAGCGCCGGAGGGGCACCTCGAGGTCGGATCTTCGAAAGAGAGAAAGTTGGAGAGGGAGAGTGTGTGTGTGTTGTGTGTCACTGCGTGGGGTGTGTGTGCGGTGGGCGCGTGGTGCGTGCGTGTGTGTCTGAGCGTGCCTGTGACTGACAGTGGGCGAATGCGGAGGATTCGCCAGCATTGGAACAGGAAATGAATCATGCTCCCACCATCCTCTAGTTGCAAAGCCTGTGGAACCGTGAGGGACGGGATTGCACACAGCCTGCAAGGACTGAGCATTCGAGGAATCTTTTTCCGAACATTGTCAGAACCAGCCTGCACACCAAATCCTCCTCCAATCTTTGCTTGGGTTGGGGGTGTAGTTTTTTTTGTCTTCTGACCAGAACAAACTTCATGCCAGCTTCGTCTGCACAACGACCACCCCACCAACAACACAAATGCAGCACGCACCACAGTCATCCGTTGAGATGTATGGATGAAGAACGAGTCTGCCAGATGTAAATCCACAGTCAGCTAGCTGCTTTGCACTCTGCTACGCACTTACCCTCATACACTCCATCAAAGACAAAGCTATAGCTGTCACTCCTTACATGCCAAATCAAAAATCACAACAAAAACCTCCCAAAAGATGCTTTTTATGTTCTCCGGCTGCCCCAAAAATCTCGATGCACGATTTCTTTTTTCATGTGTTAGTCGCAACAAGAGGTTTGATGACCTGTCTTGAGCAGCTGCAGATGAAGTGAATATCGCAAATGTCGAGTAAAAAAAAAAAAAAAAAAAAAAAAAAAAAAAAAAAAAAAAAACCCCTGCTACAATGTCAATGATAACCAAAAAGCAAATACCCACGCACAAAGCAGCCGCAAACCCGCAACAGGCACCAAACGCAAAAACCCGTCCCATAGCCACCAAACGACCCTCCAGCATCACACGTCGCCACCACCGCCAGCGCGCCGCGCTAACAGCTCTACTTCGACGCCGAGGAGCGCTGACTCGTCACCGCCGTTGCCGTTGCCGCCGCCGCTCCTCCCTCCGCCCTCACTCTTGCACGCCGGCGCGGCTACCCGCCGCCCAACAATAACGAGCTCCTCCACCCCGTCGTCGTCCCCCACCCCCTCCCTATCCCCGCCCGCACCCGCTCCCCCTCCGCCACCGTCTCCATAGCACCGCGTCACCCGCACGGCGCCCGCGGCAGCGTCGAGCGCCACACACGCGCCGCCGGCGCCCGCAGCCGCCGCCACGTCGCGGACGGCGAGCAGCGTGCGGCCGCCGGGCAGCGCGGGGACGTACAGCACGTCGCGCAAGACCAGCGACAGGCCCGCGCCCCCGCCGCCGCCGCCGCCGCCGGGAGGCTGCAGTCGCACGTGCATGTCGCCGACGGCCGTTGCGCGCAGCACCCCACCACCACCGTCGGCGACGCCCGACGGCAGCGTGACAAAGACGGCGGCGGGGCGCAGGGCGGCAAACAGGTGGCGATGCGGCGAGATGGTGCGGACAAGCGGGACCGAGAGAAGCGCGGACACGGCAGGCGCCGACGATGACTGCTGCGACGACGACGAAGCCGCCGGCGCGCCGAGGACTGGGTCGCTCTTCACCGCGCCCAGCTGCAGCTGCACCGTTTGCGTTTGCGGCTGCGTTTGCTTTGGTTGCGCCGGAGGGGGCGGGGGCTGGGGCATCGTCAGGAACCGCGGTCGCGGCGGCGGCGCGGTCTCGACCGAGTACGGGCACTCGTCCGCCACGTGGTCGTCGCCGTCGCACACTTCGCACTCGAGAACAGTCGTCGGCACCGCCGCCATCGCCGTCGCCGATGACGGTACCACGGCCAACGAACCCGCGGCATCTTGCAATGGCGGCGGCTCCCAGAACGGGTTTTGCTCGTAAACTTGTTCTTGCTCCTGTTGCTGGAGCTCCTCGTCCTGCTGCTCCCGCAGTTGCAGCTCTTGCCGCTGTGACGGCTGCACTGGGTCGTACGACGCCCCTCCGTCCCCACTACCGTCTAGTGCCGCCTTTGAACGCTTCGCAGGCGGCGGCTGCTCCCGCCGGCTGGTGGTCGGTTGGTCCGACACGGCGGCGGCGCCCGCGGGCGGCATCTTGCGCTTTCTCTGCTGCTGCTGCGACTGTGGCTGTTGCTGTTGCGGGACTGGGGGTAAGATCAGCTTCTTCTGGCGGGGCGGAGGTGGCTGCGCGCGTTGCTGCATCTGCTGCGGCGGCACAACGGAAACGGGCGCAAGCGGGACGCGGGGCGCCGCAGCGCCGCTTCCTCCAGCACTGCCACCACCTCGGGCGGCCGCCGCGCGTCGCGGACGCGGGGGCGGCGGCACGCCGCCGGACTCTGCCTCGAGCGACTCGGCGGCTGCGGCGTCGAGGCTGTCAATGAGGGCGTCGACAGACGTGGAGGCGGGATCGACGACGGCGGCGCCGCAGCGGTAGAAGGCGGGGAGGGGCGGGATGGTGTCGCGTACGCGGCGGGCAAGCATGGGGAGCAGCAGGGCGTCGAGGGCACCGTCAGGCGACGACGACAGCGCGTGGTCGCAGCGCGCGGCGTGGGACCTCCACAGGTCGACGAGCACGCGCACGTCGGCCGCCCAGGCTGTGCAGCCGGCAGCGGTGCTGGGCCGCGAAAGCGCCGCCAGCCGCGACGCGAACTCGCCGAGACCGGCACGCGCGGCCGCGGCGACTGTGCCGCTGTCGACGTCATCGTCGCAACTGTCCAAATCATCCACCGCCATCTCCGCCGCTCCCTGCTGCCTCCCCCCTTCTTCCTCCTCCTCGGGTTCATCCGCGTCCTCATAGGCGGCATCCACACCCAGATCCACTTCTTCAAACCCGCCCTCGCCGTCCTCGTTCTCCTCCTCCTCCTCCTCCTCGTAAACCTCATCCATAACCACCCCGAATCCCTCTCCCATCTCGGCTACCCCATCCTCCTCCTCCACTTCCTCTTCCTCTTCCTCAACCACCTCCACACCCACCGCGTCGCCCTCCGCCGCCGCAAGCGCAGGCCGCGCATCCTCCATAAAGTCGAGGAGGCGGCGGAACACGCTCAGGGCGGACGCGAGCCCATCTTCTCCAGGGCCGGACGGGGCTGCGACGGCGGCGGCGGCGGGCGCGGGCGGGGCCAGCGCGAACGGGTTCGATTCGCCGGGAGGGAGAGCGGGGCGGCGGGAGGACGGGCTGGTGGGGCGCGGGCGGGAGCGTGGGCGCGTGGTGGTGCGGCGGCGGGCCGAGGACGGCGGGGTCGGGTGGCCGCCGCTTGGGGCTGCTGCGACAATGGCGGTTGCGGCCGCACCGGTGCGGCGCAGTGGCGAGGGGTCGGGGCCAGGGACGTGGCCGGGGGCTGTGGTTTTCGGCAGTCGCGCGGGTGCGGGGTGCGATGCGACGGCCGGACGGGGTGCGGCGATGGCTGCGGCGCGGCCGGTGCGTTGGGCGTGCGGCACCGACGACGACGACGACGGCTTCATCGTCGCCGCTGGCGCTGGCAAGAGATTGGTCGGCCGAGCGCGGGGGCGAATCGGTGGGCGCAGCGGACGCGTTGCTGGCATATCATCGGAGGCGGCGCCGGGCACGAAGGGGTGCTGCGAGCGGAGGTAAGCAAGCAAGGACTGCGGCGGGCGCGAGCTTGCGGCTGCGGCCGGACGAGAAAGTCCCGAATGTCCAGCCCCAGCCGACTTTGCAACGACGGGGAAGGCGGCGGCGGGGGCGGCGGAGGCGACGGCGACTGCGGCTGCCGTCTTCGCCGCCGATCGGTATGACGATGATGATGACGCTTCTGCTGCTGCCGTGGGCGGATTGGGGCGGGAGGAGGAGGACGGCGGAGAAACAAGAGGCGGAAACGACGAGGACGACGACGATCCCAAAGCGCCGCCGCCGTTGGCGCCACTGCGCATGTTGGCTGGAACGAATAAACCTTGACGGCCTACTTCCTACTCGTCTCGGGACCTGCGCGGTTCCTTTTGGCGCAGCCCAAGCAACTTCGAACGTCGGTTGGTTGGCTGCCAGTGCTCGTCGCCGATGGGAGCGAGTGTCCAGTGCGACTTCTATTGCGCAAAGTCCGGCCCCGCGACAGAAATTTATTAAGTCCACCTGACTTTGCACGCCGCAACGCACTCACACACAGGCACACACAAACATTCTGAAGCATTCATGAGAGTACACAAGAGCTGGTGCGAGACGACTTTCGCTCATGCTCGTATAGCACTTATGGCGTACGTGACTATCACCATCATCCCCAACATCGTATCGTTTTTGCATTTTTTTTTTTTTTGATTTTTTGTTTCCGATTGTGGGTGGAACCTGTTTGGCGTTGCAAGCGCTCAAGGATTCACGATTTTCGGAACATTGGCGAATCATTTGCCTCATCACATTCAGAAGTTTCCGGTAATCGAGTGATGGGGTAAGGCATCTCCGAAGAGTCTAATGATTTTGTCTGCAAAACAAGCATCCCTGACCCTGTCATAAACTGCAAGGATTTATTGTAACGATCTTCAGGTTCTTTGGTTTTTGATGCATAATCAAAGCGTATTTGCAGATAGCCCATCTTTGGTTTACAACAGTCTTCACCTAACTCTTTTTATTGGATGATAAGGCGAATCTGCTTACCTGGCTTAGTGTAAGTTGTAAACAGTCTACTCTGAGTGAGTGAGTGGAAGGAGTGAATGAAGTGGAGATGTGTGTTTGTGGGTGGTCCTTCTCCCCACTTGGAGAGAAAGAGAAAAAAAAACTCTGTTATTAATTATTGATACATTATGATGATATGCTGGCACAGGGTAAAAACCTCCTATATTATCTGATCAATACCCATGTCAATGAAGTCACCTCGGAAATTTTTGAGGAAATAAGAGGGAGACGCAACGTTTAAACAGATGGTGAAGCCTGGTGAAGAAGAAAAAAGAAGACCCCCACCCACACACCCACAGCCCTCCCTCCAGCTGACGGCGCATGACACCGAGCAGCGAGACGGGGCCTCGTCTTGTTCCGCTTGGGTAAGTGCGTACGTTTCTTTGCAGGAGGAACTGAGTGGACTCAGAGGGTGTGAGTGCGTGCACGTGAGCCTGGGCGACTTGCGAGTCTGCAACTTGATGCAGTCAACACACTGAGGTTGTTCCCATGATCTGTACAGCGCATTTTAAGCGCCTGGCCCCATCCCCATGCAAACACAACCGACACAGCACCTTCAATAGGGCGCAGCAGCAGCTCCCTGGCGGTGAACGCTCTCCCATGGATCCATCAGATCCATTGAATCTGAGAATTGGTCTGTATAGCTGGACCTGATGCGGTCAAGCTCGCAGACTCCACGCTCTTGGGGCGGCCGCGGTCCGCAGCATCACGGTGACGACGCTATCCCAGCAGTCGCTGGAGCATGCGGCCCGCTGGCGCAACGAGGATGCGTTCCAGCCCGAGCGCAAGTGGCGCTGAGAACAGCTCTTTGCAGCGGTGTTGCTGTCGTACCACCTGCTGAGGTAGCCGTTGAAGCGCTGCAATCGACGTGGTGTGGGTCAGGGGAGAGAAATTACTGCAGTGGTGGAAGAGCAGTGTGCGTGAGTCCGCGACGAAGGGGACAGCAATTCTGTCCTAATGATCAATAATAAAAGAGACTGCCTCATTTCAAAAATGTTCGTTGCTGCGGAAAAATTGGTGCTTCATAGAGAGAATGGGGTGAGTCCACAGCATGTTCGCAGCATCCCGATCACACCTCCATGGTATCCAAAGACTTAATTAGGGAAATCCTCGAACCAATCTTTGACCCACCCCCCTCCCAATAAGAGCAAGACCCAGTCAGTCATGTTTCATTGTCACGGTCGTGCTGCTCGCAAGGTTCAACCTTTCTTTCTTCTTTTTTCCGTACTTTTCGTGGTTCAAGGAGCTTGATGCGACGGTCACAAAACCGAGAGACAAAGTTTTACAATTTAATGCATCCAACCCAGATTGCTGTTGCGGCAGTGTTGCAGCAGGAGACAAAAGTTGAGCTTGAAAATTAAATTGCCTGAAGGGGATAAATTGAACTTACTTGCCCGTCGCAGTGGTGAGGTGGATAAACTTTCCTCTTGCGGCTTGCTTGTTTGGATTTTTTTCGATTTTCTTTTTTTATTTCTCTCTTGTTTCCACCCCACCCTTTCCTTCTTATTTTGTCTGTCTCTCTGATTGCCTGCGGTGCGCTGGTTTCTGTCTTTTTCCTTTTTCATTTTCATTTTCTATTTTCTCACATATCGTGTTTCCCACGCACACAGGTTGGTGACGCCGGGCCACTGCCACCCTTCGCCAATGCCGATCCCTGTCGGTTGCTCATATTTTATACAAACTGAAAGCAAATACATTTCCGCGTAAGGCCGCCGTTCTCCCCCGCAACCTCGATAGACAGACATGATCATTGCCGTCGGTCTGTCTCTGTCTTTCCTGACCGCACACAAACACGAACACAAACACGCACGCACACACACACAAGGGCCATGCCAAAAAAGAAGAAAGAAACTGTTATTTTTACTTTTGTCTTTGTGACTGCGGCAGACAGGCAGACAGGCAGACAGGAAGGAAGAAAGGCAGGCAGGCATGCAGGCCGACAGACAGGCAGGCATTCAGGCCGACAGACAGGCAGGCAGGCAGGCAGACAGACAGGTAGACAGATGGCCTGGGTGCGCGCTGTCCATCGTCCCTCTCGCTCACTCACCCACTTGCTCGCTCGCTCGGCTCGCTCGCACAACTCACTCACCCTCTCCCTCCCTCCCTCCCTCCATCGGTGCCCTCCCGCAGCCAGCAGCCAGCAGCAGCCATCAACTTCTACTACCATTTCCAACTTACGTACTACCGACTACCGACCACCATCTCGTGTACAGCCGGCTATCCGCGGCGCTATCACAAAACGTCAAACGTCGCCAACCAACAACGAGAGCCCGCACCGAGCAGTCGTCCAAGGCCAGACGGCGGAAAGCCAGGGAGCGGGAGAGGGGGAGGGGGCGGAGGGCGCTTCGTCGATTGGAGCCTGAGGTTGCTCACCAGATAGGAGGACAGACAGCCTTGCCCCCCACCACACCCCAATCCATCCGATGGACGCCGAGCCCTTGGCGGCGGCCGCCGCCGCCATGATGGCCGCAACATCCACAACAACACCAGCAGCAGCGTCCAAAGCAGGAGCTGCAGCTGCTGCAGCAGCACCAGCAGCAGCGGGAGCAGCAGCCGCCAAGGGGCCACCCGTCCACCCAATGCCGCGGTCGACGTCCAAATACTTTCCCGTCAACCCGCAGTCGTCTTCGGCGTCGCCAACGTCATCACCGTCCTCCTCTCCGGCTACTTCCTCGCGCTCGCTGCCCCACCACCAGAACCACCTCAACAACAGCAACAACTACAACCACCACAACGCCGCGCACCCCGCCACACCGTCCTCCACCCGCTCGACCGCACCGTCGCTCTCCTCCCACCCGTCCCCCGGCTCATCCCAGTTCTCCTTCTCGTCCCCATCCTCCTCTTTCGCCTCGCCCTCCTCCGCGTCCCCCTCCTCCTCCTCCTCCTCCCCGCGCCAGCGCCAGCGCGCGCACACCCTCACAACCCCATCCTCCTCCTCCGCCGCCGCCGCCACTACCACTACCAACGGCACGCCGCCGTCCTCGCACTCGGCGCTCGCGCTCCTGACCGGCGGTGGCATAGTGCTCCCCGCCGCCAGGCGCGCCCATCCAGAAGCGGCGCGCGTCGCTGCACCACCCGCCATCGTCGTCGACGGCGTCGTCGGCGTCGGCCACCTCTACGTCACCGCAGCAGCAGCACCACCAACAGCAGCACCTCCAGGAGCAGCCGCCGCCGCAGATCACGCCGCAGCTGCGGCAGATCTTGCAGGAGCACCAGCAGCAGCAGGAGGTGCTGCGGCGGCGGCAGATGACGGAGGCGGCCGCGGCCGCGGCGGCCGCCCAGCAGCAGCAGCAGCAGCAGCAGCAGGAGGTGCGGCGGCTCGAAACGACGGCGTCGGCGGCGTCTTCATCTTCGTCTTCGGCGGCGGCCATGCGGCAGGGAACGACGTCGATCGTGGCGTCGTCGTCGTCGTCCTGGTCGACGACTGGGCTCGAGACGCTGAGCAAGGGCAAGGCGTCGGTGTCGTCCCGGACGGGTGGGGGCAGCAGTAGCAGCAGCGGCGAGGCGGAGATACTGGTTGATCCGCTGGGGGCTGGCGGCGGAGGCTTCGGCGGCGCGCGTCCCCAGCGGCAGCAGACTCTGACTCTGACTCAGCAGGGGCAGGAGGGTGTGCAGGAGGAGCCAACGCAGCAGACGCGGGAGCAGCCGCAAGCGGAGCGGCGGGCGTCGACGACCAAGGGCCCGCTGGCACCCAAGCTGTTCCGCCCGTCGAGCGAGCTGCTCGACGCGCCGCCGCCGTACCAGATGTCTGGTGAGATTGGTGTTTTTAATTTTTTTTTTCTTTTTTTTTTTTTTTTTTTTGCAGTCTGTGTTTCATTCAAGCACGAATCCGTGTGACAAAAAAAAAAAACAAACAAAAAAATAGGCGCGGCCCTCTTCACCGGCCCGCTCTTCGCCTCGCGCGCGTCCTCGTCCGCCTCGTCGTCGACAATGACCCGCGCCATCACCGTCACGCAGCCGCCCGCGCCGCCAGAGAAGCAGCTCGCAAAGGAGCTCAAACAGTCGCTCGACTTCGCCGCCGCCGCCGCCGCCGCCGCCGCGTCTGGCTTGGGAGCGCCCGGCGTGCAGCAGCAGCAGCACCAGCAGCAGCAGCAACCGCGGGCGCGGACGCCTACGACGACGCCGATGCTCGGCGCCGGCTTCTTTGTGACCGAGCCGCAGTTGCGCGGCGCGCCGCCGCCACCGGCGGCCGCGGTGCTCGTGACGACGGTGCCGCGCGGCGGCGGCGGCGCGGGTGGGGGTGGCGGCGGCGGGGGTGGGCTCAGCGGCGGGTTTGCGGGGGTGTTTGCGAGCGGGGGCGGCGGGATGGGCGGCGGGTTCCGGTACGTGCGGGCGCCGTCGGCCATGTCCGTGACCGCCGGTGGCGGCGGTGGCGGCGGGTTGTACGCGTCGTCGACGGGGGCGTGGTCTGTCGGCGCCGACGGCGGCGTTGGCGGGGGTGTTGTGCACGTATCGGACGCGGCGGCGACGGCGAGGCGGCGACGGCGGGTCGTGGCGGCCGCTGTCATGTTCGCGGTCGCGGCGGTGCTCGCGGTCGCGGTGCTTGTCGGGGTGGTGATGGTTGCGCGCGGCGGTCACCGGTAGCCGGGGGGAAAAGTGACAAAGGTGTGCGGTGCGCTAGAGTTGGGCTCGGATGGATAGTTAGAACGAGCTTTGGGAAGGTTATGTGCAGACATGGATACGACAGTATCAGCTCGTCCCCCTCTGGGCCACTCTCCTGTATTTCGTTTTTCTTTTTCTCGTCTCTCTTACGTATATTCTTTCACAGATCTTTTGTTCGGTCCCCGAACCGCAAAGCTTCGTCAAAAGTCCCTCCTTTTTTCCTCTGCTTGTTTGGTTGGTTCTTTGGTCCAGATCCCCTATTTTCGGCCCTGCCTGTTTTCGTTTGGCTTCCGTTTTCTTTGGTTCTCAGTCACCGTTGCCGTCGGGCACTTACTTTCCCCCCTTCGAGCGGTAAACGAAGGTCAAAGAGAGAGAGAGAAAAAGAAGCAGTCTTGCCGGTTCAAGACTGGCGTTGGCAGAAAACAAACGTACTTTCTCGACAATGCATCGGTGTGCAGTGCTCGCGCGACAGGAGGGGTGTTCGGTAGATTTTGTCTTGGTAAAGTCATTGCGAGTTGAGGGACCGAATCGATTTTGACCAAAAAAAAAAAAAAAAAAAAAAAATTTGACCCTTTTCATCGGCCGGACAAAGCCCAACAAAAGAGGCTTGTTTGAAGAACTTGTCTGTGACGGGAACGATTCCGTCGTGCGTCTCACAGTAAAAACTTGGTTTTGCACTGATTTTTCGGGACAAGAAATTGAGGCAGAAGCCTGAAGCCTCCATCCTGATGTCGAAGTACTCCAAATCGATCGTCCCTTCAAAGCGGCGTGCGACGGGCATTTTGTGCCTGTCCCTCGCAGCCACTTTGGGGCTCTTTTGTGTAGCCACAGCGCCAACATCTCTGTCTCACCACTCTCAGAGGACAAGTCAAGCCCACGGCTCCGTGTCTCTGACGAGCAGTTTCGTCAGCGGTTATGATGTTGACAGTCCACTCTGAGTGAGTGAGTGGAAGGAGTGAATGAACTGTAGATATGTGTTTGTGGGTACTCGGAGAGAAAGAGAAACACTCTGTTATGAATTATTATTGAAACATAATGATGATATGCGGGCTACAATAGTTGCTAGGCAAGTGTGACTTGCACAGCGTAAAAAACTCTCCTGTCTTATCTGGTTGAGCAGAGGAGGAGGAAAACTGTTTGCACTTGGTTTCCATTCCACTATACACTTGGAGAATTTGTCAACAGCGCAAGCCAGCGCCCAGGTCTGCATTGGCAGTGACTTGCTATACAAGGGGCATTGTGAAAACGATAACTGACAGTCACAATAGGTTCAGATCTGTCTAGTGCCTCTTGCTGCTAACCAGTCAGTTCTGCCCAACAGATGAAAAAGAGAAAAATCGGTAGCGGGATGAGTGAGACCCACCGCGCCGTGGTTTCAACCAGCGAAAGAGAAATTTTGAAGGTTTCAGAATTGGAGAGAAAAGTGATCTCTGGTGTTGTTGCCTTTTCCGGGAGATTTTTTTGCTGCAACGCTGCTTCCAAGTTGCTCCATCATGCATTTGTTGCATTATGTGGGTTTGAAATAAAATTAGCAGCATGGGTTTGATGACAGAATCATCCAGCTCGATATTGATCATGGAACATACCGAGAAGTCTCCTTCGCGCAGCTTTGAAACCCGTTCGTTCAGCCAGAAATCTCAACCATGTGCGTGGGGTGGCGCTCTCTCTCTCCGTCTCTCTCTTCCTCCGTCTCTCTCTCTGTCTCCCTCACTCTCCCTGTCTCTCCCTTTGTCCAGCTCGGTCTCGATCTCTTTTTCTCTGTCCGTCTTTTTTCCAATTCTTTCATTTTCAACAACCGGTGCATGGAAAAACTTGATAAAAGTTGATGACAGAAAGTGAAAAGAAAATGGCATCTCGATTGAATCACGAGCTTTCTGGCTCAGTCTGAATCAGAAATTTTAAGCGCGAGATTAGTGTGGCGCTACGTGCATGATCGGGAAGACAGACCGAGAGAGAGAGAGAGAAAGAGAGAGAGAGAGAGAGAGAGAGAGAGAAAGAGAGAGAGACAGAGAGAGACACAGAGAGAGAGAGCGAGAGCAGTCAGAGAGACGGATGATCCATGTCAGTTAGTCCTAAAGCACAATGCCGCTTCTCCTCCGGACTTGCCAAGCCATACATACACAGAATTCTGCAAACAACTGCTCCGCTGCCGGCCGGACGGCACGGAAGCTCCCTCTGTCTCTGCTCTTCTCCGTCTGTTTCTCTGTCGTTGTCGTGGTGGCTACCTCTCTCTCTCTCTCTCTCTCTCTCGCTTTCTCTCTCTTGTCTCACAATCAAGCAACAAGGTTTGATGGTTTTTTTCACTGTTTTTTTTTTTATTCTTATTCCTGTTTTTCTTTCCATTTGCGGTTAATGAAAGCGAATTTAGACCCGAGAGAGACAGAAAACCGTTACAGCCAGACAGACAGCTCAGCCAGATAGACAGATAGACAGAGAGAGACAGACAGACAGACAGACAGATAGGTAGGGAGAAAGAGAGAGAGAGAGGGAGAGAGATATAGAGAGAGAGAGAGAGAGAGAGAGAGGGAGAGAGAGAGAGAGAGTGCAGCTGCCGCCCTTGCCCTCCGCTCCGGAATCACAAGAGCAAGAAGAAGAACAAGCAAGGCCGCATTGCAACACGAACAACCGCCTGCGCAGACCAGGCGGAAGGCGACGACAACGAACGAGAGCCCCGCGCGCGCCGGCAGGCTGGAGGAGGGGAGGGGGGGCAGAAGAGGGGCGTCTCATACGGTCCTTGTTCTCAGCCGCAGATTAGACCTGGACCCATCGACCTTGGGAGGAACCAAAAATGGACTGGCAGGCCCACCACCCGTTGTCGGAAAACTCATCCTCATCCTCTTCGTCCTCTTCATCCTCCTCCTCCTCGTCGCCCTCCTCCTCCCCGCTTTCCGCCGCCACCACCACCACCACCACCACCACCCCCTCCACCACCGCATCCTCGTTCCGCTCCCCGCTTCCGCCCTCCCCTCTCCACGACGCAGCTGCCGCCCCACCGCCGCCACGGCCTCACCAAACTTCGGCGCACGGCCGGCCCGGCGTGAGCGGCACGCCCGCCGCCGCGCGGACGGCGACGGCCGCACGCAGCTTGTTTGAGTTCAGCGCCGCCTCGGCGACGAGCGGCGACGATGACGACGACGGCGGCGGATCCAGCGCGGCGGGGACGGACGACGGCGGGGCCACCCGGCCGCCGGCCATCACTCCGCCGCCGCGACTGCGGCCGACGGAGCTGCAGAAGGAGCAGCTGCAGTATTTCAGGCAGCTGCAGCAGCAGCAGATGCAGACGGAGCAGCAGCAGCAGCAACAACAACATCGGGCGTCGTCGTCGTCTTTGTCTTCGTCGTCGTCGGCGGCGGGCTCCTCGCATTCGATCCCGCCGGATCACCAACAGCAGCACCAGCACCTGCGGCAGCAGCAGCAATTTTTCGACCACAACCAGCAACCCCACCAACAGCAACAACCCCACCAACAATACCAACAGCAACAACAACAACAGCAACACCAATACCAATACCAGGAACAACACCAACAACAACAACAACAACAACAACAACAACAACAACAACAACAACAACAACAACAACAACAACAACAACAACAACAACAACAACAACAACAACAACAGCAACAAGAACGACACCACCACCAGCACCAGCAACAACCGCACGATCCCGCCCGCCGCAACCCTCACCACAGCACCCCGCACTCCCTGCGGCGTACACTGACCTCCGAATCGCAGTTCTCCGACCAGTCCTCCCACCACTCGGAAAAGCCGACGCCCGTGGCGGGCTGGGGCCGCGCGGGGGGCTCGCCGCCGGCGCCGGCGTCGGTCGCCGCGGCGATGGCGGCGCTGTCGGCCGCGAAAAAGGTCAAGGGCTTTGGTTTCACGGGCGGCAATGGCGGCAACTCCAACGGTGGTGGAGAGGGTGAGGACGACGCGCCGCCGCCGCCCTACGCTGGTGGCGGCGGCGGCGGTGGGGGCGGGGGCGGCGGCGGTGGTGTGGCGGGGACGGGGTTGACGCGCGAAGCGGCGGCGATGGCGGCGATGCAGGCGTCTTACGCGGCGCAGCTGCAGCAGCAGCAGGCGCAGTACATGCAGCAACTGCAGCTGTTGCAGCAGCAGCAGGCGGCGCTGTCGGCGGCCGTGGCGGCGGCGGCGGCGGCAAGCGCTGGCGGCGCGGGTGGTGGCGGTGGGAGTGCTGTGGCCGCCGGCGTTGGCGGCGGCGGCGGCAGCGGCGCGGGCGGGATGCTGCTGCTGCAGTACCCGCCGACGCTGCGGTCTGCGCACAGCGGGGGCAGCGGGTCTGGCGGCGGGGACGGGATTGCGCGGGCGACGTCGATGGTGTCGGTGGCCATGTCGACGGGGGCGTCGGCGTACCAGTCGTCGGGCACGCAGGACGGGCTGCTGCTGGGGATGCCCGGCGGCGTCGGGTACGGCGGTGCGGGTGGCGGCGTCGGTGTTGGTGCAGCCGGGGCCGGCGGCGTTGGTGCGGGCGTCGGCAACGCGGCGTGGGGGGTGAAGGCCGGCGGCGGCAGCGGCAGCGGCGACGCGCGGAAGCGACGCCGCGGGGCGATGGTTGCGGCGGCGGCGTGCGCGGCGGCGTTGATGGTCGTGTTGGCGGTGGTTGTCGGCGTGCTATTTGCCGTCGGCGCGGTCGGGGTCGGCGGCGGCGGTGGGGCGGGGTCGGCGGCGGCAGCGGCGTCCTCGTCGGGGTCGACATCGCCGTCAGTGTCCGTGGTGGTCGTGACGTCGATCAGCTCCGTCGTGCTCACTGAACCGGCGACGGCGTCAGCGTCGGGGTCAGCGACAACGGCGGACGGCGGGGGCGGCGGGGGCGGCGGCCCGTCGGTGGTTGTGACGACGGTGCAAGCGACGGTGACGCAGTCCGTGGGCGTCACGACTACGGCCACGGCCGCGGCGACGACCGACAGCGGCGGCAGCGGGAACACGGCGACGATCCCGCCGTCGACCAACGTGACGGACCCGCCGAAGCAGGTGTCGCTGACGTTCAAGAACGGCGAGGCGTACGCGGTATCGCTGTTCTGGAGCGACTACAGCGGCAACCAGCAGTACTACGGCACGTGCAACAAGGGCGAGAGCATCACGGTGGACAGTTACCAAGGCAACGTGTGGGTCGCGCGCAAGGGCACCAACGATCCCAACGGCGCGCTGATCGCGGTGCGGACGCTCGGGTCGTCGGCGAGCCAGTCGTGGAATGTATGAATGATGGTGCATATATTAGAAGAAAACGAAATAAGAAGTTGGGAGTTTTGGGGGGGGGGAGGTTTCGTTTCGTTTTGTCGGAAGCAATAGAAAGGGTTTCTCAATTGCTATATTGGTGGTGTTTTTCGTTTTTGTGTTTTGTTTTTTTTTGTTTTTTTTTCGGTTCACGTTGTGCTTTTTCCTCGGCCTGTTCCTTCTTCTGCCCTCCGACTTTAGGCTCCGCAAGCGAGTAAACCAGCTCGCAAGCAAGCAAGTGGGCAAGCACGTGTGAATCCAACACACAGCACTCTCCTCCCCCTTTCGACAAATTGGGTTTCCTTTCGTGCCATTTTAAAGGCGCCATTTATCTGTCCGTCTTTTTTTTTTCTTTTTTTTTTCTTCTCGCTCTTCTTTTCGTTCCCCCCCGTCAACCGTCTGTGGCGAGCACATACATCATCATCATCGTCATCATCATCATCATCTGCAATTTGCTGGATGGGTTTTAATGGACGGAGTTTTTTTCTGTGGACCAGGTCTCCACACACAACACACACACACACACACACACACACACACACACACACACACACACACACACACACACAGACACACACAGGTGGTTGGTGGTGGCTGGTTCCTTTTTACGTCAAGAAAATATGCGAAGTGCTCTTGTGAAGATAAATATCAGCTTTTTTTCCAGTAACCGTGCGAAGCCACGATGGGGGGAGTTTGCAAAAGGAACGAAGAGAAGTAATGGGAACGCTGCCTGGGCCGTTGTGTTTCTCTGTGGCTTTGGAGGGAGAGACACCAGCCGTGCCGGAGAGACAACGGGAGAGAGACAGAGAGACAGACAGAGAGAGAGAGACAGAGAGATGACGGAGAAACAGATAGCGACTGCCCCATCTATAAAAACAACAGCACCCGCCCCTCGAACACACACACAAACACACACACACACTCAAACAAAAAACAACCACCACACAATCACATGAGCGGCTATCGAGAGACCAACGTCGGCGGCAACATCGACTGCACGGCCGGCGCCGCCGTCATGTCGACGTGCGTCGCCCTTTGCGCAAAGTCCGACGCCCTGCCGCAGTCCGTCTACTGCGCCGGCACGCTGCCCGTCCCCGCCGCGACCGCCGTCGCCCGCGGCGCCGCGACAACCGGCGCGTACGATTGCGCCTGCACCCCGCCCGGCTCGCGATCCGCCCCGCAGCCGCCGACCGTCAACCCGCTCTGCACGAACGCGTCGGCGTGGCTGGACCTCCAGACGTGCGGCGCGGGGCAGGCCATGCTGGATTGGGGGTGCACCGTCGGGAGCCTTTACGTACGTGAACCTTCTTCTGCTTCCCAGTTTCGCATCTAGTTCTTTTCCCGTTTCTTCCTGTTGGCTGATCCCCGTCCCCCCCCCCCCCCCCCCCCCCAGTTCCACTGTGAAAAGACCGACTCCGCGTACCCGTCAGACGCGACTTGCATGCGAATCTACAACGACCGCAAGGCGCAGTACAAGCAGGCCGGCTGCGCCAACGACACGATCCTGTCGTTCACCTGCTTTTCGAACCGCACCGACGACTCGGCGTTTGCAGAGTCGTCGTGCCCCGCGGCGTCGCTCACGTCGTCGTCGTCGTCGGCGAGCGCTACGGGCACCCTGACGTCGTCCAGGTCGTCGTCGGCGGGCCGCTGCGCTTCGCCAGCCCGTGTCGCTTCTTGGCGCCTTGTCGCCGTCGCTGTAGGCCTCGTCACCGTAGGCACCGTGTCGGCCTGGCTGTGAGCCTCCCCGATCCAAGAGCCGATCTTCCGTACATCAAAAAACACTCGTACTCACACACAACCGACACCTAATTTCTTGTTGCTGCTATTGGGGCCTTTATCTTGTTTTATTTTTTTTTTTTATATACTTTTTCCGCACACAAGTTCCCCACAATTCGCAAACCTCTTTTCTTAAAACCTTTCAATAAGCACACCAACCCTCACCACGCCAATCCCTTAATAGAGACTATGCCTACCACAACGTGATTCCCTGCTGCCGTCTTTTGCCCAAGCGAAGGGGATTGAGTTTCCATCGACATTCATTCTTTCTCTGCTTCGGAAAGAAAAAAAAACAAAAACAAAAAATGGACCAAACGGCCATAAGCATGACCACAACCCATCTCGCGACTCAGGGGACCCACAAACATGGCCAAAGCGAAACAAAAACGACAAAGAAAAAAAAACTGCGAAGCAAACGGCCCGCGCCCACTTCATCCCATCACGCAGACGGCCCCGAGGCAACAGCCGCCGCCGCCAACTCGCTCTCGATCATGGCCTGCAGCAGCGCTAGGACCACCTCTTTGCCCCGCTGCACGGCCGCATCCGACGCGTCGTCGGGCACGTGGAGAAACACGACGCGCCGCCGTTTGTCCGGCTGGTGCACCCGCAAGTGCGCCAGCGACGAATAGTAGATAAAGTCGCACAGGTAGTGACCGGCGTCCCGAGACACTTTCATTTGAGAGTGCTTTTTGAGGAGGTACGCGGGTGAATGAGAGAGAGAGAGAGAGAGAGAGAGTGTGTGTGTGTGTGTGTGTTCAATGACGGAACGCAGAACAATCAGCACACACACAGGGGAAAGAAAAAAAAAAGAAGAAAAAAAAACTCTCACCGGACAGAGCTCCCTCCACCTGCTCACGACCCCCTTCACATCAACGTCCGTCTCCAGCTCCGCGGGCAGGCCGTGCCAGATCCACCCGTCGCCCTCCTCCTTCCTCCGCTTCTCGTCCTCCAGTAGCTTGCCGTCCACGTCGGGCGAAAAGTACCCGTCGCGGTGGCCCAGCTGCTCCAGGTGGTACGTCGGGTCGCTACCAGCCATCCCAATGTGCAGGGCGAGGTCGATGCGCGGCGGCGACGGCGACGGCGACGGCGGAGAAGTCGATGCAGCCGCAGCGTCGCTTGTGGATGATGGCGACGGCGGCGACCACAAGCGCGGGACGAGTGCGCGAACAACGTTGTAGCTGACGCGGACGGGTTCCGGGTGGACGACGATGCGCACGCGCGGTAACTTTGGGGCCGGCGGCGGCGGCGGGGGTGAAGCAGCGGACGCAGGCGACGCCGACGGAGCGGACTGGGATGGCGGCGACGAGGGAGGCGTTGCGACGACGGGCCGGGCGGGCGGCAGCGTTGCCGGGAGGCGCGCGGCGATTTCCCACGATGGGTTTACTGGGTAGTTGGTGCGGAACGGCTGGTCGAGTTGTTTAAGGTGTGAAAAAGGTTGGAAAAAGGGTGGGTGGCGGAGGGGTTAGAAATCGGCGGTGGGGCGGGGTCTGCTGACAGGTGCCGCTCGACTCCTTGCCAATCGCACAGCCCCCGACTCCGCTTTCCCACACCGCCCAACAACCCAATCCGTGCTGCTTGACTTACGCCGAATCCTGTCACGAGCACGGTGAAGACCTTGTCGTCGCCGCCGTCGTCGTCGGGGTTCTTTGCCGTTGCGCGATCCTCTCCAACAGCAGCAGCAGCTGCAGCGACAGTACCGGCGCCGCCAGCCTTCGCCTCATCCTCCTCCTCCTCCTTGCGGTCGCCCACCACAACCGACTGGGCGGTCACGGCGGCAGGAGCTGTTGGGACGGCTGCAGAGGGCGGCGTGCTGCTGCTGCTGCTAACAGTTTGGGTTGGTCGGGCACGTTCTTCTGGCATGATTTGACTGTGGCTTGTGTTTGGTGGTTTCTTTTTTAGTGTTTTTCTTCTTTATTTTGACAACGACTACCGGCTGGGGGCCCTACATAACTTGAGAATGCCGAAATCAAACAACCCCGATAACAGTCTACTGTTATACTTAGGGCGGCGTACTACTTGTATTTGATTGAAAGGGCTGCTGGAAGAAACACACATACGAAACGTGTCGCGTAAGTAAGGGAGCTTTAGTAGTCAAATAGTAAAACAAGCGACGAAGCGAACGAAAAGCAAGAAAGCGCTGTGAGGGTAGCACATGATTGGTTGGCACGACTACCTCACACACACGCATTGTGTGCTGGTGGCGGCGGCACGCAGAGAGAGACCAACTGGCAGAGAGACAGACAGACATGCACACACACACTCCCCAAGCACCGCGCGCCCACACACACACACGCACATACTCGCCCGCGCGTGCGCAGGGACCGGAACGGCAAAAGGGTGGTGAACGAACAAGCAATCGCGGTGAGCGCGGACGATATGGATCCACAGCGAAGGCGACTGAAACTCAGAGGGGGGGAAAGTAGAGAGACCGGCGGGGAGAAGGAAGAAACTGACGGGGGCAGACGCGAAGAGCCTGGCGGACGGCGGATCGCATCCCTCTTCCACCTTACTCCGCCCCCCCCCTCCCCCTCCCCCGCCCCTCCATCCCCCCATCTCGCCTTTCACCCTCCGCACGCTGCGCGTTCCACTTGCCCTCTATCGTCTGCTGCGCTGGAGCGTGTAGTTGTGCCCTTGACAACTGACACGTGATCTAGCTGCATTTCACCCCGAAAAAATTTGCTCCAAAGACCAGGACTTAATCGTTCAACCATTCGACAGCAAGATTTCGGCAATAAGAGAAGGTGCAGTAAGTGGAACAATGTTTGTTGTACATTCAACATTGTCGTGAGAACGATAGTGGTGGAAGAAGAAGAGACAGTCTCCGTATGGCCTCAATATGAACAGCGGTGCGCATTTGATTCCGATTATTTATCCGTCTTGCTTTGCGTGGTATGTACTAACACACTACACTTTCCCGCTTGCCCGACTTAAGTCGTTCTCGCTGCAATTCATTCCTGATGAGTTGCGCATCCTGGTTCCTCAATCTGACTTGAAGAATGGTTCCCCTGTGGTACAACAATTCACTGCTGAGATTGAAGCCTCCAGGGCTGTGCTGGTTCTGCTGAGCAGGAGCTCATGGGCAGTAATGATTGACAATTTCACAAACTAGGTAAGCCTGAATATTTGTTAATTCTTCTGTTTTGGTTTGTCCCAGGAGTTCCGGAAAAGTTAATGCGCTTGACCCGTAGAAGATTGATAGAGTGCTGGAGGATGTGAATCTTGCAATTAAACTGAAGAAGCTGATTATTCCTCTCTGCATTAAATCACAAGTAGGTAGCGTTTGCGCTTAATGGTAGTATTCACTGATCAACGCTTTGGAAGGATGAGTCGGACTATTGTCATCCCCTGGAACAAGACATGACCACTTGTTCTGGTCCGAAATTTATCGAGCTGAGGCTTGCAATTCGAGAATTGGCAAAGATTCAAATGACATACATTGACAACAAGGTGCCTGAGATATCCTTTTTTGCTATAATGACTATGCTGGATCCAGTTCATGCCTCAGCTTCTATTATTGCCAGCACCCGGAAGTCCCCAGCCGATTGCCACGCTGATTGGAGACTGATGAAGGACATTATGGCCAAGCTTGCATCTGCCAGCCACTGCATCATCAGTGGTATTAGTGGAGTTGGCAAGTCCACTGCTGCACAGCTGTTTGTTCAGTCCTCGTGTGGCAAATTGAGGCTTGGGGCCACTGGTGGTGCTGCGTTGGCCTTCAGTTCTTCGGTGTATGAAAAGGTCATTTGGATCAACGCTTCAACATACGAAACTGCTCTTGACAGCTTGCGCGCTGCTTTTGACACTGTGGAAGAAGACAAGATCCTCAAGGCTTTCAGATCTCAAATTGAAGTGGCAGCAAGGCCTCTGATGTTTGCCAGTGTGGATCCAAGTTCAGCTTATGGTGGTGACTTTTTTGGTGACATCGAGATTTGAGCACCTTCCAGAGGGCGCCTTTGTCGCTGCGCTGGTGAACAGGAATCCCTCCAACTCTGAAGCGGTTGTGAAAGCGGAGTTGTGGACTTTGGAAACTGTAAAAGAGTATCTGGCTGGACGTTGCCCAAACCTTGCCGCTGCAGTATCATCCTCATCCGGCCTTGATTCCTTGCTGCAGAAAATTGATGGATATCCCATTCGCATCGAGCAGTTGATTGCCTACTACGAAACGGAATTGCCGTCGGCGCTTGAACTTGCAGGTCGATTGAATGCTATCTTGCAATGCACGGAAAACGCTTGGCATAGTTCCTTGGTGGAGCCCATGCGGTTAAGCTTGAGCTGAATGGAGAAGAATTCAGAAGGCAGGATCGCCATTTATCTCATGGGCTGCATCGGATTTTTAGATGCGTCGAAGCTCCATCCTTGGATTTTGAAAGCCTGCATCGAAGAGATTGTGAAGCACCTGAACGCTGACGCACTTGAAATTGATGGTAGGTTTGTGCGCATCCTCTGTGCTGTCATCTTTGATAAACTGGCTGCAATTTCTCTCCTTTTATTTTTATCCCAGCTTCAGCCGTTGCTGGCTGGCGAAGCGGGGCTTGCTCAGACAGATTTTGACAGATGGCGTGTTTGCTGTCCCTCCACGAGACGATCATCAAAGAACAGACAAGCATTGTGACTTTATTGGATTTGAGCCCTTGTTACGGTCTGGCTTCCAAGGCTTACTTAAAAGTTATGGATAGGATGGGCGAGTTTTCGGAGCAACAAGCGAGAATGGTCTCGCATGCTCCGTTTTTGACTCGTTCCGCTCCGGACCATTGGACCGATGAACTATTCTTCCTTTACATCTTTGGAAGCGCAACTGGATCAGTTTTTCTTCAAGCTGAATGATACTAGAGAAAAGCTCTCCATTATTTTGAGGAAAGTGGAGGAGGCATTTGGAACTCGTCAGCACGCCGATGTGGCGGCACTCGTCGCCATCAGCCGGGCCAGTACGGGAGGCCATTCGATATTTTCAAGTGTCTCTTTATATCAAAGAAAAACTTCTTCGAACTCGAGTCCATTCAAGTATGTCGGTTACTTTGAACGGAATGGGAGCCGCTGCGGACGCTCTGGGTCTGTACAAAAACGCCCTTCAGTGGTAGCAAGAATCTCTCGACATCAAGACCCAGCTCGCTGGAACGAGAATTGACGCTGACATAGCAATCATTCTGAACAATCTGGGAAGGATCGCCGACAGCCTTGGAAACTACTCGCAGCTCAAAAGTACTACCAGGAATCCCGCAGATTGAAGAAAAAGTTCCCGGGACGAGACTTAACGCCATTGAAATGTCACCAAGAAGCCCTCTACATTTACGAAAAAGTCCTTTGCACGCGAGTTCACCGACGCGTCGCAACCACGCTGAACAACATTGGCGCGGTTGCCGAGAGCATTGGATTTGACGAAGGCCATTAAGCACTACCAACAGTCGCTCACCATCAAAGTGCAAGTGTACGGCACCAAAGTGCACAGCGACGTCGCGGCGACCCTGAACAACATGGAGTCAGCGGCGGACAGCCAAGGCCAGTACGCGGCGGCTCTCGGGTTCTACGAGGCGCTTACGGGACGCGGCTGCACGCAAACGTCAATCTTGAACAACATGGGCGCGGCGGAAGAAAATCAGGACGACCACGAAGCCGCGCTTCAGTACTGCAGGGAGTCGCTGGAGATCAAGGAGAAGCTGTTTAGGACGAGGTTGCACCCGGACGTGGCAATGTCGCTGTGTTCGATCGGGAACATCTAATTTAACCAGCAGAAGCCGAAGGAGGCGGTATCATTCCTTGAAGAGTCACTAAAGATCTTTAAGGAGGTAACACCGGATAATCCTATCGTACCGCTCGTCGAAGAGAGGCTGTCGCAATGCTGATTGGGGATGCGGGAAGGGAAAAGGTGTCCTCGTGCAAGATAACGCTCTCGAGTGTCTCCTCTTTCTTCGTGTGTGCACGTTCTCCTTTGGTGCCTGTTTCTTCGTGTGGTTGTGATTTTTTCTGCCTTCCTTCTCGGCGTCGGGCGGTCAAACAAGCGAACACACCCCGTTCTTGTTCTTGTGTTTTGTGGTTGTGAATCAAGTAAAACTGGTGCTGCACGTGGAGCGGGAGCGGCAGCGGCAGCGGGAGCGAACGCGGCGGCGGGAGCGCGGGTGGGCGGAAGCGGCAGCGGCGGGAGCGATGGACGTTTTGGCCACCCAGCCAATTGACGGGATCTCGTATTTTTGTGCCCGACGAGGACGGCTCTTTCCCCGATGGCGTCCCCAGCGGCCACCGACAGCAACAGTGCACCCTCCCCCACCGCCACGACCATCTTTACCAATGGCCGATTCTTCATCTCAGCAGATTCCTTCAAGAGAACAACAACTGCAACAACAGGCAGCCCTGGAAGCGTTCACCCAGAGCCGGCGCCCCAGGCCTCGTTCGCTGATTGCATGATTACAACCGACTCAAAGATTGCGTTCGTCGGTCCCACCGACCACCCTGCCGTCGCTGGCGCCCTTGCTGCTGGCGCCAGCACAGTCGACCTCGGCGGCCGCATCGTGCTCCCCGGCTTCGTGGACGGCCACATGCATCTCATGCTAATGGGTCAGTTCCTGAAAGCCGTAGACCTCGGCAAGTGCAAAAACCTAGACGGCATCCGATCCACCATTCGCACGTGGGCGGCAGCGCACCCGGCCGCCGAGCGGATCGTCTGCCGCGGGTGGATGCACTCGATGACGGACGGGGCGGCGCTGGCCTCGATGCTGGAGGACTTGGACGCGCGGCCGATCTACGTCAGCGCCAAGGACCTGCACTCGACGTGGTGCAGCTGGGCCGCGCTCGCGGAGCTGGGCGTCGACGCGGCGACCCCGGAAGTCCCGGGCGGCTCGATCGCGCGCGACGCCGGTGGCAACCCGACCGGCCTCCTCAGCGAGGCCGCCAACATCAACCTCGTGTGGCCCCACCTCGCCCGCATCGCCACCCTCGACGAGCGCATCGAGCGGCTCGAGGCCGCGTTTGCTGAGTACACCGCATCCGGGTACACCGGCCTCGTCGACATGGCGATGGACGAGACGGCGTGGGAGGCCGTCCAGGCGCTCCTGAAGCGCCGCGCCGCGCGCGGCGACCCGCCGCCGCCGTGCCGCCTCGCCGCGCACTGGCTGGTCGCTCCCAAGGGCACCGACGCCGCGGCCGAGGCCGCCCACTTCGCCCAAGTTGACCGCGCGGCGGCGCTCCGCGACCAGTTCAACCTCACGACGTCCCCGGCGTGCCGCATCGCGGGCATCAAGCTCATCTGCGACGGCGTCATCGACGCCTGCACCGCCGCGCTCTCGGAGCCCTACACGTCCGCCCCGCACACCTCGGGCGGCGATCCGCTGTGGCCGCGCGCGGCGCTGCTCCCTGTCGTCCGCCGCGCGGCGCAGCACGGCCTGCAGATCGCGCTGCACGCGATCGGCGACGCCGCCATCACCACCGCGATCGACGTGCTCGAAGAAACCGCGGCCGCCGCGTCCGCCGGAGGAACGCACGCGCCGCCGCACCGGCCGCGGATCGAGCACCTCGAGCTCGCGAGCGCGCGCGACGCGGCGCGGCTGGGGGCGCTGGGGATCACGGCGTCGATCCAGCCGGCGCACGCGGACCCGTGGGTGCTGCGGGCGTGGCCGGCGCTGCTCGGGGCGTCGCGCTGCGGGCGGGCGTTCGCGTACGGCGAGTTCCACGCGTGCGGGGCGCCGCTGGCGCTCGGGTCGGACGCGCCGACGGCGCCGCACGGCGTGTGGGGAGCATGGCACACGGCCGTCACGCGTGCCAGCGCCCGCGAGCCGGCGTACGCTGTGCGCGTCAACGAGCGGTTCCGCCTGGACGTTGCCACCGTCGCCGCCGCGCAGACCGCCGGCGCCGCGTACAGCTGCTGTCTCGACGGCGTCGCTGGCAGGCTGGAGCGGGGCCTGAGCGCGGACTTTGTCGTCGTCGACTTGGAGTGGGCCGCGGACTCCGTCGCCCGCGGCCGCGTGCTCGAGACGTGGTTCGAGGGGCGCAAAGTGTTTGACGCCGCCGCCGCCGGAGGGCAGCCCGTCTGACGTTTCGAATCTACAAGGAGCATGCCCGGGCGAAGTGGGAAGGAGTTGAAAGGAAACCGGTCGAACGGATGGGCGGCGGTGGGGTCCTCTTCATTTGTCAAACTCGGCCTCTGCAACTTTGTTTCCGAAATAGAGAGAGGGACTCAATGCTCCCCAATGCAAAACCCTTCGATACGAACACCCCAAACTTTTTTTGCAAGAAGCGCACCGCGTTCTCCTCCTCACTCACTCTCCAACAGAAATGCATAGCTCTCCTTTGCGTGCCTGTCCAGGCACTGGCAGGCTTCGCACGTTGGCCCGTTATTCGGCCCGCACCAGCCGTCGCAGGCCGCGTTGCGTCTCAGGCACTCCGATTTCCTTCCACACATAAACCGTCCGACGCCGTCGATGCGGCGTGCAGGCGCGCCGTCCCTGTTCACGAGATACCCCACCGGCAGTCGTCGCGCCTCGAGGTCCAGGCGTTGACACGAGGGGCAGTTTTCGCCTGTGATTGGGGGTTGGGGGAAGGGGGAGGGAATAGGGTATAGCGCCTTAGTCCATTGATTTAAGGAAGGGAAACTGTCTCTCCCGCTGTGACTACCGTTGGTTGGACCGCAGTACCCGTCCGTGCAGGGAAAATCTCCTGGCATCGCTCGGCCGCAGTAGTATTTTCCGGTGCTGCCCAGCCTGCAAGCGAGCCCGCCTTCGCCCAGCGTTTGGCAGGGGTCCCGGAACGCGGTCGCCTCGCGCCCCCCGGCGCTGGAAGAAGCCGCGGCTTGCCGCTTCGACGCGCCGTCTTGGATCGCAAACTTGAAGCCTGTTTCGAGCCCGCGCGTGTGAGTCGGTGTGAGACAAACCTCTCGCATCCCGCTCAACAGGCAAACCCACCAAGCATGATTCGAACCATCCTCAGCGACCCTTCGGGCGACTGCTCCACGGCATCCGCGAGGTGATTATCGACGACGTGGCGCCACACGCGCTTCGTCTCCAACTGCTGGCCGCACCCTGGGTGCGGGCACGTCACCGCGGCTCCAGGATGGCAGCGCACCTGGTGTTGCGCGTACTCCGAGCTCGCCATGTCTCGCGCGCAGACGACGCACGTGACGATCGTCTTGTGCGCGATTCGCTGCACTGCCTTGTTTGGACGGTAGCTTGCCCGGCGGTGGTCAGTTTGCGGAGATGAAAAGGAAAAAATAAGACAAAAGGAGAAAAGAGAAAAAGAAAAAGGAAGAAGGAGAACCATCATCAAAGTGCAAGTGTGAAACGCCCCCCCGTGAGTGCTTACCGCAGGGGTGATGACCGACAGAGGCAGCAGTTCTCTAGCGGGAGGATACACCTGTTGCAAAAGAGCGCTTTGCAGCACAGCGTTTCTTGAGCGTAGTAGACCACCTCCAAGCAGACCTAACGGAAGGACGGCGGCGAGGTTAGGCGTCTTCATCTCGAACGAACCCACACCGTCCCACGAGCGATCCATCACTCACCGCACAGCTCAGATTATCGTCCAAATCGTGCGATTCATAGCCTGTCTCGCAAAGATGAGCATACTGGGGAGCGTTGCAAAGGAAAGTGAATTTCCCTGACCTAGCATGCGACGAGCGACCTTCGCTGAAACCCTCGGCGACAGCTCCGCAACGGCGCCCAGGTGGTCAGACACAACGTGGAGCCAAAGCCGGTGAATCTCGGGGCGTTCTCCGCACGCTGGAAGCGGGCAGGCGAGGAACCCCAGGGCGGGGCAGGCGAGCCGATGGTGGTCCATGCGGGAGCGTTCCATGGTTTCGCCGCACTCTTCGCAGGCGGCCGGGGCCCGGTCGGCCATGCGCTGGACGGCCATGTTTGGACGGTACCTGGTTGATCGCACAATTAGAATGATAAAAAAAGTGGGCATCGGCAGGTGAAAAGGGGTCTGCGCATCCGATACCTGAGTGGAGACTTTCGGCAGAGGGAACACACTATCAGACGGTCGATGCACTGGCGGCAGAACAGCTGGTTGCAGCATTCCGTCTCTTGGGCATCGGAGACGACTTCCAGGCAGACCTTTTTGTTTTCAAAATGGGTAAGAGAAGGAGGGGTTGGAGGTGAGATCATTGGTCAACCAGTCTGCGGCCCGTGCGCTGCTTTGAAGTGAGCGAGCGGTGAGCTCCCAGCCCGACGATCGTGGATGAGAGAAACGCACAGGGCAAACGAGGTCTGGATCGGGCGCTGGTGTGGCTGCGCCACCGCCGGCGGGGGAAATCCCAGCCGACATCATGGTGCTTTTCTTTTTGTCGAGTCGAAAAATTGCGGAACGCTCGACAGCCATTTAAACGCAGAGCACTTGCACTTCCAGCGCTGAGTGGTTTCCAGCACTCTGCGTCCCAGCGCAGGACCCAAACACTTCCACAAGCTATTTCACCAACATCTCTCTGCAAGCAAAAGAGCAGATACAACAAGGATGGCTTCGAGCTTTCCTAGCTACAAAGGCCGCATTCTCTGATGGCCTTTGTCGAGTTGGCAGCGGCAGAGTCAATCCAATTAAGGAGGGAAACAATATTGTGACATACACGCACAGAACTCTCTCTCTCTCTGTATCTCTATCTCTCTGTCTCTCTCTCTCTCTCTCTCTCTCTCTCTCTCTCTCTCTCACTCTCTGTTTCTTTCTCTCTCTCTCTCTCTTGCATGGTGCTGCTGGCCGAGTGTCTACTCGCAACTGGGAAGGTTCGCCTTGTGCAGGAGAGAGGTGAATAAAATGGCCTCCGTTTTTTTCTTGTTGTGTTTGTTGAAGTTGGAAGAGGCCAGGACAAGGAGTTTTGACTTCGCCCAAAATGGACAGGGCAAAAAAAAAAAGAAAAAAAGATAATTGAAAGTAAAAAAGGAAAGAACGAAGACAAGAGCTTTTTTTTTTCCTTTTTTTTTTTTGCTTCCTTTCTGCAGTTTGTCTTGAAGCGTGATGGACACCCCGTTCGCTGTCGCCACCGCCGCCGCCGCCGCCGTCACCGCCGGCACCGCCGGCGAGGGTCAGCTCGATGATGGAAAGCGGGGGACTCCAACTGCTGCTCATCCCGCACCTCCCGCACCTCCTCAAAAATCCCCGCCCCCGTCTACTACTGCGCCGCCGTACTCACTACCGCCTTCCCGGGTCGTCCTCCTCGCCTCCCTCGCCGTGGCCTCCATCTTCGCGGTCGCCGGGTGCCGCGTTCTAGGACCCCTCGTTTTTCCCGCTGTGGGCGGCGGCGGCGATGGCCGCAGCAGCAACGGCTTCCTCACTGCAGATGGCGCAAGAGCCGCTGCAGTCGATTTTCTGTCGCAGATCTCCCTGCCTCCCCTTGTGCGCGTCGGCTCGGTCGCCTCTGCGTCAACGAACTCGGCCTCGGCCCCTGCCGACGAAGAGAAATCGTCAAAGTTGAACGACGTCCTCTCAGCAGCAAGTCTTGATTATGACTGGCATATGAAATCGTATATTGACCTCAGCGGTGGCGGTCGCGACGCCTTTGTGGCATACCAGGACTCGAGCGACTACATTGCTCCCTTCCGGAAATGGACCGTCCGCGTTTTCCGCGAACTTGAGTTCGAGGAATCGGTGGTCTCGCTCGCCGTCGACGGACACCCGGTTTCGTTTCACGCGACCCTGAACGAGTCGACGGTCCTCCCGGACTTGAGCAAGAAGCAAGCCGTCAAGTCGGCCAGGGCGTTCCTGGCCGAGCGCTTCCCCCGATGGGCGACGCTGAACCTCACAGTGGCCAGCCACTCGCAGAAGCGCGTGTCGCCGTCCAACCGGCGGGAGCACACGCTGGTATTCAAGGACGACTCTGTGAAGGTGGCCGACGCCCCGTTGATGGTTGTTGCTACTGTCTCGGGGAATATTGTGTCGACCGTGGATCCCTATTTCCAAATCCCGCCCGATTTCCATCTCAGATTTTCTCGCATGCGCGCGAGCAACAAACACATCGAGGGCATCTCCCGCCTGTTTCTCAATGTTGCGAAATCCGTCGCCATGACGGGAGCTGTGTGGTATCTAATTGGGACTAATTCATTGCGATTGAAACTTGCGGTTCGCATTTCATTAGTGTACACCCTCTTGGTGCTGGCAGACAGTTTGAATGGATTCGACAAAATTTGGTTATTTTACGACACGTCGGTTTCCCGTCTCACGTTCCTGACCAGAAGGACGATGCAGTCGCTTGTGGCTGCTTTTCTGGTTCCATTCGACATCATATTGAACGTCAGTGTTGCAGACGGATTGACCGGGCTGGCTTTCCCTCGGCTACCCGCTTTATCCAGCATTCTAGGATCTCTTGTGAAAGGTCGACCTCATCCGTTGGCTGCCGAGCAGATTTTTGTTGCATCGGCTTTGGTTCCACTCCAACTTTTGTACGTCTATGCGTTCTATGGTTTTACTACTCGCCACTTTGGGTTCTGGGTTCCGACAGTAGCAGTGACCGACGCTGCGGCCATCTCAACCTTCTTCCCGGGACTTAGCACGCTCCGTCGCGCGACTTCGGCGGGATTGCAAGAGGAACTCCTTTTTCGCGCCGTGTTTATTGCTGGTTTTACTCTTTGCGGAAACTATTTTCGCAGACGAAAGGCTTTCTTCGTTCTCGGATTCATCGTGCAGGCGTTGGTCTTTGGCGGCGCTCACGCTGGCTATGCGACGCAACCCAGTTATGCAAGGGTTATCGAGCTTTTCGTTCCGTCGATGGTTTTTGGATGGCTCTACGTTCGATACGGACTGCTTGCGTGCTTTTTGACTCACTTTCAATACGACCTCGTCCTCATGGCGGCCCCATATTTCGGAGCAGACTCCGGACGCTTTTGGGGGAGCCAACTCTTTATCATCATTTTCACGGTGGGACCGGTCCTCTTGTGCCTTCCAAGCTTGGTATCTGCGATTCGGGGCAAGTCGGCAAGCGCGATTCCTCCACTCAAGCCGTATTCGTATTTCAATGGAGATGACTACTCGAGCGATACAAGCGACGACGCTGCCTCAGACAGTTGGCCTCTGCCGCGGATCCCACCTTCGAGAGTACTGCGTCGCTATGCTTTCCTCCTCGGCGCCACCTCTCTCATAGCCATCGCCTTGGTTCGGAACCCACGGATCACCGAGGTTCGCCCCACGCTGCACCTCTCCAAGCAGGACGCTTTGAAGGCTGCGCTAGACGTCCAGGCCAGTCTCAACCTCACTCACATGCTCAACGCAACTCGTTTTGCCATGTCCCTCGCGGACTCGCCCGCAGAGGAGGTCGCCAGTGCGGTGTCCATGTGGCTTGCGCTTGCCTTTTCCTCCAGCTCTAGTGGGATACCGGGGGCCCCGTGGTATACCGTCGCCCGCGTCCAAGATGACAGCAAATTGGTTTCATACTATTTGAATAGGTATGTTCATGGCTCGGCAGAACACGCAGGTTTGGATGTGAGACTGGCGGATGAGCCGTTCTTTGCGATCCCGGCTTGGGAAATCACTACGAAGCACGTTTTCGATCTGGTTGGTTTCAAGTTTGCTTTTTCCTGGATGGCTGACATTTTTGGCTAATTTCCCTCAAGCCAAGCCAAGACGAAGCTGGTCAGGCCGAACAAAGGCCACAAAGTCTGTACGACGGGTCCGGCGAAGATGCTCACTCGTCTATCAACACCGAACTGCGTCGAAAGTCTGAGGAGTTTACAGTTTCCTTCGATCGGAACGGCCGTTTGATGAATCTCCACTACTCGGTTGGCGGGTCCGTTCCAGGAGCTCAGATGGAAGAGTCGGAGGCCATAGAGTTGGCCACTCTTTTCTTAACGTGCAGCTTCCCATCAGATGATACAGATCCTCCTTTTCAAGAAGCGGCCCCCCTGTGCAGCGGACTGGCTCTCTCGCCAGACGACCTTCGCCTGAAAACTACAGTTGCGTCGGATGGTCCCTCGCGGCGAGACTGGCACGTTCAATTCGAGAATCTTCGGTACGAAGGACTTCCAAAGGACGCAAAACTGGTTCACACGATCTCCGTGTCAAATCACAAAGTCGTGGCGTATTTTTCGACTCTCGAGCAAACGCAAGCGTACAAAAAGAACGTCCGCGACAGCCGAGCAGCCAACTCGTTGCCGTCGTCTGTTTTCTTTGCGATACGGGTGGTCTTTTCTGCAGGCATCCTTGGCTATATTTACTTACAAATCGTCAACCACGGCCTGGACAGTCGGCTGTTCTGCGCCTTTTTTGCAGTCTGCCTCACAAGGGATGTGCTGGACGCGGTCGTCGGCGTTCCCGACACGATAAGCCAGGTCGTCGGTTTCAATCCCGTCAAGCCCCAGCTGCTCACCCTTCTTGCCAACAGCGCAGTGTCAGCAGTACTTCGAGCAACCTTCCTGGCCGTCGGTTCCTCCTTGGTCGTCGCACCCTTTGCTGTCGCAAACCGGCGGATGCGCCCCACAGCCGGAACAACGACCGTCTCCCTGCCGCGCGACCTGCCCGTCCTGGTAGCCCTCGCGGCCACCCTCGCCGGTTTCGACCACCTCCTCTTCGAATTCACAAGCACCTTCCTCCGCACCACCCCGGGCGCCTTTAACGTCGTGCCCTTCCACCTGCACCACGTCAACCCCGCCCGCCCCATCGCCGCCGCCATCGCGGCAGGCCGTTTCCTGCACGACATCGCGAGCGCCGGCTTCGCCCTCGCGATCCAGCACTTTCTCGTCCACGTCGCGCGCCCGTCGTCGCCGTCGTCGTCGTCGACCACGGGGGTCGCGGGGTGGCTGGCACGCCCGCGTCCGCGAGCCGGCTGCGCTTGCCGCCTTCTTCCTGGTGTTCTACGCGTCAGACTTTAGCTCCAACGGGTCGGACGCCGACAGCGCGGGCGAGACCGCGCTGTTTGTGCTCCGCTCGACCGTCGCGTTTGTCGCGCCCGTGTTTGCAAAGTACTTTCTCGCCACCCGCCTCTGCGGCGTGGACGCGCTGCGCCTCGTCGTCCCGATGTACGGGGCGCTCAAGAGGTCGCTCGCTGTCGCGGAGTTTGCGTGGGCGCAGCGGGGCGCCGAGTCGGACGGCGGCGACGGTGTGCCGTGGCAAAGCTTGGCGGGCGAGGTCGCGAGCAGGTGGGCGGTCGCCGTTGCCGCCGTTTGGGTGCTGCACCGGTTCTTGCAGGTCGGCGTTGTGGATCACGTGGAGGACGGCGGAAGCGGTGGGCGCGAGGGGGCTGCGGGAGAGGGGAGTGGTGTGGGCGGAAAGGAAAAGGTGGAGTGAAGGGGCAAAAAGTGGCGAAGTGGGGAACGTAATGTCGATGACTGCACGCACAACTCACTAAATCTGTTTTAAAATGTATTCTCGTGGTGTGCAAGTTGAACATGCTTGAATCAAAGAAAGAACGAGGCGCTTTGAAAATCGGGGCACTATGGAAGAATGCTCTGTACAGGGATCGAACCTGTGACTTTAGCGTTATTAGCACTACACTCTAACCAACTGAGTTAACAGAGCTTATATTTCTCCGTTAGAGATATTACACATTATGATTTTTTCTGCATAACCTAGTCTGGGATTTTTTCATGCAGACAACTCAACGCTTTGCAAAAAGCTGCCACTGCCACACATGCGAAGACGCGGGATCCAAGGCCTCCAACAGCAGGCGCAAGCGAAGGTAAGCCGCTGTTGCGGAGGGGCCGAGGGAATCAATTCGGCGAGATCGGGACGCTGGATCGCCCTTGCTGGCACGATCATTGGCGGGATCGCACGGAGCGGCATGAGAAAGCGAGGGCACCTTTCCACTGCGCCACTTAATCTCTCTTCACACAACTCACCTCCATCCATTGCAGGACCGATTCAACAGGGTCGGCGCCGAGCTGCAGGCGCAGCAGTTATCTGCGGTAAAGACCTCCCGTGGATCGCCTTCTCCACCTCATCCAGGCGTCTCATCCATCCTCCCCTTACCCTCCGGTAGCTGCAATCCCAGCTCGAAACGTTCCGTACGCACCTCACCCGCTTCGCGACGGAGCATCGGAAGGACATTCTGCGGGACCCGGCGTTCCGGTTGCACTTCCAGCGCATGTGCGACTCGATCGGGGTGGATCCGCTCGCGTGTGAGTCGTCGTTCGTCGGGCCTTCCCCACTACCCCTACCCCTTCCCTGTCATGGAGCCCAATCACAGTCCACACCCACCGTTGCCTGACCCAACGCGCACACTCCCCGCCACCCGCCCGACTGCCCACTCCCAAACGAAAAAAACCCGCCTCGCAACAATTCCCCCCACCCGCCAGCGAACAAAGGCTTCTGGGCGTCGGTGCTGGGCGTCGGCGACTTTTACTACGACCTCGCGGTGCAGATTGCCGAGGCGTGCTTGGCGACACGGCCGACGAACGGCGGGGTGATGCCGATGGAGGATCTGCGGAGGATGCTGGCGCGGAGCGGGCGGGAGGCTTCAGAGTTGAGTTTGAGTGTTTTTGTTTTGTTTGTTTTTTTTGTTTTTTGTTTGTTTGGTTGACGGCCAACATCGGTCTTCTCATCCTGCCTTGCCCCACTCCAAAACAAACAAAATGCGCACAGAGACGACATTGAGCGCAGCGTGCGCGCGCTGGAGGGGCTGGGCGGCGGCTTCCAGGTGGTCGGCCTGGCCGGACGGAAGATGGTGGTTTCGGTGCCCAAGGAGCTGGACGAAGGGCTCGGGGTGGTGCTGGCAGCGGCAGAGGCGCGAGGCGGGTTTGTGACGGTGCAAGGGCTCGTTGAGCAGCACGGGTGGGAGTCCGAGCGGGCCTTGACCGTGCTGGTAAAGTACAGAGGGCTCGTGCTGCTGAAAAATCTTACTCTTTCCCCCGTTTTCTTCTACCCAGATGCGCCTGCTGCAGGACGGCATTTGCTGGATCGACGAGCAGGCATCGCCAGAGCCCGACCAGTACTGGGTGGTGTCTTTTTTCAATCTGGCTTCATGATTGTGCTGCGAACCTCTGCCGCAGATCACTGTCAACTTAGAAGATCGGACGCTTGCTCTCACAATCTCGCAATTAACCGTTTGTTTTGCCGAACATAGGTGGGGGGACGAACAAGCAATACAATTGTCGAACAGCATATAATGCAACGTGGAATGTGTGAACAGGAAGTATCACACGATGTAAAGATAAACTTTCAACCCCCACGACGTTAACGTAACGGGAAATGGTGTTGAAACAACAGGTAGTCCGATGCATCGCAAAAGTTCTCGTGATTATAGCCAATACTAGTGGCCATAGCAGACACGCACACACCCACGCACACACACACACATACACACAGACGTACGCACAAATATCCAATCAGCAACGAGATGCCGCACTCGTCATGCTCTGAAAATCTGCTCCAACGCGACTCGGGCAGCCTCTGCCTTCCCTCCTTGCAATGTGTTTGCCAGCTCTTGGCCGACAAAAACCATCTCGTTTCCCTCGGCTGGTTGGCCTGGCCACCAGGGACTCTTGCGCAAGCGTACTTCAACAAGGAAAAGGGGCTGGTGGGACGGACCCTCCTTCCGGACGACGGAGTAAAGCGGGGGCGGGAGACCGTTTTTCTGCGCGTGCTCGTTGAGAAGGGAGATTGTAGCCGTGGAGGCCTTTGCGTGCGGTTGGGCAGCTGGGGTTTTGGGAGCGTCGACGGCGGTGGAGGCGTAGACGGCGGCGGGTGTGCCGGTGAGAGCGGCCGCCGCCGCCGCTGGGGGGGCGGCGGAGGTTGCTGTTGTGCCGACAAACTCGTGGACGAGGAGTTGGATGGCGTCTTTTCGGAGTTTCCAAGTTTGCGCTGCATTATCGAGGTCGGCTTCGGGGGTGAGTTGGGGCTCTTCGAGGAGGCCCAGCTGGACCAATGCAGTGTAGGCGGCGAGGGAGCGGGCGTCCTTCATGTTCTTGGCGCCGTGCGGGCTTTCAAACGTTCTGCCCATGATGGTGACGGCGCAGCGGAAGAAAGGGGTGTTGTTGAGAACGCATCCGCTTTCGATGGTCAAATAGTCGGGATGGCCGAGGAAGGCGCCTTGAACGCAGTTGTGCAGGACGAGCGTGGCGGGCGGTTGCGGGAGCTTTCCCAGCGGGTTCGATCCCTGTTCTGCCGCGGTCGCCGACCGAGTCGGGGACGAAACGGAGGCAGTCAGCGTCGTGGACGCGGTCCACACCTCCGTGCCGCTAGGCAACATCTCGATCATCAGCTCAGGTTTTTCGGGTGCGGCAGCAGCAGCAGGAGCAGCGATTAGTCCGTCGCCGTCGCCGCCGCGGCCGCCGCCGTCTCCTTCCTGAATCGGCGACGTGGCCGGGGCGGTGGCAGGTGTGGACGTCGTCGTCGGGGCTGTCATGGCGGGATTGTTGCTGCGCAACGAGAACAAACAGGGTGATGCTCGGTTGGTTCAGTTGAACCGCGTCACCCAGAAATTGCTTGACGTGTCGACACCGGATCCGAGAAGGGCACATGAACGCACGGTCTGCTGGGGCGAATGCCACCGCCGCCGCCGGCGACCTGGCCAGCGCCTTCACCTACACCGGACCGCCGCCGCCTCCAGCGACGGGGAACGTCCCCGAGCAGCTGCTGTGCGGCATTGCCACGACGTGCTCACGGACCCGAGGCGCCTGCTTCCCTGCAACCACACCTTCTGCGGCGAGTGCGTCGAAAGCTGGCAGCGCCACCACCACAACCAACAACAGCAAAGCCGGCGCGGCGCCGACGAAGCCACCGCCGCCGGCGCCTCGTGCCCGCTGGATCGCACCCCGATCCAGGCGACCGCCGCCGCAGACCCCATCGTCGCAAGCCTTCTCTCGGTGCTGCCGGTCGTCTGCAACGTCTGCGGTTTCCGCGGGGACCGCGGCCAGCACCTGGCTGTCGACAACCGCCACCCGCGCTGCAAGGCGCTGCCGTGCGAGCACGTGAAGGATTGCGGGTTTGTGGGGTACTCTGCCGAGGAGCTCGTCGCCCACGTCCGCGACGCGCACGAATTTGAATGCGCAATGTGCGGGTGCTGGTTGCTTGGCAAGGACGACATCAGGTTGCACAGGGACAGGTGCTTCGACCCGATCCCGGGAGTGCGCCTAGGCATGTCCCCGTCAGAGGTATTTAGTAAACGCTCCACTCGCATGCCGGCCCTGCCGCAGAACTCACGCCCCCATTCTTTCCCCCATACCAAATCCAAAAAAAAAAAAAATAAAATAAAGGTGTACGTGACCCTCTTCCCTGACACCGAACCCGCCATCCGCACGGACTGGCCGGCGCTCCCGATCGCAAGCGAAGTGCGCAACTGCGAGTGCCGCTACTTTTGGTTCCCACTGTCGAAATTCGAGGGCGCGGCGCTGCACCCGCGGCTGCGGGCGTGCCTGCCGGTCGACACGTACATCTGCTTCCTGTTCCACCCGACGGCGGGGCTCGCGGTGATATCGGTGCGGTCGCAGGACCCGGCGCTTCTGCGGAGGTTTGGCGAGGTGACGGGGCTGAGGGCACCGAGCAAAGGTCGGTCGGTCGTGCACGACCACTTTGCCGGCGCGCCGAGGCTGGTGTGGTGGGTGTACATGGGGTGGGTGAAGCTGGATAATGGGTTCGTTATTGTCGAGTTTGTGAACCCGGAAGCGCGGGCTGCAGAATGGGCGTGTGTATGAACTCTAGAAACGTTTTGTTGGAGGACAGGATTAAGGGGTGGGGTTGGGGTTTCCAAGCAGAGTGTATTAAATGCGTCCCCCCATTTAACAAAGTTGTTACGTGAGCCCACGGCTGGGGGCAGGACAATATTATTGCTACAACAACCGCCCGAAACTATCCGTCGTGCGTTAAGGTGCATTAATGCGTGGATGGAAACTGGAAGATACAGAAGAAGAGGTGGATAATGATATTTTGCAACAGGGGGGAAGAATTGATTTCCCGTCCCAATCTCGACTCTACCAGGAAACCCGTTTTCTCTCTGGCCCATTGGTGCGTTTTGCGTGCAAGCAGAAGAGCGGCGAAGGTGAACTTGTCTCTCTCTCCTCTCTCTCTCTCTCTCGCTCTCTCTCTCTCTCTCTCCTCTCACCTCTCTCTCTCTCTCTCTCTCTCCTCTCTCTCTCTCTCTCTCGTCTCTCTCTCTCTCTCTCTCTCTCTCTCTCTCTCTCTCTTCTCTCTCTCTCTCTCTCTCTCTCTGCTCTCTGCTTCTCTCTCTCTCTTTTGTGTTTCTCCGAGTAGGACACGCGTGATGGGTGTATTCATTTTTCATTTCGTTTCTCCTTTTTCTATTTTTCATTTTTGTTATCTTTTTCGCTCTTGCGACTCTTTTTTCCAATCTTGAACGACAGTGATTGGACACACACACAGAACATACACAAACCCACGCGCGTTTAATTTCACGAAATTGCAGCGGAACCGAAGACGCCGCCACACAAGAAAAGAGCAAGGTTTTCATTTCGGCCGACACACACACCACAGCCACAAACGAATCAGTATCGGGTTGTTGTTATAGGGGAAGAGAAAAAAAAAAAAAAAAAAAAAAAAAAAAAAAAAAAAGGACTTCCGCGTGCCCGGTTTTGGTGGGGTACGCAAGGGGGATAAATATTCCCAGAGGGGAATGAAAAAAAGCAACCAGCCCACACCGGCACACTCTCTCAAGCTCGCTCGCAAAACCCTTGCTTCTACACACAGACACCCCCACCCTCCATGACTCTGTCGCTGCCGAAACCAACTAAACACGCCCGAATGCGCAAACCAGCGGGCCCCCACCGCACCCTCCCCCTCCTCCTCCTCCTCGTCCTCGCCGGGCCGGCGCTCCTGGCCCCGACCCTCGCCGCCGTTTACCCACAGCCATCCGCGACGCCAGACTCCCTCCTATCGGCGGAAGTGTCCGCGAACGTGGACGTCGACATTGACGGCGGCGGCGGCGGATACGTCGGCGGCGGCCTCGGCGGCGTGCTGACGGCGGTAGAAAACGAGGTCGAGAACGAGGTGAACGAGGTGCACTCCAAGCTGTCGTCGCTCCTGCATCACACGTGGACGACGACGACCAAAAAGACGACCACCACCACCACCACCAAGACGTGGACTACGACGGCGACGACGACGACAACCAAGCCGTCGACGGTGGTGGCGGCGACGACCACGTTCGGAGCGTCGTCGTCGTCGTCGTCGTCGTTCTCGTCGTTCTCGTCGTTTTCGTCGTTTTCGTCGTTTTCGTCGTCGACCAAGGCCGTGACGACGCTGCCGACTAAGACGGCGACGACGACCGCTGCAACAGCCACCGCCACCGTGACGGCGACGACGGTGCGCGCGACGCAGTCGTCGTCGTCGTCGTCGGTCAAGACCCTGACGGTGACGACGACAACGTCTACCGCGCCTGTTGTGCCAAAGCCGACGGTGCTCGTGAGCGGCGCGGCGGCGGCGGGGACCCGCGCAAGACCCGGCGTCGCTGCGCTCGCGGCGGCGGCGGCGGCTGCGGCGGGGGCGGCGACGTTGGCCGCCGCCTGGCTTTGAAGCTGCCCGCGAGGGAAAAGGGCGGGGGGGACGACACCGGGTCTCTCTCTCTTGTTTCCCTTCAAACCCCATTCTGCTTTCTATGGTGCTTTCTGTCTCAAAAATTGATTGTTTTTGCTTTCTCGCAGCGGTCCGTGTTCATTTCTCTGTTTGTTCCCTCTCACAGCGTTCTTCCTCACACCTTTTTACGCGCCTTCCTCCGTCCTTTCTTAAACTCTCCTTTTCCCCTCCGTTCCGGAAGAGCAGGTCTCAGCCAAAAAAAGGAAAAACTCTAAACGCGCCTTTTTTTTACATATATTATTTCTGTTTCTTGACTATAAATGCTGAAAAATTAAACAAATGCGCTTTTGCGCCTCCGTCAGCCTATTCTGCTTTCCCAAAGCACATCCTCACCAGCCATGTATTGTTTTTGCGATTTCGTGACAAGAGGTTGTCTTGGGCGTTGCCAGGGGGTGAGGGGGAGATGAGGCGCAAACCCATGAAACCAACCAAACGCACCAGAAATGAGGTAGGCAACTAATCGGAGAGCGGGGGAAGGTGGGGGGTGAGACGGGGGCAGGGTAGGGAGGGAAAAACAGAAGCAAGAGGTTGAGCGGCACTGGAAATAAACGCAGCGCCACACTATCAGCATACAAAGGCGACAAGAGGAAGGAAGAAGCGAGGAATAAACGAGGGTTTTTCTGAGGCGAGAAATACCCATGGATGCCCACGAAAGAAAAGTTTCGATGGCACAGGAGGGTGGGGGGCTTAAACTAAAAAAAACGTAAGGGGTAGCGGGGTCGGGGGAATTTCAGACACATAGTTGACAGCGAAACAACAAAAAATGTGCCAAAGACCCCCAAGGGATAGAACAAGGGGTAGAAGTAAAACAAAAACGCGCGCTGAACAAGAGATAGAGAATCATTTTGGAATAGAGTCGAAAAGTACAAACTTCCAACACTTTTTTTTTTGTCAAAGCCCAGGTAAAAGTTTTTTTTCTAAGAAGAGGCAAACCCTTCTGCTTCGGCCTGTTTCTTGAATTTTTTCCCTCTCACGACGGGCCTGACTTAGATGGCAAACACTGGTCGAGTGGGTCGAGGCCGCGGGTGAGCGGGAGTCGATTTGCGAGTGAAGGATAGCGAAGGACCGAGCTCGCCGCCCTCTCGCATCCGCTGGTCAACGCTGTGGGCCGTCCGGAGGAGGTAGTGATTGGCCCACAAGTGCTTCGGCGCGGTGTCGTCCTTGGGCCTTGCGCGGTTTCCGAACCACGTCGATCGCGGGGTGGCGGTGGTAGGGGTGGTGGCCGACGTCGTCTCTACTTCTGTCGCGCTCGACGACGCCGGGGAGGTGGGCGATGCCGGCTGCGTGTCGCGTGAGGTGGCGTGGACGGTGATGTTGACTGACGGAGAGACCTTGGGCGCGGCCGCCTTGGCAGCGGTGGAAGATCGCTGGCCTGCGGAATCTGCGAGCTTCTTTATCGAAAAGCCGGTGCTGGGCTTTCCGAATGGCGGCTGCTTCTTGAAGCGCAGGTCGGCCGGCGAGAGGTGGGTGATCAGAAACCAGAGGTCTTTTTCCCACTTGTACCAGTGCGAGTGGCTTGTGTCTACTTCGATCGGGCGACGCTCGTCATCGCCGCGCAGGCTGCTCTCGGTTGGTCCCTCCTTGGTAGAGTACGTCCCGTCCTTTTCTTCGTAACCAACAATTACCTTTAAAATTTCGTGCTTGGACCCATACGTTCGTTCGTCAAAAGTGAGGAACCGCCCTTCAGGATCGGCGTGGTCCAAATGTCCGAGATGATTAACATAGTATTCACGGTCGCTGTCTTCCAAAAGGCAGTCCGTTTCTGCAAAAGATATTCGAGAAAAGTGTTAGCAACTGCTCTTTTTTTTTCTTTCCTTTGTTTGTCCAAAACTCCAGCTTGCTCCCGGATGAACCCACCAATGATTAAGCCCGCAAACTGGACGCGCCACATCTTTTGGGACACGTCCGAAATGGCCGTGAAACTCTGCGACAGCTTTGCAATTAGGATATTGAGGACCAGCACCAAAATGAGGAGCAGGTAGACGAGGTAAATAACCCTCGTGAAGGGTGGAACATCACCGCCTGATAGCTCGTCATAGTTTGTTTGCTGCAGCAAGACTCTGCGGTTGAAAGACAATCAGTTATGAAATAAAGACAATCGGTATGTGCGTGTTTTTACCTGAACGCAGTAATTATCGACAAGCCCCAATGACCCCACTCTTCTCCACCATTTTTGTTCATTTGCAAAAACAGCGCAGTCCCGAATCCGACGAGCAAAGTTCCGAAAAGGTACGACCAGCTCAGCAGATCGCTCATAATTGCAGTTTTGAATGCAATGTACAAGGGACCAAGCATTGGGAACGCTTTAGTGTAGTAGAGCATCGAAAGCCAGCCCATAATGGCCGTGATCCCCATTATCGTATTCTCCACTTTCACCGCAATCTCCACGTCGTCTGGGTCGCTGAGTCTCGCCAGTATGATCACTCGAACGATCAAAGTCATTGCAAAGAGGCAAAGGAATATCGGAAAGGCAAAGTATTCGGCGCTGCGGCTGACGTTGTACCAGGCATCTTGGCGCTGCCGGACAAACTTCCAAATGAGCCGCGAACTGCTGTATGCCACCGTCACGATGACTGCAATGAGTTCCAGGACTTTGCGCAGCGAAGCGATGTTGTCGGTGTACGTTGCGCGTTCAACGGGATCGGATGGTTGCACGGCAACTGCGATGGTAAACAGAACGACGGCAGTCACCGAGCGGATCAGGTTGGACAGGAAGTAGCGGCGTGCGTACTGTTCGGTGCAAAATTCGATTAGTGGTGGAACCAGCAAAACTCATTCACACAGGGCAGATTCCCACCAGATGCCACTTAAGCGAAACAACGGTTTGCATCAGAGGGTGGAAAATCACATCGGCTTGATTTTTTTCAACCGCAATCTGAAGCGGGGACAACTTGCTGAACCTCTTTGGGTTGTCTGTTCCGAACGACAGGTCCGACCGTTTGGCACCACGGACTTTCCCGTACCCGTCGACTTCATACGCAGGATTGTCAATTCTGATGATTTGGTCGAGTTGAACGAGCGACGAGGTATTATTTCCAAACTAGGAGTTTGTCAGCGCGCAAATTTGATCAACGACAAGTTGTACGCACCTTCCACCGATTGACCCTGAGCATGTCAAGAGACTGTGCGTGCCCGACAATCGCACCCAACTGACAAGGGGTCAACTGGCTGTTGCTTTTAGCCGAAACTCCCCTTCCGCTGGGGGTATTCGTTGAAGTGTTGGAGCGACCTAGAGCCCTATGTGGACGGGATTTTGGCGACACGGATCTGTCAAGGTCCGACGACTCGCTTTCCCACGCATGTTTTTCCGAGTGTGGTTCGCTTATGGTCGATCCTTCGGAAAGAATTTTGTACTGGGTGGTGTGCAGCTTGTCCAGCTCCATTCCAACGGGTCGAGATCGTATAAACTTGAGGTAATTTACAATTGACTGGTTGAAGGACCGCTGAAGGGCAAGCACGTGGAAAACGTTGTGACCTGCAGCAAGGCGTTGGGTTTCGTTTTCGCACACAACAGAGCCGAAACTTCCTACCGTAGTCGTCACACGCATCAATTAGTTCCACTTGCTTTTCTGGGTCGGTCTCGCTTCCCACTATCAGCTTCACCACGTCCAAGTTCCCAGTGCAAGCGGCAAACTATCAATTCGCACGCCATTTTAGAACAAAGAATGCAAAACTGTAGTACAAGGTCTGAACGTAAGATCCGCCCACCTGCAAGACCGTTTGACCGTAGTAAAGCGTCCCGCGGTGGTCGCGGTCGTACAAAAACTCGAGGCCTCGTGCTTGGGCCGTGATGTCGGCGCCCTTGCTAAGAAGCATCTTCACAAGCTCCACTTTTGTCTGCAGGTCGTCCTTCCCAGCCTGTGTTCCGCCAAACATTTCGTTGGTGGGCGCGCAAATCATGACAGCGAGATGAAGGGCGGTTTCATCCTTGTATCGTTCGCCCGTGTAGCGCTGATTCACAAACTCTACCGAGGCGAACGCGGCGATCTTCTTCAGTGCAAACTCCGGGTTGCGAAGGATGGCGTAGTGTAGTATGTTTTGGCCTTCGGAGTATTGGATTGCAGTGATTTTTGGGTGGAGCTTCCTTCTCGATTTGATTCGTTTTGTTGAGGGTTTAAAAAGGGTGAGTACGTTGGATGCGCCTTGGCAAAAATACCCAAGAAAAAACAAGAAAGAAAAAAGGGAAGAAAAGAGATGATGGCATGAAGCGCTGCGCGTTGCACTCACCCGTCGAAGATGAACCGCGCCCAGGCGGCGTCCTCCATGCCAAACTCGACGGCGTTTGCCAGGACGCTTGCGAGGTCCTCGTCCTTGATCAAGCTGATGCTGTCGCCGCGACCGGATCTGTCCAGGGCGAGACGAGTGAGGGTGGTGGAGAGGGGGGTCCGTGGGGGGAGTGAGCCCGCGCCAGCAGCATCGGAGAAGGTACTCGAGTCGGCGACGCCGGTGGCCGAGCGCGCGACTCCTCGTTGGCGCGGCTGCTGCTGCTGCTGCTGCTGCTGCTGCTGCTGCTGGTCTCGGCGGCCGTTGCCGCCGTTGCTGGCCATATGCTGACTGGGGAAGAAAGAGGTTTGCTCTGGGCTGGACAATGACGCGCGGAGCTGCAGCGGCGGCAGACCAACCGACAGACAGACCAGACAGACAGACGGGGACAGGCAAGACAGACAGACAGACCAAAGTTTTCCGTTTGCACTTGTCTGTCTGTGGATCACAAAAATTTTTGAAACCCATTTTCTTCCCTGGTGGCCCACAGTCGACAGAGGTTCCCGCTGTGCCGAATCCGGAACCGAATCCGGAACAAGGTACCATCCAATGATGCAACCGAACGCGCTTCCCTCCCTCCAATAATATACATTTATCACATTGGACAACTGCGGTACCTTTGATTGAACCGCCGAGTTTTTGCGGTTTTGGGAACTACGCAGTTGCAATATCTGCCCGCCATGGACCAATGGGGCAATCCACCACCTGCCCAACGTCATTCGGATGGACGACACCAAAACAACGCAAGAGTTTGTACAGTACAGGAAGCTTCATTTCATGGAGGGGGGAGGAGGTGGAATACAAATACAGGCAGGCTGGTGGAGCAGCAATACCGCGCAACGAATACACGACACTCACTGCCTCACACATACGTATACCGGGCGCGCGGGGGGCAGGCAACACAGAAGCCCGTACACAATAACAAACACAAGGCACACGGTCGGAAACAGGGGTGAAACGGGTGACGCTCGGCGTCGGGGAGAAGAAGAAGGGAACATAGAAATCCTCGATAAAGGGAGAAAAGAGACACCGGGGCGGCAGGGCGCGCGCGTAGTGCGGTGGAGCGAGGTATTAAGCCCATACAAGCGCAACGCCGGTCCAAACAAGAGTGTGAGTGTTTGTGAGCGTCTGTAAGGGTGTTTGGGGTGGAAAGGTAAAGAAGGCTGGCTTTGGTCGGTATCGGTTGGTCCTCTGAACAGGTCAAGACCCAAAGAGAAGGATGAGGTCAAAGTTCAGTTGAGAGGGGAACAACACAGAACGAAAAAAGGAAAGCAAGACATGGAAAAAAAAGAACAGAAAAGAAAAGGGCGAGGCAATGTTCAAGCAAAAAGGTATTTCCAGGGTGGGAGGGGCAATTATACGAGGAAGGAACGATCGCTTGGGGAGTTTTGCTTGTTTTTTGGAATGGGAGCCCCGCGTGAAGAACGAAATCCTCAGGACGCGCGGGTGGGATATTCTACAAAAAAGGGGGTGCCGGACATCAACTTAAAAAAAAAAAACAAAAAAAAAACGCTCTACGTCATCAAAAAGAACCCAGGATCGTCCTCGTCGACCTTTGCGCCCGACATATCCACACGGAGGTAGTGCCGCGCCCACAGGTTCTCGACCCCCGTCTTGCCGCAGCAGTCGGCCGCCGAATCACCGGTGCGGCCGTTCTCGGGGTCCGACGGGGGCCCCCGAGGGTCGCTGTCGCCGAACGCATCGAGGCCGTCATCAAAGGGCGTGCTGGCGCGAAGATCCTTTGATGCGGTCCCCTGCTGGCGACTGCGGGCGAATCCGGGCGCCAGGAGCGCGAGGAGGGAGCACCAGGCGAGGGCGACGACGCGCGACAGCTTGTGCGCAAAGAGGGTCGGGGCCGGGACAGACTTGTCCTCTGTGAAGAGGATTTCGACCAGCTTGGGGCCGAGGAGGCTGTAGTGCCATTTGTACCACAGCCCGGGTCGCAAGTCAATCTCGATCGGCAAGCCCTGGTTTGCCGAGCGGCCGCTGGGGTGTGACCGGGCGCCGGCGGAGGCGGCATCATGGGAAGGGTCCGTCCAGAGCTTGCCGTCAGGGCTTTCAAACGCGACAATAACCTTCAAGATCTCGTGGTCCTTGTACTTCGAGTCCGGTGATGCGGGGCCTCGCTCAATGAACGTGATGTAACGCCCCGATTTGTCGGTTGGATCCCGATGGCCAATGTTCTCCGAGTAGAGCATACGATCTGACTCACCGAGCAGGTAATCACTCTCTGGAGCATCGGGGGTAAGTGGTGGGACGGCAAAGGCGTGGTAGCTTACCAACAATCAAGCTTGCAAACTGGACCCGCCAAATTTTGAGCGCATCTTCTGCGATCGTTGTGAAGCTCTGCGATAGCTTCGCAATGAGAATATTCAAAACCAGTACGAGCGTGAACAACGTGTAGACGATGTAGAATACGTGAGCAACGGGCTCACTGCTGGCATTGCTGAAGCGATCGAAGTCTGTCTGCTGGAACAGTGTTCTGGATTGACGAAATAATGAAAATAAATTGGCGGTGGAGGGAGCACATTAATTGCGACACAAGTCACAATGCTGAAGGACTGGACGGCAATCAAACCTAAACGTGGTGACCACAGCACCAGGCCAGCTGTCCCAGTACGGCGGCAAAATGTCTGAGCCGTCACCAGTGTCGGTACCGTTTCCCGAGGGTCCATTTCCAGACGGGTCGTGGAACCCATTCTTCTGCAAGAAAAATGCGCTCGAAAAGCCCATGAGCAGGGTGAGGTACAGAAAGGACCAGCTCCTTAGATCATTGAGGATGGCCCGCTTGAACGCGATGTAGAGCGGACCCAAGTTTTGAAACGCCTTTGTAAAGTACAGCATCGCAAGCCAGCCAATGACGGAAGCGAGCGACATCAACGCGTTCTCCAACTGCACCATGTCGACAACGACGTCGTCAGCAGGGTTGGCGTCTGCGGGTGCCGTGTCGATTCGTGTTACCATGAGTACCCGCGAGGCGCGGAGAACGAGGGAGATCCTCACGACGACGATGACTGCAAAGAGGCCCAGGAACACGGGGAAGCCGTAGTATTCAAACGGACGATTGATTCTTCTTCGACGAACCATGCGCTCCTCCAGGTCGTGGTAAGGGCTCGACTTTAAAGGTTGCGAATACCCCGGCCCGCCGCTGGTCGTGTCTTTCGTGATAGCGACTTTCATAAGGCGGCGATACTGGATGAACGCGCTGCGCCCGTACAAGAGACAAAAAGCCGTTGTAATCGCCTCAAACGCTAACCTGGAGCGGCTCCCCATGTTCGTATAGTTGGCGCGACTGTACGGATCTGCTGGCTGCAAAGCCAAGGCAATGGTAAAGAGAATGATTGCAGCTGAAGAGCGGAGAAAACTGAAGAGGAATATTCTTCGCGCGTACTTTGGCCGACAGAACGGTAGAAGACGATGCGAAAATCTGTTAAAACCACTTCTTTCGCGGAAAAGAGAAAGGGCAAACTAACCAGATGCCACTTAATTAGGACCATAGAAAACATAAGAGGGTGGCAGAGCACGTCTTGTCTATGCATCTCCACGGCGATCTGAAGAGGGGACATTTTCGACCACGGGGAAGGCAGGGTATTCGCAATTGGCATGCCTGTGGCCGCGGACATTCCTGCGGGAGAGTCAGGCCTCAGGCCTAGCTCCGGAGGTTGAAGGCTGCCTCTGTGCGACTGGTTCGTTGAAATCTCGGAAGGAGTATCGGTTAACTGGAAGGCGGCAGAGACCAACGCGGGTGGCGCCTCGTCGTCTCCGTCATCTGGGGACGTTTCAATGATCGCGGGAGGGGGGAAAGAAGGTTGTTGTTGCGGCCCTGTCGAGTTTCCGGGACCCACTGGATGAATAGAAGCCTCAAGAGGAATTGTTGGGGCGTAGAGAAGATGCTGGTGAACATGGCCATGACTGCTTTCAGCAGCACGGTCCCCCCCAAGCACTTGGTAGCTGCTTTGTTGGAACTCGTTCAGGTTATCGGAAAGATGGCTGTTCCGTTCAATTCCAGTCAAGGGCTGGGTCACACTGCCAGTCACAGTTGTTGCAGGATTGTGGGCATGGTGTGGATTGTATCGAACTTCGTCGTTCACCTCAAGAAACTGCGAATACACCGGTCTGATCATGAGTTCCGCCGCCACCTCTTCAGGGTGACGAGGACGAGGGGCATCTCCGCCGCCGCCGTTCACAACGTCAGTTCGACGGACGCCAAATTTGACTTGTTTTCGGGATCCGCGCGTCGACTCAGAGTTGAAAGGAACAGGAGACGAGCACATGTGACCTTGCTCAGAATTGCTTTCAAAATATCGAATGTGAGCTGAGGAGCTATTAAAATTTGAGCTGTCGTCTTGGCGCGATGAATCCGGAGCACTTTCGTCTGGCGATTGGTCCTGCACCGGAGGTGGTTTTGTCATAAGGATAACCCGGTCAACACGCACAAGGGATGCCGAGGTGTTTCCAAACTGTGGAAGTGGAGCACACTCGTCAGATAGAAAGAATATGGTGGGGCTTTCATGTTTGCCATCAGAGGGAAACCGCAATGAACTTACTCTCCATTGGTTTAAGCGCAGCATATCAAGGGCGTGAGGGTTTCCCTTGAACGCCCCAAGCTGACAGGGGGTGAGGCCTCTATGACTCCGCTTTGTCACGGCGTTGCTCACTTTCGCGCTGTGTGTTGAGCCTTCTTTCACACTTCCTCCGCTTGCATTGTCCGTGCCCTTAAGGCCGCTCAGGTAGGACGGATCCGCATTCGCCAAGACTTCTTTAAGGTAGTTGACAATCTGGGGGTTCGCGTTTTTTTGCACCGCCAGAACGTGGAATACGTTGTGACCTGGGAGGTGTCAGCGTTGTGTGGGAGCATTACCCATAGAGAAGCTCGGCAAAGGGACTGCGTTGTGCCCACTCAATTTGCTCACCGTACTGGTCCGTTTGCGTGATCAGTGCCCTTGTAGCTTGGTTCACTTCTTGCGCCTTCTCCTTGCCGAGGTAGACGATCTTGGGGGCGATGTCCTCAAACTTCTCGGGAATCTCGGTCCATCCAGAGTCGTTGGCGTCGTCGGGCTTTACCCATCGCACGCTGTCGACTATCAGCCTTACGACGTCCAGGTTGCCGGTGCATGCGGCAAACTTTTTTTTTTTTGTTGTTGTTGTTGTTGTTAACATAAGAATGCCGCAGAAACACGTTGGCCCCGCGCGAGGGAAATTCGGAAATCAAGTTCCGATCGTGTCACGAACAACAATAATGACAAAACAGGAAAAGGCGATCAATACCTGAAGGACGGTCTGGCCGTTGTACAAGGATCCACGATTCTGACTGTCGTTACGAAACTCGCCGCCTCGAGCTAGCTGGTTGAGCTTGGCGCCTCGCAGCAGAAGCACCGTTAACTAACGACGCAGCGTGAGTTTTTGAACACTGGGGACGGGGTCTAAAGAAGGCTAGGCGCAGAGGTGGAAAACACGGTAGCCCACCAGCGTCAACTTAGTGTCAAGGTCCTCCAAGCCAGTTTCGCCCGTCAACGCATCCGATGGCGCACAGACCATCGCCGCCAGGTGCAGTGCAGTCTCATCCTTGTAGCGAGGACCGTCATAGGACTTATTAATGAATGAGCGGCTGCACGTGGCGGCGATTTTGAGCGCCGTCTTTGGGCTCCGAAGAATCGCAAAGTGGAGGAGCGTTTCGCCTTCCCCCGTAATATCGTGGCGGTCTTCAAAGTTGTCGCGGAGTTCTGCGTGCCTTTTCCGTGTGAGCGATGGAGCGGGGAACCGGGGTTAGGGCGGTGGCCAGTCAGAAAAGTGTCGGGCGAAACAAGAAGTTCCTTCAGTAGGGTCCCGAGATCGTGATCGATCTCCACGAGGTGGGTGAGGGGCGGGCTTGGTGGAGAAGGGTCCGTCGCGTTTGAGCACTCTCTTCACGTACTGGGCAGTCATCAAGGCGGGGGTATAACCGTGGACGGTTCCGCTCCTGGACCGAAGGTACGACATCCGCGATACGGGTGGGCGAGGGGGAGCCGGGCGGCCTGCAGCCGGTTCTGAAGAGGACAGTGGCGGCAGCGGCGGGACCTGGGGAGAGCGCGAAGGCGGGAGCGGGGGCAGTGGTGATGGCGATGGCGGTGGCGAAGGCGAGAGCGTTTTGGCAGCCGCAGTTGCTCCCAGATGATGCTGCTGCTGCTGGTGCAGACCCGTCGCCGTCATCACCTCCGCTGGCTGGGAGGGGAACGAGGCGGCGCCAACGGGAACGGGCGCTGGGGAGGGCGAGGGCATGCTTATCAGGAGCTTGCCGCTGGAAGGAAAGCGAAGACAGAAAAAACCAAACAACAAAGTATGCGGATGCACAGGGATAGACACTCTTCTGGGGGCGTCGACGACGAAGACAAAAAAAAAAAAAAAAAAAAATAAATAAATAAATAAAAATGAAAAGAAAAACTATCTTCCCGTATTGTGAGTCACCAACAGTGGCTGTTTCAAATGTTTTTCGCTTGCGCTTCTGTCCCATGAATTCATCAGTCTTCTTTTATGCTCTGGGCATTTGGTAGTAAAGCTTAATTTGTCAAAAGGGTTGATCAGGCCCTTAGACTTTCAAAAGCTTCTTCCCGCCGGCCCATTTAGCGCCGGAACAAACAAAAAAAAAGACTTCCAAAAGCTTATTTATGTCATTTGATAGAGCTTACAAAAATGGCATTGTACATACCGGCTGTATTGAAAACCTGGTGGATACCGACTGCGTTCAGCAAAACCCAAACAAAAATAATCAGCAAAACAGGGTATTTAATAGTTGAGATATGCAGCTGCCACTATATTGACCAAAGCTGCATTCTGCTGCGCAAGGTTCCATCGCATGGCGGCACACACCGACAAATAGACCAAAAACATTCGCAGGAAGTACCGAGAAACAAAAGCAGAAGAGAAATTAAACATAAAAGAAGGAAGACGCCTAGGTCAAGGGATGAGAGAAGGGTAGGAGGGGTTGAGGTGTGGTTTGATTGTTCGGCCAATCACAGCGCAACTTCGAAATCTGCCTCGGTCGCCTTGCGCACGTCTTCGACCGTCACGTCCGGCATCAGTTCGACGAGGCGCAGGACGCCGCGCGTCTTGTCAACCTCAAACACACACTGTAGAGACGCAGGGCGCGAGATGTTAGTGGACTGGGAAACCGACGGAAAGGAACAAGCAGGCGGCGTACCATGTCCGTGATGATCATGTCCACGCATTGCTGGCCGGTTATGGGGAGGGAGCATTGCTTGAGGATTTTTGGTTTACCGCCCTGGGTAGAATGAAGAAAGTGCAGATCGATTGGATCCGTTTAGGAATCAAACCAAAAACCAAAAAAAGAAAAAGAAAAGAAGTGTGATGTCCGAACTTTTGCGGTGTGCTCCATTGTCACGACAACTTTGGTCTTTCCAGCTGCGACCAAATCCATAGCGCCACCCATTCCCTTAACCATCTTGCCCTGCGGTGCGGTCGAGAAAAAATGATTAGCGATAAGGTTCGCAATACGCCATAGGAGAACAAGGGACTTACCGGAATGATCCAATTTGCGAGGTCCCCGTTCTGCGCAACCTCCATGCCTCCTAGAATGGTCAGGTCGACATGCCCACTAAAAAGGAAACAAAATAAGTTTGTAGCAAGGAAAAGCTGCGCGCAAAAAAAGCGAATTCCTTGTACCCGCGAATCATTGCGAAAGAGTCATCGCTAGCGAAAACGCTGGCACCGTCCAGGAGCGTAACTGTCTCTTTGCCGGCGTTGATCAGGTCAGGGTCTTGTTCGCCTGGCTTTGGGAATGGGCCCTATCGTTGCAATAGTGGTTGAATAGGTATAAAGACGAAAGGGGGTCAGCACAACATTTCTTCTAACTAAGCAACTCGCGATATTCACCATTCCAAGAATACCGTTCTCGCTCTGTCAACATTGGACAAAAACTGGTTATCAACGCGACAAAAGTGGGGGTTTGTCCTCCAGGGCCTGCCCCATACCTGCAGGAGCACGGTGAACCCCTCGGGGATGTAGTTGCTAGCCAACATGGGCATGCCGATTCCGAGGTTGACGTACATGCCGTCCCTGAACTCCTTTGCCGCTCTCTTGACGATGAACTCACGCCTCTGTGCGGCTTTCTCGGCGTCCGGGCTGCCAGCCTTCTTGCTCTTGATTGACAGGGACTTGCCGTCGTTCAACGTAAGTCGCTCAATGCGTTTCTCAAACGTCGTGCAGTGTACAATGCGGTCGACGAAAATGCCCGGGACGTGGATGCCAGTCGGGGGCAAAGCGCCCACTGGGACGATTTCCTCCACTTCGGCAATTGTGATGCGGCCCGCACGCGCCATGGGCGCGTTGAAATTGTTTGCTGTTCCACTGTTTTCAAAGAAAGAAGGCCTTTCGCGTCAGGTTCCACAATTTTGGCAGTGGGTTCGGCGATGCACAAGGAAAGAGTCGCACCGGAACACCAGGTTTCCGACCGCGTCGGCTTTCCAGGCTTTGATCAAAGAGTAGTCGCCGGTAATAGCTTCTTCCATTATGTACTGCCTGTCACCGAATTTTCGCACCTAGTAAAAGTGACCGCAGAGATTGTTTAAGCCAGCGGAAAAGAACCGCTGGGTTACAAGGCTTTCACCTCGCGGGGACTTGACAAGATCTCTGGCTTTCCCACAAGTTTTTTGCCAGCGTCATTTATCACAGGAGGCCCATACTTGATTGGAATACCGCCGACGTGTACTTGCGTTCCAACAGCAGTTGCGGTAACTGGTGAACGGATCAGATTATGAGAAAGAAAGTAAACAGGAAAAGAGGGGCAGGAAGATGCAACATACAGAAGGCAGGAATTCCAGCTCCGCCGGCTCTTATCCGCTCTGCAAGGGTTCCCTAATGGAGAGTTACGAATGCTGAAGTACTTTCATTTGGCTGCAGCAAACCTGCGGAGTCAACTCCACCTCCAGCTCCCCTTGGAGGTACTGACGCTCGAACTCTGCGTTCTCACCCACGTAGCTACTGATCATTCGTTTAATCTACAGTGAATGGGCAGAGCGGAAGAAACAAGCAGTTAGCAAGGAATGCAAAGGGATTGAAATCGGGTCCCAACCTGTTTTGTCTTGAGAAGCAAACCCAGGCCAAAGTCGTCAACGCTGGTGTTGGGGAGGAGGAAATCGTTTTCCGAAAAGGTCGGGTGAGAAAGGGTCTGTGGCAAAGCCAATGCCCACAAACTTCCGCCACTCCGATCATTCCGATTCCTTCAAAACTGGTGCGGACGCCTCACCCTGCATTATTGGACACCACGGTCAGCCTGTTGATTTCAGGTCGCTTTTGGAGTTCCGAGATGAGGTTTTCGGGGATGCCGCACAGCCTAAAACGAGAAACCCCAAAACAGCCGATAAGCGGTCAAAGCGCGACAGAAACATGCGGGAACGAGAATACGCACCCAAAGCCTCCGACGAGCAGCGTGGAGCCGGCGGGAATATCTTTGATGGCCTCGGCTGCGGATGCGACAATCTTGCCGCTGCCGCTGGAGGCGGCCGTGGCCAGCGGCCTCCGGACGAGGGTCGCGAAGGCGGAGGGCAGGGAAGGGGCCGTCCGCGCCGAAAAGGATCGCGGGGCGAGAAGCGGGTGGCGGTGCAGCCGCGCGGAGCAGGACGCATCGGAGCGGGGCGACGGTGGCGATTGGGGGCCAGCGGTGGAGAGGGACAGGTGTCGGCGGGCGGCGGAGCGGAGGGCAGCGGCTCCGGCGGCTGTTGGGGGTGCGGCCGTCGCAGCCGAGCGCGTCGGTGAGGCGGCAATCCGCAAGACTGTCGACATGATTCAAGAGGTTGGCGAAGTGGTCTGCGAAGCGAGTGCTGGTGAAACTGAAGGATGGGGTACACCGAGCGATGAGTGGTGAGCAGCAAAAGCGGCTCTTACGTGCGTGTGTGTGTGTGTGTGCGTGTGCGTGTGTGTGGGCGATGAGCGAAGCGCTCTCGTTTTTATTGATTATTTTGTTTATATATGCGCGCCTTTTGAGGGGCAAATCCCGTGGTGAAGTGCCCGAAAACTGCCGAGTCATGTGACAAGGTTCGAGAAGCCGGAATGGCCCCCTTCGGAGATTGAAAAAAAAAAAAAAAAAAAAAAAAAAACGCCCTCATTTCTCTTTCGGAAATCAGAAGAGGCGGGAATCCTTTCTTGTTTTCCCCTCAGCCCTTACTATCACACCGCCCTTTGGACGATATAACACAATCACGTCGCCACACAATGGGCGGCTTCCCGGTTCTCGGGCATCTGAAGAGGCCCTTGTTTGTGCTTCAAGCACTCTGTGTAAAAACTGGAGTCCCCTTGTTGCCCAACGAAGCCCGACAGCTCGCGCGTCGCGCGCGTCCGTACGCGCCTCGGCCGCAACGCTTCCGCCGCGTATTCCCAAAAGTGCTCTGTAATCAGAAGATGCTCGCTCACTCACCTCGTCCTCCTTTCTCTACCCCCCATCCCCGAGCAGGAGCCGGGTCGCAAGTGGAGGTGCTGTTGGAACCCCTCCTCCTGGAGTACTGCGCCGCGATACAAACAAATCTAGAAATATCTGTCTGTCTGTCGGACGGTCTGACTGCCCAATTGTCTACGTTCTCTGTCTCTATATCTCTCTTTGCACTCTACGTATATCCAAAAAAGAAAAAAAGAAACATCTCAATCGCAACAGTCTTGATTCGCTGACATGGACTCTGTCCTGCTGGCCACCGGCTCCAGCGGCGCCGGCGGCAACAGCGCAGCCGGTGCCTCTGCGGGCGTTGGCGGTGTTGGCGGAGGCGGCAGCGGGGGCGGGGGCGGCGGGGGCCTCGGCCGACGAGGACGAGGAGGAGGAGGAGGAGGAGGAGGAGCAGGCGGCGCCGTCGGAGGTGGAGTCGGATCGGGAATATCAGGTCCGCAGGGGATCTCCTTGATCGGTCCTTCCGTGGGAGGAGGGATTGGTTCCACCGGTGGTGGCCCTGGTCAATTCGTCCTGGTCGACAGGAGCCCCAACAACAGCAGCATCGCCACAACAAGCACACACAGCACCAACACGTCCATCAGCAGCACCGCTACGGGAGCTACCCTCGTCGACAGTGATCGCGATCGGGAGTGGGCGCGACTTCGCGCACAGCAGACGGCAAAGGCCAGCAGAAGTACGCTGCGATCCGGGGCTGGCGGCAGTACCGAGCAGCTCAGGTCGGGTTCTGCGCCTGGGATCTACAACTCTGGCGGCAGCACCTTCACCAACACGCCCAGCCACCAAACCAATGTGCCCAATCCCCCAAAGTATCTCACAAACAGTATTTCCTTCACATCTGAAGGATCGATGGCCGTCCCTACGAAGCCACCTGTGATTCCAGGCGCTCTCGTGGCGGTTGCTGCTGCGAGTGGATCCGGCGTTTTGATGCCCAGGTCCTCCTCCATCAAGCGAGCGGACGAACACGACACCAGCATTAGTCAATACCACCAGCAACTCTTTCGGCATCAGCAATTACAAATGTACAAACAAGCGCTGTATCAGCAGCCTTCCATTGCAGCCGCTAATCAGCGCCAGCAATTGCAGCAACCAATACACCAGCATAAACAACACCAGCATCAGCACGTTAACTCCAGCATTGTATCACACCAGGCACCCAACAACCCTTCACCACCTGCAACGGACTCCGACCTAGCGCCCACGTGGCTGTCAAATGGTGGCACTTCCGTGCCGGCCTCTCAGCCACTCGTCGGTGGGTCTGCAGTATCTGGAGCCACTGTCCACAGACGGACGAGCTCCAGGTCGAATACAGGGTGGTACAGCCATCGACCTGCACAAGGCCCGAGTCCAACTCCCACACCACTTCCATCCCCATTACCGACAGGTCTTCCAGCAGGAGCCGCAACGACTTCCACCTTTTCAGGTATGTTGAACTCAAGCTGGCGGCTCGCTGGTCTTGGGCTTTGCTAATCGTTCGCTCACAGAGCCTGCTTTCGTGGAACCGGAAGTAAGGCGAACCAACGCTTTCTATAATCATGTATCTTCATATGCTCCCTCCGGCCCGTTGGCAAGTCCCCCCGACCCTACACATACAATACGCCAATTCTCAAGTTCATTTTCACCTCGACTATATCAGCCGTTCGTGTCGCCAATGTACCAGCCCTCAGGCCTCTCAAATAGCTACAGGGAAGGTGCTCCCGCCGGAATCCCCGCCCCAAGATCAGTTGGGACGGATGAAATGGTCGACTTCACGCGGTTATCACCGAACTTTTTATCTGGTCGCTTCTCCCCAGCTCAATTTTCCCCACATCCTGCAGCAGTGATTCCAGACAGTCCGCAGAATTCGTTCGCTCACACAAGCTTCAATGGTGCCGCTCCATCTATTCATATCCCAACCACACCAGGGACCGCAAGCCTAAGCCGAAGCCTTTCACGACTGTACACGCCTTCCTCTACTTTGTCACGAGACATGTCGATCCGGTCTCGACTGTCCAATCGGTCCCGCCTTTCACGCTTCAACCTTCCATCCACGTTTTCCTTAATATCACTTTACTCGGATGTTGCCGATTCTGTTGGAGAAGTCCTGTCGGTCACAGAAGATGACGCCGAGTATGGAGCGGAAGAGATCTTGGCGGAAACACCTTCTTCTCAGAAGCGATATTCCAGCTTCGAAGCATTGTCGTCTTTGCCCAAAACACCTCCACCTTCTTCCCCGCACCGCCGATCCACTGCATCCGACGCCGCCCAGCGCAGCGAGAAACCTCGAAGACCAATATCATCGACCGAAAGTGTCAGTAAGCTCAACAGAAACCACGCAGTCCGACTGGCCTATAAAAACCGAAAAGCTCGCCTCGCGATCGCCGCTCGCCGCGCTCACATGCTTCGTGAAAATATAAAGGTTCTCAGCAACCTTTTGCACGAAATGTACACAGAATACCAGGAAAAAGTGGTGGTGGGAGAAGCGGCGGCCTTGGTTCAGGTGACAGGGACGCTCGACCGGTCGTCCACCAGAGCCTCGTCCTCGCTCTCAGGTGGTGCAAGCCTCACGGCACGGCGCGCATCTGGCCGCTCCTCTATTAATCGTTTTGTGGCATCAGAGGCTAGTCGAAGGGTATCGCGACCAGAGTCAGCAAACTCTCTATCCACCGAGAACAGCGCTGCGTCAGTCGTCATAGCGGGCATCGAGGACGATGAAAGTGGAGAGTCTGTGAGCGTGTTGACCACAGGTGGAGCGACGCAACGGACGAACCGTCAGCGAGGTGACAGCACTGCCACAAATGCAAGTAGTGTTTTGTTCGACTCGTTTGCAAACTTTCAGGGTTTTGAAGGGGACGATGAGGAAGACGAGGGCGGCCGATCAGGTTCTGACTCGGACTCAGATTCGGAAAATTCACTGGAAGTCGATTACTTGTCCCGGCTCTTTCCTCACTGGACCGTTGGTCCCCTTATCGGCACAGGTGCCACGGGCACTGTGTTTGCAGCAGTTGACCCCGATCCCCCTCACAAGCCTCTTTTTGCGATAAAGCGAACTCGAGTCAGCAACGTCCATCCCTGGCTTCCCCTCCCAAAGCTATTTGCAACAATTGTCAAAAGCCTTCGATTGGCTGACCACCCCAATGTGCTGATCTATCATGGTGTCGAACGTATCGGTGACGACATGTACGTTTTCATGGAGTTTGCGAGCGACCGCTCAGTTCGGGACTACATATACGAGTCGAACGACACAAAACCCGCCCAAGAACCTGCAGGCCCTGGACTGAACAACCCTCCGACAACTTCCGGCAGGACAACCCCACCATCAATCGCGTCCTCTGTCACAACACTAAAGCCAGGCGGGCAGTTTTCCGACTCGCTGCCAACCTCTTTGGCAAACACTATCGTTACTGGTTCTGACTCTCAGACGGTCCTCGCGTCAAACGAAAGAACGTCGAACTCTGCCAATTCGCTGTCTTCACCATCGCTGCCTCCAACAAGCACACCGGGAATCCGGGACAGAAACATCATTCGCCTTTGGATGAAGATGCTAGTTGAAGGCGTCAGATTTTTACACGATATGGGCGTCATTCATCGTGATCTAAAACCAGGAAACCTTTTGGTGAAGGACGGCCAAATTAAGATCTGCGATTTCGGGGTGCGTCTCACCTTTCTTTGTACAAAGCGCCTTTGTTGCTCACGTTGAAACCCGTTTCTTTTCTTTAGGCATCGACAATTCGGCAATCTTGCTGTACAACGCCACACATGACTCAAATGATGGGATCCCCATGTTACATGTCTCCAGAACTCATCACTGGCCCAAAGTCCTCTCCTTTCCCGTTCGGTGCACCCCCAAATCACCCATCCGCTGCCGCCCCAACGCATGATATTGGTGCACAAGACATTTGGTCCATCGGTTGTTGCTTGTACGAAATGGTACTGGGACACCCACCATGGCACCAAGTCGACAACATGTTTGCCTTGTACTACCTCATCGGAACTTGGTCTGTGCGGAACGCGGCAGCGGCGAGTGGCTCGGGAGACAAGAATGGGTGTGCACGCCACGGTTCAGGGTCCGGAATGACTGATCTTTGGAAAAGACCACGCGGAGGCGGGATTTGGAGCACGGTCGAAGAGGAGAAGGTCGAGCGAGTAGGAGGCGGATCTCTTCAAAGCCGAAGAAAACGGAAGCCAGGGCCTCCAAAGAAGGAAAAAGGCGAAGCACCAGCTGGAGAAAGTCTAAAAGAGAACGAGGCGGAGGCTGACACCTCTGCTTTGGCCTCGACAAACGTCCTGAAGCTGCCGCCATTTGTCCCAGCAAGAGGCTCAAGCCGAGGAGGAAACGAGATCGTTCTCAAGGAGGGAACAAGCTTTGCCATGGCTATGGCGGCGGTTGCGGCCTCTGTTGCGAGGAAAATGTCGGCAACGGACTTAGCAGTCAACCAGAATCCCGTTATACCTGAGAGCACGGAAGACATTGAAAGTGAGAATTCCCCTCCAGAAGACGAAGTGGTATCACCCGCTGCAATTGTTTCTCCCGTCGCTGGTGCCGTTCCGGTTGTCGGAGGTTCGGGAGGGCAAAAGCTGCCAGCCGTGGGGGCAACAGTGTCCTCGATAGCCTCGCCTGTCTCGCGGCTTTCCACCGCATTCAGTTCGAGCGAGAACAGCTCATCGGGTTCTCGCCGTAGGTCTTTCATCGGCCCAAGGCTTTCGCTCTTGGATGGCAATGCGAGGGTCTCGTGGTCGTCGGGCCGAGCTTCGATCGGATCCATGAACAGCGGCACAGCCAACCCGGCGTTCAATCAAGAGTTTGACGTGCTCCAACGCGTTCTGTCTCCTGGTGGCTCCGACTCCGGATCCTCAGGATTGATTACCCCAACCCGCCTTCCAACTTCGCTTCCACGGACTCTTGGCAACGTGTCAAGGCCGCGAACAAGCAGCGCTCCCATCCAATCCTCACCACTTACCGGCGCCTTTCCTTCCCCGGCAATCTACAGCAGTGGCACTGCTTTTCCGTATCCCATCCCGTCGACTCCAGTGTCGTCAACCAATCCAGTGACATCAGTTCCAGCAGTCGATCTATCGGCCACCACTTCTTCGCTTGACTCCCAGAAGCGAATCTCTGCACCAACTTCGCAACCGCTGCCTCCATCTGCGGCGCTGTACATGTATCGCCCTCTGCCTGCCGCCCCATCTCCCCCATCACGAAGTACGCCGTCACCTCTTCCACCTCCGGTCGCAGAAGAGGCCACCATCCCTGCATCTCTGACGTCGACGATGTCGTCGCTGGGCGAAATGAAAGACACGGGCGTGAATCCAACGCGCACGTCTTCTCTGAAAACGTCGCAAGCGCGCGCTTTGCCAACAGCGGCCGTTCCGACGTTGAAGCCGGTAGTGGAGGAAATATCTCAAAGCGAACAATCTCCCACTACACTGGCACCCGCGCAAAACCTCGCACCCCCCAGCGACGGCGGCGACGCCTCTGCATCCTTACGCCCGGACTCGTCCTCTCCACCACCGCTCCAGACGCTTACGTTTGCGCACCGCGGGCACCGCTCGAGCGTCCCGGCGACCCCGCGCACGGCGGCGCGCAACAAGCTCGTGTCGACGCAGCTCCTCCCGCGCACCTCGTCCGTCGCGGCCTCGCTGTCACTGGCCACCGGCGACCTCGGCATCCTCGACATCCGCTCGCCGACGTTGTCGCTGTCGGGCATGTCGCTGTCGGGCGTGTCGAGCGGCGGAGGATCGGCCGCGGCCGCGGCCACGTCGGCGTCCGACGCCGCCGCCGCGAGGGCGAACGGCCTGCACTCGCCGAACGAGCTCGCCGCCGCCGCCGCGATCGTCCTGGCCGGCGTGCCCGCCAGGCTCGTTACGGCCGCGCTTCCGAAGAGCAGCGCGGACGACGCCCACCAACACCGCGCGGCGGTCGCCGACTCTGCCGCGTCGGCCGCGAGCGGGGACGACCGCCGGCCGACGGACGGCGACGGTGGCTCGACCGAGCGTTCCCGGCAGCGCGAGGAGGTCCTTGCGACGGCGGGCACGGCGGAGTGCCTTCTCGGTCACGAAGACTGCGCCATGTGGACGAGGGCGATGCACAACCCGCTCATGATGGCGGCCCTCGAGAGCGGCAAGTTTTCGTACTTGGCCTTGGACTTTTTGTGAGTTGACGAGGTTTCCTTTCCTTTTTTTTTTTTTTTTTTTTTTTTTTTTTGGGTGAAGTCCCTTGCATGAGACATTCTGACGCGCGGTTACCCTTTTTCTCTATTCTCGTCAAATTGTAGGAACCTCTGCTTGCAGTGGGACCCGCGCAGGCGCGCGACTGCCACCGAGCTCCTGCAGCACCCGTTCCTGGCTCAGGTTGTGTGGGACTATCGTGAACACTACAGCGAAGGGCCCGTTTCGTGAGGGAGGCGGGGGTGGGCGTTTGTTCTTTCCTGGCGGTGGGACAGTCGGAGTATGCGGAACGAGGGGCGCTCGCTCGCTGCGACGGTTGCGAGTTTTTTGAGAGTCTTGCGCTGGATTATTAACATGGGATTTGCAACGATTTGCGGTCCGTTGCAATGCTGTGGCTGCCAGCCGGAGGCGGGGAGCGCGCTTACGCGGTTTGTTCCCTCTTCCTTTCTATGATGCTTGGGGAGCTTTGTTCCCTGCCTTTTTTTTTTTTTTTTTTTTTTTTTTTTTTTGTTTCCGTGCCTGTTTTCTGTGTCGTCGTCCTCGTTGGTCTCTCCAATTCATTTTTTTTTCTTCGTGTTTGTTTCATTCCCCTATTTTGCGTTTCCACCCGTAATGCGTACTACAAACTGCAAGAGTTCTGGCAAAGTAACGATTTGGTCGCCTTGACCTGACTGCCACTGCAAGTCGTCCAGCGCGAACTTCGCCTGCTTGCCAGGCCAGAGTGTTTGGGGAGACTCTTTTTACTTTTGGATGCCGGCTTTGGAAGGCGAAAAATTCAGAATGAAGGGATAGAATGGGTTCTTTGGACACTTTGGGGGGGACGACCGCCCCGAGGTTGCAGGCAACGAGGGGGAGGGTGCGAGGTGAGTGAGAGAAAACGCAGCAAAAGAAAGTAGAGGGGAATGGCTGAAGAAAACTGTTTTACAGGCGGAATTGGGCACAGCAGCGGCTAGCGAGTGTCAAGTGGAAAAGAGAGACACATGGAACCAAAAAAGTCAAGGAAAAGTCTGCGACAACGTGCGGCTGTCAAATGTTTGCTGCATCGCTTAGGCGTAGCAGCAAGAGACGGGGCAGCTTGTAGGCACAGAATGAAAAGGTGAAAAGAGAGTGATAGAAAACAGCCATTGAAAAAAAAAGAGAAAAAAAAAGAGTACACGTAGAAAAAATGAGAGTGGACGACGACCCCACTTTCCCGCGCGCTTTTTCAGCGGTGCAAGTCGAAGCGGTCGAGCTCCATGACCTTTTGCCACGCGGCGGCAAAGTCGCTCACAAACCTGCCCTCGGCGCCCTTCTGGGCGTACACCTCGGCGACGGCGCGCAGCTGCGAGTTGGAGCCAAACACCAAGTCGGCGCGCGTGGCGGTCCAGCACACCTTGCCGGTGGCGCGGTCCTTGCCCTCGAACAGGGCCGGCAGCGGGCCCGCGGCGTCGGGGGCCGGGGCCCAGTCGTTCTTCATGTCGAGCAAGTTGACGAAAAAGTCCGGCGCGAGGGTGCCCGGGCGGGAGGTGAGCACGCCTGCGTTGTTGTGGGCGGCGGAGACGCCGAGGGCGCGGAGGCCGCCGACGAGCACGGTCATTTCGGGGGCGGAGAGGTTGAGCAGCTGGGCCCTGTCGAGCAGCATCTCCTCGGGCGAGAGCGCCTTGATGGCGCGCTTTGAGAGGAAGTTTCGGAAGCCGTCTGCGAGCGGCTCGAGCGGGGCGAATCCCTCGACGTCGGTGTGCGCGGCGTCGGCGTCGACGCGGCCGGGGGTGAATCCAACGGCGACGGGCTTGCCGGCGGCGGCCGCGGCCTTTTCGACGGCGGCGCCGCCGGCGAGGACGATGAGGTCTGCGATCGAGACCTGTTTGGGCGCGTGGGCGGCGTTGAATTTCGCGCGGACGGGCTCGAGCGCGGCGAGGACTTTGGCGACGAGGGGCGGGTTGTTGGCTTCCCAGTCCTTTTGCGGGGCGAGGCGGATGCGCGCGCCGTTGGCGCCGCCGCGCTTGTCGGAGCCGCGGAAGCTGGAGGCGGACGCCCACGCCGTGAAGACGAGGTCGCTCGTCGACAGGCCGGTCGCCAGCACGTCGGCTTTGAGCGCGGCAATGTCCGCCGCGTCGATCAGGGGGTGCGTGCACTTTGGCAGTGGGTCTTGCCACAGCAGGTCTTCGGCGGGGATCAGGGGGCCGACGTATCTGTTGATTGAGATTGCGAGCGAGTTGGGTGGCAATTCAGAGAAACCGAAAATAAAAAAAGGAAGAAAAAAAAAAACCTGTTGGAAAAAACGAAAAAAAAAAAGCATACCTCGACTTTGGTCCCATGTCACGGTGGGTCAGCTTGAACCAGGCGCGGGCAAAGGCGTCGGCAAACTCTGCGTGGTTCTCGCGGAAGCGGCGCGAGATCTTTTCGTAGGCCGGGTCGAAGCGCAGGGCCAAGTCGGTGGTGAACATGACGGGGGCAAACTTTGGCTTTTCGCAGTCGGCGTGGGGGGCGGGGGCGTAGTGCTCGTCCTTGAGGTTCTTCGGGGTCCACTGCTGGGCGCCGGCGGGGCTGTTGGTCAGCTCCCACTCGTAGTCGAACAGCATCTTAAAGTAGTAGTCGTCCCACTTCGTCGGCGTCGGCGTCCACGCGCCTTCGAGGCCGGACGTGATGGCGTGCGCGCCCTTGCCCGACTTGTACTTGTTCTTCCAGCCGAGGCCCATCTCCTCGATGGGCGCGCCCTCGGGCTCGGGCCCAACGTTACTGGCGGGGCCAGCGCCGTGTGCCTTGCCGAAGGTGTGTCCGCCGGCAATCAGCGCGACGGTCTCGTAGTCGTTCATTGCCATCCTTCCAAACGTCTCGCGGATGTCGCGGGCGGCAGCGAGCGGGTCAGGTTTGCCGTTGGGGCCCTCGGGGTTGACGTAGATGAGGCCCATCTGGACGGCGGCGAGCGGGTTGTCGAGGTCGCGGTCGCCCGAGTAGCGGCGGTCGTCCAGCCAAATGTCCTCGGGCCCCCAGTAGACGTCGTCCTCGGGCTCCCAGTGGTCCTCGCGGCCGAACGAAAAGCCGAACGTCTTGAAGCCCATGGACTCGAGCGCGACGTTGCCGGCGAGGATGTTGAGGTCGCCCCACGAGATGGCGTTGCCGTATTTTTGCTTGATGGGCCACAGCAGTCGCCGCGCCTTGTCCAGGTTGCCGTTGTCGGGCCACGAGTTGAGCGGCGCGAAGCGCATCGTGCCGGTGCCGGCGCCGCCGCGGCCGTCGCCGACGCGGTAGGTGCCGGCGGCGTGCCAGGCCAGACGGATGAAGAGGCCGCCGTAGTGGCCGTAGTCCGCCGGCCACCACGGCTGCGAGTCGGTCATGAGGGCGTGGAGGTCTTTTTTCACGGCCTCGACGTCCAGCTTCTTCAGCTCCTCGGTGTATTTAAAGTCTTTGCCGAGGGGGTTGAGCTGCGGGACGTTTTGGTGGAGGAGCTTCAGGTTGAGCTGGTTGGGCCACCAGTCCTTGTTGGACCGGCCTCCAAGTTTGGTGTGCCTCGGGCCCGTGATGCCAGTCACGGGACAAACTGCCTCACTGATTGAGAATGGGTTCGAAGATGTGGGTTGGGTGGGTGTCGTGTGGTTGAGAGAGACGGTGTGGACGAGGGCAGTTCGCAGTGCGCAGTGGATTGCGGGTGGTGCACGACCGTCAGAGGTAAATGGGAAAAGGGGGGTTAATTCACAGAAATCATCATTTGGTTCTCCAGCGCGGAGCCAACGACGGGGTTGGGCATCTCACAGGGAGGGCAAGTTGGATTTTGGAAGGGGAGAGTGGGGTTCGTGCACCCACAGCACGACGTGGGTGACTAGGTGACGCAGCCATGCAGCCGAGCGAGGGGGGAGGGGGTAGAGCGGGCGGGGACGATTCACTCACGTTGAAGCCATAGTTCGTTATTTAAGTGCGAGTGAGTGTGAGTGGGAGCGCGGTGGGTGGGTAGGTAAGTCGATACAGAGAGCTCTCGCGGTGCGCGAAAGAGAGTGAATGATAATACGAGGGAGAGGAGCGTTCTTTTCTTTATATACTAAACAATAGAATGGGGGTTATTAATGACGTTGGCTGCGTGTGTGTGCGTGTGTGCGCGTGTGTGCGTGTGTGTGTGTGTGTGTGTGTTGGGCCGGCCGCGGGCGGGGGAGGGCGGGGGGGTCGGGGGGGCGTGTGGGGGGAGGGGTATGTTGGTTGGTTCACGCGACCCCGTCCAAACCCGCCTCCCCCTTGCTCTCTGTCTCTGTCTCTGTCTCGCTCGTCTGCTGTCTGCTGGGCCACCAACTCCTCTTCCACGGCCGTTTGTCATGCATTTCGTCCCCTTCCTTCTTCAAATAAACCACAAAACGCAAAAGATGTGGAACGAAAGCAACAAATTAGTGTTTAGTTTTCCGTATGTAAAAAAAAATGTACCCGCAGCCCCCTTCCTTTCCCCCCCACATTGTCTGCCTTGTGCGAACCGCGCCAGTTAGCCCAGAAAACGATCCGCCACACGCTAGCATTAGTGGCACCTTGAACAGCACAACGAAATACAGAGGTAGGCGCAATACAGCTTCTTGCCTTGATACTTTCTGAATGCGTTATTAATCTGTACACAACATTGCCCTACGCATACAAAAAGAGTAAGAGTGAATATGCCTGCAATATTAAATCAACTGTGTGAAGACAGGGAGAGAGAGAGAGAGAGAGAGAGAGAGTGTGTGTGTGTGTGTGTGTGTGTGTGAGAGAGAGAGAGAGAGAGAGAGAGAGAGACAACCCGAGAGCCTCGTCGGCCACCTGACATTCTTGCTGTTCGTTCCAACAAGCAAACAAATCAAAAAAAAAAAAAAGGAGTGGGCTTCCCGCAGACAATTCTCCTTTCTGCCCTCTTTTGGTGTTAAGGGTGTCATGAGGCCCTCCCGTTGGCTCAGTAAATTGAAAGCTCTGTCTCTCTATCACTTCTCTCTGTCTCTTTCACACACTCTCTCTGTCTCTCTCTCTATCCCGCCTCTCGACCTCCCTGTCTCTCTCTCAGTTGATGTTTTCGCTCGGGCCCACCACCACCACGACGACCACGGGGTCTTTCCTCAAAAATTTCTTTCCTCAATCGCCTTTGTAATATTAATACACACCGGCCGAGGCGATCGGCGATCGCCCATGAGTCCGCTCCCCCGCCCCCCCACACCCCCCGCCGCGCCACCCCCACAAGTACCGGGCCAAACAAACCAAGTAGAGACAGATAGAGACAAAGAGTGGCCCCCCCAACCACACGCACACACACACCCGCAACGCTACATTTGCGATGGTTTCTGCGCACTCTGTGCTGGGTTGCTGCAGGTGCTTGCATGTGCAGCCAGCACTACGTTTTTCATTCCACCGCCCTCTCTTCCGATCGGCGATCCCAGTTCGCATGCCTGGCTGGTGGGGAAAGAGAGCTGGAGAGATTATTGAAGGGCGAGATAAGAGAGAGAGAGAGAGAGAGAGAGAGAGTGAGAGAGAGAGAAAGAGAGAGAGAGCGTGTGTGTGTGTGTGTGTGTGTGTTTGTGTGTATGTGGGTATGTGCATGTGTGTTGCTTTGTCCAACCGACAAATGAATGAATGGATAAGGATGATGCGGGGCAATCATGCGGGGACACTTGCGAGCGACAGCAAGAATAATGCCACAAACGCGAACCCCAGCCCCCACCGTTCCCGGACCGCGCCCTTCTCCTTCTTTCTGTTCTTCGGGGTGCTTTTCGGACCGTTGCAAGTTGTCGCCGGTCGTCTTCCCCTCGGGCGCTCTCCAGATAGAGCGGTTCGGGTGTTTTTCGATTGTTCAGTTTTTGGGGGGAGGTTCCGCTCCCCCCCGTCTTCCGCTTCCGCGGGTTACTAACCGATGCTTCTTCCCATTTGATTCGCCTCAGGTCTCGCCCAGCGCGAGCCCCGTTGCACATCGCACGCGATCGAGGGTGCTCTTTGAACGCGCCTGAAGCAAGCAGGGAAGATAGAAGACAACGGACACGCAGATTCTCGGACGTTCCACTCGTCCTGGATCGCATTCAGAAGTTAACGAATTTGACGAAAAACGTCAAGCTCCATGCCCGCTTCAGCGCGGACGGCCGGCGGTGCTGGTCAGTTTTGGTACGTAGAGACTAAAAACTTTGTTTGCGTTTGGCTAACATCACAAACGTCTGTCTCGTTTCTTCTCTTCGTCCACGTCACGTTATTAGTGCTGCATGAGACCATGGCCTAAAGTGCAAATGGCACTTTGATCTTCCCTCGCTCTCCGAAACTCCAGTACTCGCAATCTAAGTGCATGCTTATTCCTAAGAAGGGGATCCTTGGGTCTCGTCATGATTATGTTGGTCGCAGCATAACAACGTAACCCGATAATGAACGCGCCCCCGCCTGCCCGCTCACCCGCCCGCCCGCCCAGCCCACTAGGTTCCCGCGAGTAGTAATCCCCTTCGATCTCACGGATCTACAATTGCAGCAACGTCCATGGAAGTCTCTGGTTCTTTTCCCAGTTTCTCTAACATCCCTTGGAAAAAACAAACCCGCGTGAGCCGTGCACAGCTCGCTCCCCTCGCTCTCCACTAACCGGGGCGCTGGCCTCCTGTCAGCAGCCTGCGGGCTCGCATTGAACCATTCCTTTTCGCTCACTAGCTTGCTCGCTACGCTCTCCCCGTCCCGCGGGCTAGCTTTGTAACATTTGAGCATCCTCGCAGACAACTATTTACGGATCAATTTTTAAAATACTACTTGAGGCTTCCGAAGGCGTGCTGCCTGAGAGTGAAAATCATACGAAGGACTACGGCGTGCCACTTTATCCTGAACACCGAAGGTCTTGGAGACTGCGAATTTACTGCATCAACTTCAACGGCGCTGTCTGTCTGGCCATTGGCATTCCGGCTGTCGACTCCTGCGCCAGTCAGCGCGACGCCATTCACCAGCAACGTATTAGGCACGTACCGCCACGACAGGACCCAGCCGCTCCCGCCGGGCCTGCCCTCGGCCAAGCCCCGGCTCATGCACAACCAGCGCCCGCACCCGCACGGCCCGCCGCTGTAAACACGGCAGCAGCTGCCCCCCATTGTGCAGCCAAGACCTGCCCTTTGGCTGAGCCGGTGGTGGAGGCCACAGTTCCCCCCCAAACGGCCCCGGCCCCCCTTTGGACCAATCTAGCCGCGATACTGGAGCCCCGCTGCACCCCCGCTGGTCTCGTGGGATGCTCTTTGATCCTCAAGAATCTAATACCGGTGGTACCGCTGCCGACGCGGAAACTGCTGCTCCCTTACCCTGCCGCCAGCCAACGACCCAAAGTACCAAGAGCTTGAGGCCGCTCTCAGAAAGGCAATCCCTTGGAAGATTGTCCACACCATCCGTCTCGGCAAGATTGCACGGTACCTTCGACGCCATCCAAACAAGCCCTTCACTCCTTCACGCGGTCTCTTCTCTCTGGCATCGAAATTGGCGTTTGGTACAGTGACGAGTTCACCTTCTCACCTGGAAGAGCCAAGGCTACTGTGCACTACCGAAAACACGGCGAGAACCTCGAAAAATGCCTTCTCACCGAAGAACAGGCGGGCCGTACACAAAACTCCCTGCCCTACCGCTCCACAGTCTCCCTTTGAACAAAACAAGCATCGTCTTATTCACAACCTGTCCTTCCCCTGTGGCAACTCCGTCAATGATCACATTTCGGCTCCCACGCACGCGTCCGCTACAACCCACTCATTGACTTCATTCCCATACTCATCTGGATGCACCGACACTCGAAACGCGGATACACACTCGTGCTGTGGAAAATCGACTGCTCTGCCGCCTTCCCACAGGTTCCAGCCCACCCCGTCAACCAAGCCATGCAAGTGATACTATTCCGCAGCGAATTCTTCCTGGGCCATTGTCTGAGCTTTGGGTCTCGCTCTGGCCCCTACCTCTTCACTCAGCTCAGCTGGGTTGATGACTTGTATGGAGCATGCTTCCAACCCACCGGTGACGTCCCACACACAAAGCCTGCCGAACTTGTCGCAGTCGAAGACCTCCTTGACGTCCTTGAGCTGCCACACGCAAAGACGGCTTGGGGTGTTAGGTGGAACTGACTGGTTAGCAGCAAGAGGCACAAGATGGACCCAGGCGCTGGCTTGCGCTGTAGTCAAATACTCCAAGTATTAAGTGAACAGAAACCAGCAATTCCATTCCCACCCCTCCCCACAGTCCCCATCACCACCTCTGACCTCTACCAGCTCGCAAACTTGCTGCTGCGTACCGACCCACACAGACCGCTCATGCTGGCCCTTGCGGCTGAAGCCTTCTCTGGACTTCATCACCTCGCTGAACTACTTGACAAGCGTGACTGTCCCATCGCAGAATCTGACTGGACTCCGTCAACTTCTCCGCTCTCAATCTCACCTACTACCTCCATTACACTAAAGTGGACAAGGGCAATTGATCTTTCTTTCTTTCAACTCCACCAATGATCCCAGCACAGATCCAATCGTCCGACTTCATCGCTATCTTCGACACCACCCAGCTTCCAACAACCCCGCCCTCTTCTTAAAATGCAACGGCTCGGTCCCCAGGAAGTCATGGTTCCTGCCTGTCCCCCAATCCACTCTCGGCCCCACCTTCACCAGCAAGTCTTTCCGCTCTGGCGGCGCAACATTCCTTGCTGAGCAAGGGCACCCTGCGTCTTACATCAGGAGGGTAAAAAAAAATTGAGTCATCGACAGAGAATGCGTCCTGTTTCTTACATCGTCCCAACATCCGAACATTAAGCTTTCGATAGGCTTGGGGAGTGTGAGCGGGAAGATTTGCGGGAAGATTTGCGACCACGCTGACGTGGTTCCTGCGTGGAACCACAGTCGAGCCAAGTGGTTCGGAACAAGCGGAATGAAGAACATTCTGTCACGTTTGAGGTTGCCAGAGTAGCGACAGACACTTGTTGTCCGACTTTTGTGGAAACGAATGTCGCGGACGCTTCGTGGGAAATGCTGTACCTACACCAGCTAGCGCTGCACAATCGGTGGACATGGTACTTTTCTTTGTCGACGACTACTGCTCGATTGCCCGTCTTTGCTGCTCCTCAACACACTGGGCACACGATGCCGCGATTGATGGACGCTCAGGTAAGATGGTAGTCAGGCGTCAGTTGAGCCAATCTATTTTGTCCAGGAACGTGCTTGTATCCAAAAAAGAAACCCTCTGATATCCGCCGTAATTTATGTCATGGTGCCCAAGCTTTCAGAAACGTTGTGGACATTCCACTTCAGATATCCAGGTTTCCGACAGAGATACAGATTTTTGTAATGTCCTCTCAGGGTCTGGCGGGTTGATAGTCCTTTGCGGTGGGTGAACCAAGAGCGATGAAGAAGCTGAACTCCGTGTCACCTCAACCGATAGCTAGTAGCTTTTTGTTCGCATGACTTTAGACCCTAATCACTCCGGAAACGAGGCGCTGCCAAAAGGTGCCGCACGGATCGGGATGATGTTCACGTGATGCTTGGGACCGGCTGCTCCCATCACGTGCAATTAAGGCTGTCTCTCTCTCTCTCTCTCTCTCTCTCTCTCTCTCGCTCTCTCCCCCCCCTCTCTCTCTCTCCCCCTCTCTGTCCCTGTCTGTCTCTGTCCGTCTCTCTCCAGCACGTGAACGTGTTACATACAACCAACTTTCTCCTCTTCGGCGATCGCCGCCTCCACCACCCGACGAGGGCCTTACTCCACTATTTGTTGCCGTCGTACCCCAAAAGCAGGAGGGGGGAGTCTGAGCTCCTTCTTGCCCGTCCCCTCAACCCGTTACCCACTACTACTACTCTACTGCAAGCCGGAAGCAACGAACTACTCGCCCCCATTCAACCCTCGAATGGCGTCTTGTTCCTCTTCTTCTTCTTTCGACCCCGCCGGTGGCGGTGGCGGTGGCGGCGGTAACAACAATCAGCACGGCTTTCACCGTCGGCAGCACCGCCAGATCGACGACCACGACGACGACGACTACCTCGACGACTCGTTGCACAACAACGGCTTCGGCCCCAATCCCTCCCCTGCCCCGCCGGCCCACGCTGCGGCCGCCACGGCCCCGAAAGATGCCAAGTTCCCAGGCGACCCACAGCCTGCCCGTCCATTCACCCCAACTTCGATCGACGACGACGACGCCCGCAACGCCTCGCCGGCCCGCCAACAGCCGCATCAACACCTCACGCACCAGCAGGGTGACAGCGGCCCCACTGCGGCGGCGGCGGCCGCCGTCACCGCGCAGCTCCAACAGCAGCAGCAGAGCCACACCGACGCCATGGCCGATCCAGCGGCCCTCGCACGCCTGGCGCTCTCGCTACTCCAAGCCGCCGCCTACGACGCGCTGTTTGCGCTGTCGTCGTCGTTCCTCCGCGAGCGCGTCACGGCCCTCGACTCGCTCGTCTACCACGACAAGTTGTTCCTCTACCGCTGGGGTGCCGCCGCTGCCGCCGACGCCGCCGACGCGGACGCCGCAGACCTCGACGCCCTGCGCGATCTGCTCTCGGCCGTCTCGCCCGAGTCGGCCGCCGCCGCGACCGCCGTCGTGTACCGGACGTGGGACGAGGAAACGACGCTCGCCGCCGTGCCGTTCTTTGCCGGGATCGGCGGCGGTGGCGGCGGTGGTGGCGGTGAGGCCATCGTCATCGTGCTAATGCAAGGCGGGGCCGGAGGCGGCGGCGGCGGTTCCGGCGGGGGTGTGTGGCGGTACCACGACGTGAAGCGGACCGCTGACTTTTCCGACGAGTACTGCGCGGCGTCGGGGTCGGCGTGGTCCGCGACGCTGGCGCAGGCGCGCGCGCGGTACGACGCGCTGCAACGGTGCGCGAGCGAAGCGTCGCTGGCGCGGCTCGGCGCCGCGGGTGCGACGGCGCTCGAGGACGCCGAGTACTGGGCGTCGTATGATCTCGTCGAGGCCCGCGCCAAGGGCAAGGCGGCGGCGGCGGGGACCGCTGCACTGACGGTCGGCGGCGACGACGCGGACGCCGACGACAGCGACGACGACTACTGGGGCGCCTACGACGAACAGGCGTCCCGGTTTTGATCGTTTTTTTCCGCTGATTCTTGCGTCTGTTCCTTCACTCCGCGTACACCCAGTATCATTTCTTGCTCCTTTGCTGGACGCTGCTTTCCCGGGGGCTGGGGGGTTTACTTTTATTCTTTTGTATCTCATTTCCATCTCCATTAAAAGACCCGTTAGCAAGTTCAGGAATCTTCTGTTTCTTGGGGTTTTCTCTGTCTCCAGAGCAAGTGATAGAGAAAGCAAGCTGGGATGCAGCCTTTCGGAACAGACCGGGGGGATGTTGGACGGCGGGACCGTCATGAGCCACCCTGCGCTGTGCTGCGATTGGGGGAGAAGTGGAATTCACCGCGACATTTTTGACAAGGCTGTCGCTTTTGCAGGTGGTGCAGGTGGAAATCTACAATAAAGGCTACAACATCCAAACCGAGGTTTTTTGCCATGGGAGAAGGGTAAGTTTTACCAAGCTGGCTCGACAAAGGTCACCTTCAGCTTAAAATCCTTTCTGGCAATTTACTCTACTGGATCGTTCCAGTGATTCTCCTCCCCCACCCCCGAAAAAACTGTCCAGCATGCTGTAGGCATAAAGCACTGGGCGCGATGATTGCAACTGTTGAGATGTCTTGTAAAGGGCAGAGCTGTTGCACATTCATAATGAGAAAAACAACATCGAAAGGAAAAACGAAGAGCATCTTCACCGCTGCTCTTTCTTGGAATTTTTTTTTTTTTGGCCCAGCTCCATTGGCTCGAGTCTCATACTCAATCTCCTCATACATTTTTGAGAACAACAACTTTAAAGTTTGAAGAATGGGGGGGCTTTTTAGTTCAAATAAAAAAATTGATACATAGCCAAATAGTAAGGTCTTGGAAAAGGTAATGTTTCGACCTCCGCTTGAACGAAAAAATCCTTGGGAGGTTGAGTTTGACCCACGATAATACTGGCCGTTCATCACTACTAAGATTCTAATGGTCACCAGATGGCAGAACTGAGAATTCATCAGAAACGGCAATCATTACACATTCTGTAAACAGTCTAATCTGAGTGAGTGAGTGGAAGGAGTGAATGAAGTGGAGATGTGTGTTTGTGGGTGGTCCTTCTCCCCAACTTGGAGAGAAAGGAGAAAAAAAACCTCTGTTTTGAATTATTGGTACATGATGATGATATACACGCTGTAATAGTTGCTAGGCAAGCGTGACCGGCACAGGGTAAAAACCTCTCCTATATTATCTGCTTGAGCAGAGGAGGAGGAAAACTGTTGACACCGGGTTTCTGTTCCACTTAATGCTCGGAGTATTTGTCATCAGCGCAAGCCAGCGCCGAGGTCTGCATTGGTGGTGGCTTGCTCTCCCATGGGCATTGTGAGAATGATAACTGACAGTCACAATAGGTTCGGGTCTGTCTTGTGCCTCTTGCTGCTAACCAGTCAGTTCCGCCTAACACATACTGTTGGTTTCTAGTTGCCATCTTCACAGCCGAATTCAACTGCCAGAAGATCAGAAGACCAGGACATAGGTTCTTCTGTTGTGCAGAGAGGAGGAGCGGGGGTGGGGCTGGGGTTGAAGAGAGACCACAACCCGTACTGCATTGTTTCTTTCTTCTACTTTTTTGCACCGTGTCCGTTCATCTTTGCCAATACCTTTCCACGTTTGGTCCCAATCCACCCCTTTAAACTAGTTCTTTTTTCGTATCTTTCGTTTTTTTTTTTTTTTTTTTTTTTTGCGGGGGGAAGGTGCACGGTTGTAGGTACAATTGCAGGAACTGGAAACTGACGCGAGACGGCACTGCATGACGTGGGGAGTGGGGAGGAAGTGCTGAGGGACAGGTGAGCGGGCGGTGGGACATCGAGAAAAAAAAAAGATCCTTGAGGAGGACACGGGTACAAACGTTGGACGGATAGTTGGCAAGTAAACACTGAGTGAAGCGCTTGAGGACAAAAGAGGGGCTGTGGTACAAAAGGGCACGACGCAAAGGCAAGCCGAACATGTAGCCATGTGCAAAGGCACAGGAAGGCAAGGAAGGGATTCCTTCATTTCAGAAATCCCCACCTCGCGTGACTGCCCCCTTTCTGCACCTGCCCTTCGCGGGGAGAGAGGTGGAAAATGACTGTAGAGAGAATAAAAGAAACAAAAATAACAAATAGCGGAGACAGGGGATCGAGGACGGGGGACCAAAAAGGTGAGTTTGGGACAAGTAAAAAAAAGCAGTAAAGGAGGCAAAAAAGAATCAGAATCACACAACCCTTGGCTCACATCAAATCAATGAAAAGTGCTAAATATAAAAACAAGAACTGGGAACAACAAAGGGAGGGGGGGAGATTTTCGGGAAGGGGTCAAGGGAAATCGATTCAACTAAGCCGCTGGCACGGCCATTAATTCAGCCAACGTAGTTTGGCAGCGACGACCGGCGCGACGAGACTACAATCGTTAAGGGTTAGGCGTACCGGCAAAAGATAAAGGTAAGGTCACGAACACTTACAGAGTCGTTCGATGAGAGGATCCCGGACTGGTGTGCCTGTCGAATTGACTCGAGCCACCCATTGCATCTCTCGAGAAACGTCATACATTTTTGGCTCAACGGTCTGGAATCTGTGAACAGGAAAAGGTGAATTGGAATATAAGGAAAACGGTCGTCCATTTGCTCTGCTTGACCGAGAAGGCGATGGGGATGACCAGCGCTTTTGCCAGAAGGGCAAGTTTTAAGTAGAGATACACACCTTGCAGGATCAGCAAGGCCTGCCATGACCTTGACTTCGCGCTCTGAGCTCCAACAACCGATCCTGCCATCCTCAAACACTTTTACGCGACGAGGACCGAGCCCCCACCATGCGCCTCCTCCGGCTGCCCCTGGAGCTAGACCACGCACTGGCTCGAGGCCAGGCAGGGCAAACGCAAGAAGCGACGAGTCGCGAGCAATCGTGACCAAGGTGGGAACGCCATGCACGATGGACACCCCAGCAGCGATGATGAGTGAACCAGGGCCACGAGGGACGGTGGTGTTGCCATTGGAGAACTGTTGCGAAGACGAAATAGAGCCGTTGATGCTGCCGCCCGCGATGCCACCGCCGCTAACGTTTTGCGCATCTATTCTCGGAGACACAGAAGGTGTGGGGCCAAAAACCGCCCTCTCTAGAGCCCCCGTCACGGAACCGATAATGCCTTCCGCGCTGGACGCAGCGGAAGACAAGGACGAGGAGCCTGGAATCGAAATGAACGGATGAGGGGGTACGTGCTCAAGTGATCGAGCGGCGATGCAGCGAGGCGGGCGGTTCGGTTCGAGCAAAAGAACCTCTGCTCGACGAGAACCAGTCAATATGAAGAAGTTCTCTGCCACGTGTTGTCGGGCTGAGTCGTCACTGAGAGACGCAACCGCTGGATCGTGCCCGCCATCAGCATGATGTCCTTTGGACGCCTCGCCCCCACGCCGTTTGTGCAAACGATTGTGCTGCTGTGTGACAATTTCGCCCGAGCTGTTGAGAACTGTTATGTTTAAAGGCCGGTTGTAGTTTGACGCGTCGTTCGGTTCAAACTGAGACATGATTGTGGTCTTCGACGATCGCAGTGGGGTTCGGCGCAAGGAGCATCGCGGGACGTTTGGGCCCGCTGAATTCAGAGTGATTACGTACAGGAACCACCTTCCGTCCGCTGTACCAACACAGAGCACGGGCTTGATTGACGTCTCTGGTTTTTTTTTTTTTCATTGAGGAGTGTAAGTACAACGCCAATTTATCGAAGTTGAACGCACCTTTATCAACGTAAGTTTCACAAAAGTGAAGAATTACAACTTCGTTCGGCGCACCGTTGTGTAAAATCCCGAAGCTGTCGGTGAGTACCGTTTTTCCAGTCAAGATATCTACGACGCAGAGGGTGCCGTCCACAAGTCCTGTTGCCAGACTGTGATTTGATGAAGTTAAGAAGGGATTAAGTAAGATAAGACCAAGAAGTGGAGCAACGAGAATGCACTGACATATTCAACCACCCAGCGTACGAAGATACCACCACTGCATCTGTGTAGGTGGCTTGGGCGATAGTCGCCCAACCCGGAATCAAAGTCGCTCCATTTTTCCCCTTTTTGAAACGGTCGACAATAACAGTTGGAGGGATAGAGGTGGACTGGCCTGTCTCAGGTCCCGAACTTGCAGCACCCTGCCGGCTTTCGGAAAAGCCGGTCACGTTTGGAGGGTTTGGGCTCTCTTTGCGAAACACGCTTCCCCACACTCCAACCGACGCATTCGGCGACGACGGCTGCAGCACCGGAGAATGTGGAAGACTGCCATTTCCACCGGCAAGAAGAAGTGAGTTCGTCTTGGTTGCTGCAAGAGTTGGACTGGTGTCAGTGGGAGATGGACCCACAACTCCGCCTCCTCCAATAGACCCTGAGGGGCTCGGAATGGAGCCATTGAGGGACGGCGTTCGAGATGATGTGGAGTACCCATTACCATCGTGAGGGCCATCATCATCCAAATCGATAAGGGATCCCGTGCCGTCGACCCCGTGAGGCGCTAATTTGCGCATGAGCAACTCCATTTCCTCATTGGACATTTCCTGCAGCCCTCCGTCAGAAATTGACGTTGGTGAATGATCCCCCGAATTCGATGTCAATGGTAAAGAAGTTGGAGCAGAAGATGGCAAGACTTGCACGCTCTGGGTCCGTTTGGGGTAAGGTCGCGCTGGGATACTGTTTGCGGCGGTGCCCTTTCCGGAGGATTGTGATGCTGAGCTTGTTCGCGGTTTGATAGATCGCGAAGAGTTGGCCGAGTTGGACTTCGCTGCGTCATGCGCAAAATACTTTCGCGGGAATGTAGCTGACGAAAGTGTAAGGACTGCAGCCTGGGATGCCGGTGCAGGTGATGCTTCGGCCTCCTTCAGCGACACATATCTAAGAACAACTACTGCAACACCAGAAGCGACCGTAATTGATCTCTGGGATCCGTCAAACCAAACATGTGTTGGCACGGGGGAGGCGCCAGTGGGTCGATTCAGTGTGATTAAATGAGTCAGGGGTAGAGTCACAAGCGGGACAGGCGGAGACGGTGACGCAAAAGGTGTCGGATCTGGATGCCAGAAGCGTAGTGTCGAGTCACAGTGGGCGGTGATCAGAAGGTCTGGTGGTGCTATACGCGAGTAAGACGAGTTTGAGCCCAAGCCGTTCGCCGCTGCTGTCAACGCAGCGGCAATAATTGAGGAGGACGCACTGCCCCCCGTAAGTGGGGTAGGCGGTGCGGAAGACTGAATCAACGGCGTGTTGCTGCTGACATTTTCAATCGCAGCGGAAATTTTTTCCAATTGGGGTGCTGAACACGTCTGCCGCAAATCTTCGAGGAAGGACGGGGATATGGTGTCAATCGAAAAGCCCAAAAGCTCTGGTAACCCAAGAAGAGTGAGTGACGGGGACAGAGATAGCCCTGTAAACGAGTTGACACGCTGGTGGAATGCATGCGACTTAATCGTGCCGGATTCGGTGATGCTAATGATTACAACGTCGTTCGGGGAAACCGCGCATGTCTGAGGCAGCGATGGGTTGGACGGAAGCCGCGAAAAATGGTTGTTGCCCGTGTACTGCACGTGAACAAAGCTGCAAAATTGAATAATGCCTGCGTCATGCGCCAAAACTGCCTTTCGGTTGTCCGTTACATATGGAGAATCTGAGGAAACAGTAAAGATACTGACTCCCCGAAGATCACCACTGCGGTTTCCCCCACTGACAAGAAGGTACGAGATATTCGCAGATGAGGCTGCCGAATCCACTCCCGCGATCCACTCAACCTGATTTATGTTTTGCATATGGCTATCAGACACCGAAGGTGACCCATCCACGGAGCGAATGATCACAGGTTTGTGGCAACTCAATTCAGGTGCCGACATGGGGTCGTCCAGCGACCAAAATGCAAAATACGGGCCTCGGGCTCCCACGACAGCTCGGCCATCAGGCCTCCAGCACGCAGCACTCAGACTTGGGTTGGAAAGTGGCTGCAGGTTGTCGGGTAAAACTTCCAAGGGCTGCTTATCGAGAATCGAGTCCGATGGGTCTGCGAGAGGGAAGACGAACTTGCGGTGTATACTCTTCTTTTCCAAGTTCCAGATCATCATCGGCCCGCCTTTAAATCCAATTAACAGCATATTCGAATCAACAGGACAGACTGACAGTGCCACGACTGCTGTGCTGTCGTCCGCGGCACCGTCACGCGTGAGAACATTTTCCGGGCAGGGGATCGAATACTCTGCCAGTCGATTTCTTTTCAAATCGAAAACGAGCACTTTACCCGAAATCAAGCCGAGGTAAATCCACCCGGATGCTGCGGGTGTCTCTATAGCCGAGATTTCTGCTCCAGCTTTGAAGAGGGGAAGCCTCGGAGTAGCAGTAACCAAGTTCCACACAACAAGCTCATCCCGCTTATTTATGCTGAGAAGAAATCTCTCGCCCACTTTGAAACGAAGCAACTTGATAGGGGAGTTTCGCGAACAGTTTGCCGGAGGGTGGAGGAGAACCTCGAAGTTCGGTGGACTGCCAACAACGAGAATGGTGCCGTCTGACATGCCCACCGCCAAAAGAGATTGCGAGCGATCGTAAGCGACTACAGTCGGGCGTGGCTGGCGAGAAGGAAGACCTAGTCGAGTGAGCGGTGGGAAGAAAGTAGAATTCGTCGGGGCCGACGTCAATGCGGCTGCAGCAGCAGCTACAGCAGGGGAGTAGGAGGACCGTGCAAGAGCGGCTGGTGACGGTGTTGTAACATCCCGAGCGGCTGCCGCGATAAAGGAAAGGGATGACGATATAACCTCCACGGCCGCACTCCCACTGCCGGATCCTTCTCCGTCAAGCAGTTGCGGCTCTGATGGCGACGAGGATTGTGTCGGGGATGTGGGCTGAGCACTTTCCAACTCATCTGATTCGATGTGCGGGTCGAGTTCAGGAGTCGTTGTTATACCAGCTCGGGGCTGGGTTGCAAAGTTGGGAGAAGGACTACGACGGTGGACAGGCTGACGGCCATAGCTAGCATCTGTTGCTGGGTTCGGGCGGAGCGAGCTGGGTGCAGCTGAGGAGATGGATGAACCGACAGAAGACGAAGTCGATGCAAGCGACACGGACGACGCGGATGACGACGAAGAAATTGTTGAGAGTGAACGAGCGGGCTGCTTATGTGGAAGAGGAGGCATGGAAGATGAGTATCCCATGGATGGAGACTCGATGGAGATGGCGGGAACAGCATCCAAGGGAAGTGGCGAGTCTTGGGATGGAGGAGCCGGCGATAACCGGACCCCGCGGTCGAACTGGCCAATTCTGCGAGCGACGACGCCGCCGCCAGCGGTGCCACGGGGGAAGGTTGTCCCACCACCACCACCGCCTCCATCACCACCACCCACCACACTGCTGGCGCCACTTCGAGCTCCCCCGAAAGTGCTGTTGCCGCCACTACTGCTGCTGGTGGGAGTGGTCCAGACAGAGGCGGGGCTGCCGTTGGCGGTGCCGCTGCCGGTCGGTTCTCCTGCTCTGCTGGCTGGGGCAAGGACAGCCATGTGTGCGAAGGCCATCCTCGTCAGTCCAACGAAGGCTGAGAGATCAGAACCGAATTTGTCTGTGTTTTCTTTATTTTTTTTTTTTTTTCTTTTTTTCAAGAAGAAAGAATGATTTGAGCGTTACTGTAACCGTTTGGGCGAAGCACATTCGGGCAACAAGCACGAGGGTATTCGAACAGTCAAACGAGTAAACTAACCAACCATTTGAGGAAGCGTTCGAATAAAGAACTTTCAAATTCATAGAGATAAACCTCAACATGTCAATAACATGAGTCGTGAGTAATTGACACCAAAGGTGGCGAATTGGTCTCTCCTATTTGAAGTTAGAATTGTGCAGTTCTTTCAACCGAAGGACTCTTGCTATTCAGCTCCATAGGAGCATCAACCGTTCATCTTGGTATTTCAAAATAACTCTGCAATTATGCCACCACGTCGATTAGGAGAGAGAGCAATGCCCTTTTCTGGGCGGTTTACTGGGTTGTCCGATTTTTGAGGGACTCCAATTTAAGCTCTGCCTGAGCTCACATTTGACGACTTGGCACATAAGCAGAGGGGCCTTTTTCCAGCGGGTCTTCGTATTTAGCGTTCCTCTTACCTTTTTCACTCCACTTGAAAAAGTTAGTGAACGTGGCGTCACTTGTGCGGCGCCACAAAAAAGCGGCAGGCTGGAGGTGGACGCAGACAAAAAGGAACCTTCGATTCTCCTTCTTTGACACGTCCGATAAATGCAAAAAATTCTCTCTCTTATTTGTTATCTCATCCTTTGGAGTGGCCAGGAAAGGAAAGACGAGCGGCAACACACAAACGGAAGAACAATAGAGAGCGAGAGAGAGAGAGAGAGAGAGAGAGAGAGAGAGAGAGAACCGTTAGAGGCGTCCACCAACCTCGCAAGCATCCCCCAAGTGGCCGTCGTTCGTTCCCAGCTTGCTTTGCTTGTCTGAGAACGAAGGCAATAATCTTGGACGTCGGGAGGTCGGTAAGTCCTTGCGTGGTGTGCGTGGGTGCGTGCGTGTGTGTGTGTGTGTGTGGGAGACGGGTCTGCATGTTGCTGTTGCCCCACATTTCAAAAACTGACCCCAACGGCCCAAGAAAATTTAAAAATATTGTAGAATAACGACCCCATCGTCTCCAACACACGCTCCCTCCGTCCCAACCAACCCAACCCTGCTGATGTCGTCGTCGGCGGGACACAACGTCCCCTCCGGATTGGCCCCCGCTGCCGCGGTCCCTTCTCCTTCTGTTGAACCGAAAATCATCCGCACCTCTTCAGTGCATGCCCACCACTACAATGCCAACAACGCCTCCTCGTACCACGGGGCTCCAACCCCGTCGATCTCGACAGGACCAGTTGGGTCCAGCTCTCGAAGGAACTACGCTGCAATCCCGACTGTCTCGATCACTCCTGCTATCAACACAAGCGTTGCTCGAAACTATGTCCCTCCTCCCACTGAGAATGATGCTCTCCTCAAGCCCCATGGAAGTATCCGTAAGAAGCCCTCATCCAAGAAAGACGGCTGGATCGCTTGGTTCTGGAATGTGATGCGATTCATGGGCCCCGGCTTCATGGTCGGCGTCGGGTACCTTGACCCCGGTATGTTCGGCCAATGGAATACCGATCGTACCCTAACTTTTTGCTCTCCTGTTTTGATTATTGTGAATTAGGAAACTGGGCGACGGACCTCGCATGTGAGTAGGCTCGTTGTCTGCAACCTCTCTGTTTAAGCTCACCACCCTCTTCAGCCGGCTCTGAGTTCGGCTACAGTCTTCTCTACATTGTGTTGATTGCCAACTTGATGGCCATCGTTCTCCAGTACCTTTGCATCAAGCTAGGTGTAGTCACTGGCTTAGACCTTGCCATGGCTTGCAAAAAGTATCTCCCAGAACGCCTCAGCATGTTTTTCTACATTCTTTGCCAATTGGCCATTATTGGTGAGTCAACTATTCGCTTATTCCCTCTTTTGCAACTCTTACTTATATGCTTTTTTCTCTGTTGCAGCAACGGACTGCGCGGAGGTCATTGGAACTGCCATTGCTCTTGACCTCCTCTTCGGTATTCCCCTCGTTTGGGGTGTCGCTCTAACGGGTCTCGATGTACTTGTTATTCTCGCACTGTGGGACGCAAACAACCTCAAAGCTTTCGAGAAGGCTATTCTCTTCCTCGTTGCACTGGTCGCCCTCTGCTTCGTATACCTTCTCACCCTCTCCAACCCTGACTGGGCTCTTGTTGGTCGGGGTCTGATTCCAACCACCGAAATTTTTAGATCATCGAGCATGCTTTACCTCGCCATGAGTATCATTGGAGCAACCATCATGCCTCACAACCTATATCTCCACTCATCGATTGTTCGCTACCGCTCGGGCAAGCAGGTGGAGAATCTGGGCGAAATCACGGAACCGGAGCCCATGACCCCTCGTTCGGCTAGGACCCCTCGTACTCCAGCCCTGCCTTCGCCTGGTACACTGGCGCAAATCGAAGAGGACATGGGGATCGAGATCCAGGCACCCCAGCGCAAGGAGTTCATTCCACAAACTCTTATGTTCTCTAACATCGACTCGGTGGTTGCTCTTACTGGAGCTCTTTTGGTTAATGGTGCTATTCTGACCGTCTCCGCAGCTTCGTTCCACAATTCTGGAGAAGAAGTCGGGGAGCTCAAAGATGCCTACAACCTACTTGTTCACCACCTCGGTTCGATTGCTGGTGTCGCCTTTGCCCTTGCCCTGCTTGCTGCCGGCCAAAGTTCGACAATCACAGGCACATTGACAGGTCAAATCGTAACGGAAGGTTTCCTGGGAACTGAATACGCGGTGGAGCCCTGGCTGCAGCGTTTGATCACTCGTGCCCTTGCCATCACTCCGGCCATGCTTGTGTGCTTCATCGCCGGAGAGTCGGGTGTGAATCAGCTTCTTGTGTTCAGTCAAGTTGTCCTCTCTCTTCAGCTTCCGTTCGCCATCTGGCCGCTTGTTTGGATCACGTCAGACAAGGAGAAGATGACTGTCGTTTTCCCAGCTGCGCGTGTTGACGGACACCATGTGTTTGAGGAGCGCTCTTACGAAAACTCCCGTTTCCTCCACTGGGTTGCTGTTTTCATTGCTATCCTTATTACGATATTCAACGTGATTTTGATTGTCGAGGTGTTCGACGGTGCTGCCAGCTACATCTACGCCTCGTTATTCTGATTTGGCTCCCTTTCTTTCTGTCCACTTGCGGTTTGCGTCGATTTCTTTTCCAGTTCTGTTCTCTCGTGGAGATCAGTGTGCCTCGTTCCCAGCGAAGTTTGTCGCTGCCCCCGCCTTGTCCCTCACAATCTCTACGTCCGTCTCATCTTGATTTAGCTGATGTGCATGGTTTTTCGTGACTGTCCTTCTTGCCCTCTCCCGCATCTTGGTGAATCTAGCCCCTTGGGTCTCTCTTCTGCGACTGGTGGTTGTTGTCTTTGCTTGAGATTCAACCGAGTAAGCTCTTTTGTTCTCTTGGGGTCTGCGCCTTTGTGGCGTTTCACGTAAAAATCGTCCCTGCCACTTACTTCATCGTCTTCCGCCTCCAGTTTTCCTCTTCTTTTTTCAACCATCCTTTTCGCCCCTCCTTTCTTTATGCCTCGTTGTTGTGGGTTCTTGGGCTCTTCATTCTCTTGGTGGCTCTTCGGGTCCGGCGTTGTTGCAGTTTATGTTGCTGGGTGTCGAGCGAAAGTGAATGAAAAGAGGAATCATTTCTGAGAAATGTTTGCACCCCACAAGGAAGTGGTCCAAGCAGCTGAGACGTTCGTGCGCTCATCCCTCATCAGCAACGACGCCTCCCATGACTATGCCCATGTCGACCGGGTGCGGTCCTTGGCCCTGCACATCGCCGACACTGAGTCGCCTCCCCCAGACCGTCTCGTCGTTGAGCTCTCCGCCCTCTTCCACGATGTGTGCGACTACAAGTATATTGTAGGCAGCCAAATCCCAGCAACCACGGCTGCGCCGACTCCGGAAATTCAAGCCAAGGACACCATTGAGAGAGTCCTTAAATCGACCAACTGTGACCCTGATGTCATCCGTCGGGTAGTTTTTGTTATCTCCAACATCGGGTTCAAGAAAACTGCATTCATGGGCGAAGCGGACCGAAAGTCGTATTTGTCATCTTTAACCGTCGAGCTCAAATGCGTACAGGATGCTGACTACCTCGACGCTATTGGCGCAATCGGAATCGCGCGTTGCTTCACCTACAGCGGTCGAACTGGCCGCCCGATCTACGATGAGGGGTGGACTGGACAAAACGTGGCAAGGATCTCCGAGTCGGATTATGCTGACAGGTCCCGTGGATCCACAGTTGGCCACTTTTACGAAAAGCTGCTCACTTTGAAGGAAAGGATGCTTACGGCTGAGGGCAAAAGGGAAGCCGAGAAGAGGCACGCGGTTATGCAGTCCTATTTGGAGACTCTGGCAAGAGAGGTGTCGCCGTACCCATCTGTATCTGCCACATCCTCCACCACTCGCTTCCCCGTTATTGACATCAGCTCTCCCGACTATGACGATGTTGCGGCCCAGATTCGGGCAGCTTGCGAAGAGTGGGGTGCCTTTGCTGTGATCCGGCACGGTGTACCCCGTAAGGTCCAGCAGAATCTTGTCAAGTACGGAAAGCGGTTTTTCGAGCTGCCCCATGAGGAGAAGATGAAAATCTTCGTGGGGAAGGGCGGAGTGGCATGGCGCGGTTACATGTGGAAAGGCGGCGAGTACACTCACGGATCGGTAGACGCAAAAGAGGGTCTCTACATTGGTCCGGACCATCCCCCCACGCACCCTCGTGTTGTCGCGAAAACCCCGCTTTTTGGGATGAATCAGTGCCCAGACGACTCAATCCCCGAGCTGCGCAGCGCCATCGCCACGTATATTCACCACACGACACTCCTCGGCGAGCGCATCATGGATTTGATGTCCCACTCCCTCGGCCTTTCGGACGACCATCTCCGGCGTACGGTGACACTTTCGGAGCCGATCGCCCTCGTGCGACTGTTTTCCTACCCACCGACAACGTCACAATCCTCTGACACTGACGACGGCGGTGATTCATCATCTGGCAAAACCACGGACTTTGGAATCGGCCCGCACACGGACTATGGCCTGCTCACAATGTTGTACCAAGACAGCCCCGGCCTGGAGTTTTTCCACGAGGGTAGCGGGACGTGGGTGTCCGCCCCGTTCCCAGCCTCGGGGGAGGAGGCAGACAACGACTTTGTGCTGTGCAACGTGGGCGACGTGCTGGACCGCCTTACATGCGGTCGCTTCCACAGCCCGCGGCACCGCGTTTTGAACAGGAACGCGAAGGCGCGCCTCAGCGTTCCGTTTTTCTTTGACCCGTCGTGGGACGCTGAGATGCGCCCGCTTCCCTTGGGGCATCTGCCACCGCTGTCGGAGGCCGATCAGCGCGCCGCCCACCTCCGTTGGGACGAGACGAGCATCCTGAAGTTTGAGGGACCGTACTCGAGCTTCCTCGCCAAGAAGGTCTCGAAAGTGTTTGCGGCCGTTCTCCCCGAGGAAGTGGTCGCGAAGCTGGAGACCACCAAGGGGCCCTCCACGCGGTTCCAGATCCCCATTCCGGTGTGAGACGCGCCGTGTCGTCAGGTAGGCCCTGTTTTTGTTTGTATGTGCTGATGGAAACGATGGGATCGACTGGGCAAGCTCGCACACAAGCCAATTTTGGTACTCACCCTCTTTCCGTCTGTCTGCTGGTCGTCAATCAAAGGCCATCTATCTGTTCAGTCCCCTCTCTTCTTCTATCCAAGCCACTCTGCTCGTCCACCTCAAACACATTTCGCGGCCCGTCTCATGTATAGCTATGTATTGATATCTTGACTCTTGTTTCTTGGCCCGATTGCTCGCCCCTCAAAGAAAGACTTTTCAAACACACCTCAAATACACGGCATCACCTCTCAACAACAAAACGAAGCTCAATTTCAACAAATATCCTGAGCTGAGTGAGGGCCACGTATGTGTTTAATGTCTCTTTTCGGCCAGCCAAGTTGTTTAACGGGAAGGATATGTTTATTCGATTTTGATGCAGGAGGGAGGAATGTGTGTTTGTTGGGGCGGAGTGGCGTGCGACAACCAAAGCGGGAACATGGAGAAAAAAAAAAGAAAAAAAAGAAAGAAAAAAAAATGGTGGGGGCAGGAGCATCCCCATATGAAAATTGTCAGGAGACCCACCGAGAAAAATAAAAATAAGAAAGGGGAGCAAACAAAAAACGAAAAGAAAAAACAGAAGAAAAAAAAAACAATAAGAATAGTTCTGCTGCAGCCAATTCATGCCTCAGCCAATTACTCACACCACCAGTGGTGGTGAACCAAAGTCTTCAGCCTCGCCCCAACGCGTCACGCTGTACTCTTCAATATGGGCGCTGTGACCGCGCATCGAGGCTTCCATTTCGGACTCCATCTCTTTGCAGAACTCGCTGGATGTTGGTGTGTTTTTTTTTGTTGTTAGTGCCGGTAGGAGGCAGTGTTGCGCGCAGGATTAGGAAATTTGGAGGAAGAACGAAAAATAAAAGGTAAGAAGATTTCAAACTAAATTACTCAACTCGAGCTGCAGGTCGTCCTCGTCAAAGCCAAAGGGGTTCTCGATGCAAGTTCCGATCGCCTGGACGCCGAGAAGAGTAAACGCCGCAAATGACAGTGTCGGTATTGAGTACCAACTGGGCAGAAGTTAACGAAAGTGGGAGAGAGGGAAAGACCGTTCCCCGTCAGCTACCTTCAATTTTGGAAAGGAAGTCGGGAACAGACAAATCTCTCGCTTACCCCATGGAAGTGACGATCTGGAACGGCATCGCAAAGAGATATATCAGCATGGTCTGCTTCAAGTGCACTTTGTACGCGAGAGGCACGGGCGTTCCCCTGATGCGTTCGAAAGCGGTCAAGCACTCGGTCATCCCGTTGATCGCGGTCATCATGGCGCCATAGTGCGTGACTTCAATCATTTCTGGGGAAAATAAATTTAAAAAAAGAGGAGGGGATGGGCAAAAGAGGGCGCGCTTTGCACACCTTTTTGGCGACAGACTCGGCAATAGTCCATGAGATGCATGGAGATGAGCATAGGGATGTTGAACTTGGCAGCAATGTCTTTGTTTTGCTGGAATTCGGGGACGTGCATCAGGTACGGTGCCATGTCTTTGATCTTGCATTCCGAACCGAGAAGTCGGGGTGCGCAAGTTTAGCAGAGAAATTTTTGGCGCAAAATTGAATCGGGAAGGTATCTTTATCAAACCTTAACGCCAGGTTGATCGCGAAGTCGGTGCTACAGGAATATCATGGGCCAACAGAGAAAAACCTGGAAGTCAATAGAAGACCACGGTGCAGCGGAGGGAAAGAATAGCACGATTGTTGAAACTTCTCACCTTGACTGCTTTGGCGAAGGCCAGAGTAAGATGGACGGCACCCTGCTTCTTGTGATTCTCGCTCTCTTCGCCTTTGGTGTCCACACAGACCCAAATATTCCGGCTAAGGTTACGACAGTGAGCGCTGAGTGTGCTCCACGTCTTCCGGGCTTCCCAGTATCTGTCGTATGCAGTGTTCGTCCGGAACGACAGGAGCAAACTGAGGACTGAAAGCGATTTGCAAGAATGAAATAGTAAGAAGTACTGGGACTGGCGGTCTGGGTGGAACTAACCCACTGTCACGACGGTAATGAGCCCCGAAGTGGTTCCCATAAAGGCGAAGGTAGGCGACAACATGTAGAGGCAGGTTACCAGTACTCCCCACAGCGTAAGCAAAACCCAAGGAATGATGATGACAGATGCTATGGAGGACTTGAATCGAAACATGTCTCGCCATCGGTCTACCGAGAGTCGGAGGATTGGACAAGTTTTGGACTTTTCAGACAAACACTGCGCCAAGGAAACAACACCTCACACAGCCACAGACGCGCACACACGCAAACTCAACTGTCCGCGAAGTTCAGTATCTTCACATGGTGGGTCTTCTTCACCGTCTTGTAGTGGACAAGAGAGCCAGACTCTGCCAAGAAGGCCTCAACGGTCCGTCCATTGAACCGGCGGGAGGTCGTCGCGCTGGTGGAAGGGCGACGCCAGAGCCCGCCGCTCGCTTTACTCGCCCGACTCGCATTGGTGGGATCACGGGAGCGCATGCTGAGGCTGCGATTAGGGGAGGCCTGCGTGCCGACTCCAGTGGGTTGCGGGGCGCCATCGGCGATGGGGGAGGTGGCGGTCAAATCAGCATCTTGTAGGATTGGGCTCAGGCCGGCAACCATGAAGGCTCCCTCGTCTTCCTTTTCCTCGACAAGCGGGCCCTCCGTGTGGGCGCGGGAACGTGCGCCACCGGACCTCGTGCCGGCCGGATCGGCTTGGTCCATGAAGCGTACCGACGAAGCCTTGGATGGAGTCTTGCGCATAGTTGGAGGCAACGAGGGAGCCGAGGTGGATACTGGAAGGGGAGGGTAAACATTGTTGGTGGTCGGAGACGACGCCGCCGACGAAGGGAGCGGCTGGACAGGGGGTATATGCGGGGCGGCGAAATCTTGGCGACGCGGGGAACTTGGAAGCGACGACGAGGAGGGCTGCGGTGGTTGTGCTGTCGTCGTGGGCATTGAGCGAGCTAGGGTGGGGCGAAGGATGCTGCGTGGTGTGGTCGGAGAAGAGTTTGGGGAGAACGAGGCTCGCGCGGGAAGTTGGGGAGAGCCAGCAGCAGGAGCTGAGCCCGGCAAGGAGTGAAAAGCGCCAGTTGAGGCGGCCGGACCGGCGGCAGCGGACACTGCGCCGGCGTCGACAAAGGGTGGCGAGGTAGATTCGTCCGGGAACACTGGTGGCGGTACTTCTGCCGCCGTTGATGGAGAAGGAGCCGGTCGGGCGGCAGTGCCGTCGACGGTCGTTGACGAGGAGGCGGTTGAGGGCATCGGGGCTGCGGCGGAGCGGTTCTTCTTCTTCTTCTTCTTCTTCGTCTTCTTCTTCTTTCTTCTTCTTGGCGCCGAGGCGGCTGTGCGTCGTCGTCGTCCGGCTGCTGCTGGTGAGGCCGACGGCGACGTCGCGCGGGTTGGTCGCAAGAAGGGGAAAGAAGGGAAAGGGAAAGGGAATGGGGCGCCACTGATCCGTCCATGTCAGAGGCGTTGTCAGTCTGTCTCTGTGACATCTGTCTTTCTGTCTCTCGGTCTCTCTCGGTCGGTCTCCCGCATTCCATCTCCACCGAGCATCTGTCTGACTGTCTGTCGGTCTGCCTCTGTGTCTGCATGGATGTCTGTCTGTCTGTCTCTTGTCTGTCTTGCAAAAGCGAGACAACAACAACAGCACAGCCCGGACCTGAAATCGGAACGCGAAAAAAAAAAAAAAAAAAAAAAAAAAAAAAAAAAGCTTCGCGCCCGTTTGCTTTCCTTTCCCTTTCCCTTTCCTTTTGGCCTCCCGCCCGCCCCGCCTTGCCGCGGCCGCGTATCGCTCGCTCTCCCCCTTTTTCTTTCGTCACCCACCCAAGCCTTCTGCCCGTCGCGGGAAGCGGGGCACAGACGCGCATTTGGTGTCAATAATATGTTTCCGCGGTTCACGTCGAAGCGAAACTGGTGTGTGTGGGGAGCGCAATAGATTGGAGGACAAAGGAATGGGTTTGCATGCTCCAGGAAGAATAAGAAGAGGAGGAAGGAAGGAAGGACGGAAGCAAAAGGAGACGGCGACGAAGGACAAGACGATAAAAACGACAGTGCCAAAGAGTAGCAGTCAGTACAGGTCGCTCTCACTTCCCAGCCCTGTTAATCCTCCAACAACATTGCCGAATCCTCCTAACCCACCACCGCCGAGTCCTCCCTTGGACCCGGGGGTCGGCCCATACCCTCCTCCGCCTCCACCTCCACCCCCACCGCCACCTCCGCCGCCGTTCCCACCGGGCCCGTTATTGCCAATTCGTGGAAACGAGACCGGCTGCGACCCAGCCGGCCCGCCGCCGTTGGGGCCGCCGAGGATTCCGCCTCCCCCGCCTCCACCGCCGCCGCCGCCTCCACCCGCGCCGCCGCCCACACCGCCTCCGCCGCCGCCACCGACCGCTCCTGCACCGCCGCCCTTGCGCGGTCCAATCCCTGGCCCGGCGTTCCCGAGCGACGAAGGTCCCTTCATGGACATGCCACCCACGCCGCCTCCACCGCCGCCGCCGCCTCCGCCGCCGCCACCACCGCCACCCCCTCCTCCAGTCCCGCCTCCACCCGGTCCGACTCCCTGACCGCCGCCGCCGCCGTTCCCTCCGACGCCACCACCGCCACCTCCACCCCCGACTCCACCGACGCCCGTGCCGCTGGCGCCATAGACTACTTTTTGGTTGTAACTGTGTATGGGTGGAATGGAAGATAGGTTGTGTGGGCTCCCCCTGAGTTTGTCGGGGGTTAGTTTGTTGTTTACGGAAGAGTGTTTGGCAGAAAAATGTTAGTAAAGCCTGGGCTGCAACGAGTACAGTGCGAGCCCGAGAGTGTGTCCCGGGTCAAACCCGGATTGGACTAACGCACACACACTTTCAAAGCCCAAACACACTCCCCCCTCCCCCACTACCCAGAGGACAAAGACAGTACCCATCGTCATACCGTCGACGGTCGCTACTACCGTCATCGTCCATATTTTGGTACCGCGGTTCCTTACGAGAGTTCAGGCCTCTTGACTGGCTCGAGTCGTAATGTTGCTGCTATTTTTTTTTTTTTTTTTTTTTTTTTTTTTTGGTTTGTTTCGAAGTGAGTGCACTAGATACGTCCCTTCCGTCACCTTCTTCCTACCTTCTTGGTCTTTTTCCGCTTCATGCGATCCGCTTGATCCCTGTCGCGCTCTAGTTCGATGGTCTGACGCAGCTCGACCTCGTACCGGTCAGCAAAGCCGTCGGACTGGAAGTACGGGTGGGCCATCAGCTGCTTTGTTGTAGCGCGCTGGTCGGGGTCGTAGATGAGTGTTTGCTGTGGACGTTTTGGGGGGCGGGATGGGGGGAATTAGTATTCAGGAAATAGTCAGTCGAGGGAGGCCGTATTCCAATGCTGTGCAACCAACACTTTCAGCAGCGCCAAGCCATATTCTCCCACCCTCGTCGAACGCTCCCTTCCCCCCCCCCTCCCCCCCCTAGGAAATAAACAGGCAATAGAGGGAAAGAAAAAAAAACACCGAACATGCAGCCAGTGCATGGCGTCGGGCGCGATGCGAGGTAGCCTGTGCTCCAGAGGTGTCAGTTTGCCGATCTCGGGAATGCGAACGCCGACAAAGAGGGGGTTCTTGAGGAAAATCTCCGTGTGCCGTTTGGTGAGTTGGCCTATTGTACATTTACAAAAATGAGAACACACAAAGCACAAAAAGGACGAATTGTTGGAAAGCTAACGAAAAGAAAAGAAAAAAAAAGAAAGTTGAACAAAAAAAGAGGAAGGAAAAACAAGCAAATCGCACCGAAGCACTTCATGATCCGGTACAGCTGGTCAATGTCCGTGTCGCCGGGGAACAAGGGCTGACCCGTCAGGATCTCGGCAAAGATGCACCCCGTCGCCCACACATCGACCGCTTTGCCGTACTCGGTGTCGCCGACCAGGAGCTCGGGCGCTCGGTACCAGCGTGTTGCGACGTAATCGGTGTATTTTGCACCCGGACCGGCTTATTTTTGATTGCGGTGGGTTGAGGTGTTATTGGAGAGAGCAAACATTAGAATTAGAAAAGGAGTTAAATGAGCCGAGAGCCGTCTGTTGGTTGTACCCAAAGTGCGCGCGAACCCAAAGTCGCACAGTTTTACGATGCCGTTGACCGAAACCAGAATGTTCTGATTTTATCGAAACGATTTTTTTTTCACAGAATTAGCAGCGCCGCTGAACCGGAGTGCGTCGTCTCCTTCACCTCTGGTTTGATGTCCCGGTGTATAACCTATTTGACAACATTGAAATGAAAAAGAACCAGTTAGAGTTTCGTTGTACCGTAAGGCGGGTTATGCCTTGCGCACATGGTGGGAATGGAGGTAATCCATAGCTTTCAGTAGCTGCCACATGCACTTTCTGACGACGCCGTTTTGCCGATCGTCACTGAGGCCGTGTGGGTGCTTGTCCAAATCTTCGAGGATGGTGTGGTCCACGTGCTCAAACACGAGGTAGAGTTTGCCTTTCCTTCGAAACACCTCGAGCAAGTTTACAATGTTGTCGTGCTTCAATTGCTGCGGGAAAGACGTGTGAAAAGAAAGGGGGTGGGGGGGAGGGGGGGGGGAAGGGGAGGGGTTGAGTTTGAAGAGAAATGATAAAGTTTGAGAACCAGGTGCAAGGATGTGTGGCTTCGCGTCGCACTTTTCCCTCAGAAAGTATTGCAAGGATCAAATCCGCGGACGCAGATCACCCTTCCCTTCTCCCGGCTTTGCGATCACACTTCCACAGGGCGTAGCATCGGGTGGCCCCTCGCAACACTTTTGATCTCGACCTCTCCACCCCCCCTTACTTTCAACATGCGGACTTCCCGCAACGCCGTTTTCCGTATCTGGAGATCGTCCTCGGACTCTTTGAACTTTTTGATCGCCACGATGAGGCCTGTGTCCTTGTGCCGGCACTTCATGACCATTCCGTACGTCCCCTCCCCTATTGGACCGATTTTCTCATAGCAGTCCATTTATTTGTGGCAGGGGCAAGGTGAGGTTGGCGCCCGGTGAGTGACGACTTTCCGCCGGTCTCGCCGTCGTGGAGGCCCGTTGCGTTTGTGTCGTAGGGAGGGCAGGAGTCGGCGGTGGTGGGGAGCGTCGGAGAGTTTGAGGGGCCGAGGGCGAAAGAGAATGGTTGTCAGGGGAGGGAACGGATTTCTTCTTGCGCAAGAAAGACTGCCATTTGAACTGCAGAATGCACGTCAAACAACTTTATATTTTGCCGTGTAATATGTTCGACCCGCGTAGCCGTCGGAAATGGAGACGACGACGGAAGCAATGGGAACCACTGTGGCTACTTCTTTCATTTCCCCTTTTCTCCCTTTTCTTTACAGTATTTCATTTTTTTGGGTTGTTAATGCTACTTGTGCAGCTCGCTAAGTAGTAGCGTATGGGGCAAGCAGCCAACGCCCACTCTCAACTGCTATGAGTGAAAGAACAGGCAGGGCGGCACGTAGAATGCGCCTGTTCCCCCCCCCCCCCCCCCCCCCCCCCCCCCCCCCCCCCCTCTGAAGCAAAGAAAGTTTGGTCGGGTATTATTTGACACTGCACCTACCTCCTTGTTGAGATAGTCGGAAGGAGGGAGGGAGGGAGGGTGCAAGCGAGGAGCTCGCAGTGTCGATGGAGAGAGTGTGTGTGTGTGAGGCGAGAGAGAGAGAGAGAGAGAGAGAGAGAGAGAGAGAGAGAGAGAGAGAGAGAGAGAGAGAGAGGAGAGAGAGAGAGAGAGAGAGAGAGAGAGAGAGAGAGAGAAAGAGAGACAGAGGCAGAGACAGAGACAGAGAATCAATCACCGTCAATCATGCTGGCGCCAGCACCGCGGGTGACTGCTGCCGCCGCCGCCGCCGCCCGGACGGCCCACCACACTGCCACTACCACCAACCTGCTGCTTCTGCTGGCGGGCCCGTCCGCCGCCGTCGTGCTTCCCTCCTCGCTCTGGCGGCACATGCAGCAGCGCTCCTTCCATGCAGCACCAAGTGCATCCGCAGCCGCAGTAGCATCGACCCGCCAAGGACCGATCGCCGTGAGCGCCGGCCCCTCATCCGCGCGTTCCTCCTTCGCTGCTGCTGCTGCTGCCCCTGCTGCTGCTGCTTTCGGTTCCCACCTCCACCACCACTACCAGCACCGCCCCAGCGAGTACCGATACGCTCAACCCATCCTCCCTCTTTTCCGCCCCACCAATTTCCGACTTCTCGTCGGCGCCGCGGCCGCACAATGCCCGCCGTCGTTGTCGCTTGCCCGCCACCTGTCCTCGTCTTCCGCCGCGGCCCAAGCCCGCCTTGTCCGCGACGACAGCACGCGCCGCCTCTCCCCCGTTGTGGCACCCGTTCCAAACGGCAGTCCCATGCGCGACGATCCCCGTCGGTGCGCATCCCCTTCCGCTGTCAACTACTCCTCCTCCTCCGTCGGCTCCCCGCGAAAGGCAGGAGGGGGCGTGCAGCCACCCCCACCTGCAGCGGAGGACGACGGCTCGGACGACGCAGGCAACGCGGGGGAGCCCCCCAAGCGCGGGTTCAGGGCGCTCACGCGCGAGTTTGGCCCTATCGCCTTGGGCGTGTACCTGTGCGTCACGTCGGTCTTTTTCGTTGGATGCCTGACGTCCATCTACGTCATTGGAATCGACCGCGACTCGATCCTGGCCGTCCTCAAGAGGGCCAAGGCTCTGGTCGGGCTCAGCGACAAGAAGAAGGACGCCGAGGAGGCTGCAGAGGAGGCCGAAAACAAGAAGCACATTAAGGAGGGCGCCCGCAGCTTTATGGACGTGCTGCCGGACTGGCTAAAGACGCCTGCCGTGCAAACACTGGCCACCAACGTCCTCTTGGCCATGGCCATGACCAAGCTGTTCCTGCCCATCAAGCTGACCATTGTCGCCTTCCTGACTCCGACCGTGGCGCGGCGGCTCAGAAGCATGGGCTTTGACTTTGGGACGAGGGGATACAGGGAGATGGCGCGAGACGCGAGTGGTCGCGTGAAGGAGCGGCTCAAGAAGAACCAGTAGAACGAAAACTGCATTCGGCTGCGGAACACCAGCACACGAACATGTTTTTGTTGCCTTTGCACCCACGTCTAACGCTTAAACCGCACTGATTGGCTAACCTTGCAACTGTGTGTGTGTTTGTGTGTGTGTGTGTGTGTGTGTGCGAATGTGCGTATATATTTTTTTTTTCCCGTTCCAAACACCAAGAGCCGTGCACGGCACGGCTCTCCTCCCGTCAGCCGTCCTACACTTGGAACACTGCGGCGCAGTCCGCGTTGTTCACTTTTCGCAGGTTCGGAGACAGCTTCAAGCTGATGACAGCCCCCTTGTCGTCGCCCACCAAGAGTATCGGATCGAATTTGTTAAACACGCAGTGCGTCAACTTGGCCTTCCGGACGACCTGCTGCTCGCAGATGGGTTCGTACTTGTTTTCGTTCAGGTCGTACACGAAGACCTGCAAGAATAGGAAATCAGAGAGAGGGGGGTGAAACAAGAGGTCATTCAGTTGTTGGCCGAGGGGTTTCCGAATTAAGAGCCTTTTGGGAGACCAATTCATCCCCGAAAACGCTGTTCCCCACCTTTCCCTCGGCCGTGACAGCCGCAAAAACGGTCGACGAGTAAGGGGCCCACGCGACGTCGCCGACGGGTCCGTTCAAATCAAACGTCGCGAGCGGCTTGTCCTTGGTGTGGTCCCACAGCTTGACCGTCCAGTCCGCACTCGCCGAGAGGAAAACGTTGCCGTGGAACGGGTTGAACCGAACCGTGTACACAGCCATTTGATGGTCCTGGAGCACATCGAAAGAGTGTTAAATAATGCAGAGGCGGAAACCGAAAACACTCTGCAAGAAGAAGAAAGAAAGAAAGAAAGAAAGAAAAGAACCCGCTTACGTCGTAGGACATGAGGTACTGATTGTTGTACGTGATCGAGCATTTGTGGATGACGCCGTCCTCGGTGCCGACCACAAAGAGGTGCTCGATCTTTTTATGAAAGTCAAAGCAGCAGCCGCCAGAGAGATTGAAAATCGTCCCGTCGTCGGTGTTGACGTTGTCAAAGGTCCGGGTGGGATCGTACTTGAGCCGAATCACGTCCTGGAGTGTGACGCGAAAAGTTTTTTTTTTTTTTTTAAAAAACAACAGAAAAAAAAAGAAGAAGATTGGCGGCAAGGGGCGCAGACAGTTTTTGAGTTTAGCCCGTTGCGCCGTCATTTCTTTTTTTTTTTTTGAAAAAATAAATGGCGTGGGCGGCGCGCCTCACCGTTGAAGTCAATTCGTTCTGGACAAGGGTCCACTGGGTCACGCGGCCGTCGGAGGACACGGAATAAAAGTTTGCGTTGTCGTCGAGGTCGTCTTTTTGCCAGCACACCTGGACTCGACGGAGTGTATTTCTTTCAGTGTGACGTGCAGAAGAATAACAAAAAAAAAAAATAGGGGGCGTGAAGCCGTGTCCCTTGAGGGAACACACACCTGCCAGACTGGATCCGAGTGCTTCCCGCTCTTTGATGTGGACTTGTAGATGAGCGGATCCGTCTTCTTTTGCATATTGTACACTTGAACCGTCCCGTCGTACAGCCCGACCGCGAGCATCGAAGGGTGCTATGACGTCAAACCGAAGGCGGGTGAAGGGCCAAGCGCAACAGCGCGAACCGTCAAAAAGCCAGAAATAGAATTAAAAAAAAAAAGAGGAAATTCCCTTTCAAAACGTGCCCACACCTGAGGATGAAAGTCGAGGCACATAACCCCGGACTCTGTCGTGTAGAGGTACTCGGGGTACGACGGGTTCTTGAGCGTGAAGCACGCAATCATCCCCGGCCCTTGCTTGGAAAAGTCGTAGGACCCGTATCCGACCGAAAACAGGTCCGTGTTCTCGGGGTTCCAGCAGACGGAGGTCACCTGCTTTTTCTTGTCCTTTTCGCAAACAAACTTCCAAAGGGGAAGCAGCGTGCCGGCTGGTTTTTAACAGAGGTTTGTGGAATCGGGGGGAGGTAATTTTTGTGTGAGGGAGGGGGTCGGAAGAGGGAGGGGGAGGGGACAGTGCAAAAACAGCAGTTAGAGGATTTGTTTGCGCGCGAAATTTCGAACGGTTCCATCGAAAATAGCGATTCACGCCGTACTTTTCTTCTCATTCAGCTCGTCAGACGCGTCTTCCCAGTACTTGTAGTCCTGCGCGATATCGTCAAACGTGTTTTGGTTTGCCATTCTCTCGATGATGATCAACGCCTTCTTCAGCTCTGCATTCTTGTGGTAAACGTCTTCGCTGTGCGATTCTGTCGGCAGGATGTTCTTGTCCTCGTCTTTGTGCCCTTTGGCTCCCGCCGCGTTCCCTGCCTGGCTCGAGTCCGTCAAAACAAACGGAGACGCTTAGCATTTGCAACTCAAGCACGGAAAATTACCTTGGATTTGTCCTTTGTCACCTTCTCCTTTTGTTGCAAGTCTTCCATGTAAGCATCAAATATGGACCACTGGTTGACTGTATAATTGAACGTTTTCTGAGGTGGGGGCTCTGTGTTTGTTGATCGCTCCTGCAAGTCCGCAAGTCAGTAACAGTTCGAAAAAAAAAACAGGGACGCATAAATTGCACTGACGAACCCGGTATGGATTGTTGACGGTTTGGGCCGCTCTCTCGCTAAAGTTGAACTGATTTCGAAGAGGCCCTTTCGACTCGCCCTCACCCTCGCCGCCTCCGATTCCTGCGAGACCACCGAACGCCTTGCTTCCTTCTCCCGTTCCATCGCCGTTGCCCGAGTCATCGCCTTTATACACAAGATACCTTTGAACGCAGACGGACCAGTGAGTTTGCAGAACCGTTTGCGGGCACTGGCGCGCGAGACCCAAAAAAAAAAAAAAAAAAAAAAAAAAAAAAAAAAAAAATTGGCGTTACCCGTCAAACTCAAAGTGCACCACGAAATGATCCACGTTTGGGCTTGCTTTAAACACTCGCTCCTTGTTGTTGTAGCGGGCGATATTTTGCGGGGCATGCGGATTGTTGGCGTTTAGGATGCGCGTGAACTCTTCATTCAGCTCCTGCTCGGTGAGTTGAAGCTGGCCCGGCGGTTTCAACAGAACTTTGGGCTAAACGAATTTTTTTTTTTTTTGTTCCCGGCTTCGGTAAGCAAGAACAGTCGCGGAAAACATTCGGTTTTAAGAGAAAACTCGATCCCGTTACCGGTAGCCAGTCCTCTCCTCCTGCTGCTCCTGCGTCCCCCGACTGCGGATCACCAGAGGCTGACTTTAGAGAGTGGGTGGAGAGGGACCTCGCGGCCAGCTGCGAAGGGTTCTGAAGGTCCTTGTCCTTCCCGCGCCTCTGCGACTTCATTTTGCGGTAAATGAAGAGTAGGATGGCCAACGCTGGCCGAAGCTGGGGCTCTTTGGCTAGTTGCTGCTGTAGCTTGCAAGGCGATCAGGCTTGCTCGGATAACGATCTGCAGTTGGGCGCTACTATTTTTTTTTTTTTTTTTTTTTTTTACCCTTTCCCAGACAATTCCTGATATTTTTGCCCTTAATGCGCCTCTACGCTCTCGGCTGGCCCCCAACCCTCGAAGAAATGAACACGTGTGCCCGCTGTCGCCACGTCATCAAGGTCAGCCAAACCATCGACGTACACCCCGGCCTCGCAGACGCTGGTCCAGAAGCGCCATTGCCACCCGCATGGGATGACAGATCTCTGCTCAGAACCACCGCGAGCATCGCGGCCAGCGAGATCATCAGGAACGGCACGATGGGGTGGCCGATCCGCGATCCCAGTTCCCAGAACATGCCGGCCATGGGCGGCGCGAGGCTGCGCACGGCAGCGGCCATCGTGGCCGCCATTCCGTGTGCTGCGCCGATGGCTTCGGTGTGGACGGAATCGGATATCATTATGATTACGCTGTAAGGAACAGGCACGCGCGCGACATTGTCAGCTCAAAGAGAAGTGCGCGAAAAGCGGACAAGGCGGATCCTCACCTTAAATACGAAGTGGCTTCGGCGACGCCAAGCACAATGGAGGAAAAAAACACCCCAACCCAAGTGAATGAATTGACCTCATATCCACCCATCAAACCAGACAGGATGCAAGGCGGAATCACAAGCGACATTCCTAGCTGGTAGCTCCCGAGCACACCCAGACGAGCAGCCATGTGCCGATACAGCAGCACTTGCGTGGTCAGTTTGGAGACAGCAATGACTGTCATGGCGAGTGATGTATAGAAGGGTTTTAGTGCGAGTCCTCCAGCCGCGACGCTCGACGAGTGCAGCAATGGCAGTGCCGTCACCCAAGCCATATTGCAAAAGGCTATCAGCATCTACAAAAGAAAAAATAGAAGAAGGGCCAAACGATGGAGTCGCGTGTGAGAGGTAGAACTTGGTGGCGGAGGCAGCCCCGCGTCGTACTTACATAAAAGCAAATTGGCAAAACGACAGACGCGGTGAGCGGCCCGACAAAGGCGCGCATCCCTCTTTCAAAGATGCCGCCTCCCGCTGCATTTCCACCTTTCCCGCTCTGGTTTGGAAGGCGCTTACGACCTGTCGTCGGAGAAGATATGTCCGCTGCCAAAGACTTGGCAGCAGCCCCGTCGTCCGCGGCGGAATCTGTCGCGAGCGTGGCTGCATCTTCATCTTCGTAGGCGTCGTCCCCGTCGTCTTGCCGAACACGAGCGTATGTGCTCGCTTTCGCTGCCGATGCCTTTTCGGCGTTTGTAGGCAACCGGAGTTCGCGCGGCTCGCGGAGATACCGCCAAACAAAAAAGGTGCAAAAGAGGGTCAGCGCCCCGGCAAATCCGCAGGCAAGCAGGAAAGGGTGCGTGGTGAAAATGTCGCTGTCTGGTTGAGGCGCATCTGGGTCGCGCGTCGAGCTCGCTTTCGAGGACGTGAGTATGCCCCCAAGGAGAGGACCCGCGATGCCCGCAATAGCTGTGGCGCAAAATGTTATTTCGAGGAAACCCCCAAGCCGTCGATCAATCAGGTGGGAGAAGTGGAAGTGCACAACTCACAATAAACGGAACCATAGTGGGCGTAAGCCCACGCTCGACCGCGCGAGTCCTGAAACAGCTCTCCGAGACCCCCTTTCGCAACGGTGGAATTACCGCCAAAGACGCCGGCCAAAACCCTGCATGCGACGGCAAAGTAGAAGGATCTTGTTGATCCCAAAGCAAGGACAGATACCGCAGCGACGAGGAGTCCGGCCATCAGAATGATCTTGCGACCGTACCTATCCGACCACGCGCCCCAAAGAACGTTCATAACCAAAAGGGGAAAGTAAAACGCGGCGGAGAAGGCCCCCGCTCGCGCACCGATTTCTGCCGGCGCAATTAGATGGTGAGGATCCGAAACGTAGTACTGGGCGACCATGTAGGGGGCCAGCGGAGTGAGCATCGCCTCGGTGACAGCTTCGGGGAGAACCGCAAGAAGCAGCATCAGCAACTGCCAAGAGGCCTCTGCGGACTGTGCGGGCGATCGCGAGTTTGCCGCCGTCGTTGGGGAGACGAGCCCGTCGAGATCGACGTCGGTGGAGGACGGGGAGGAGGTGGTGGAGGTCGGCGTCCAGCTCCTGCCGGCCGTTTGGTGCATGGGGATGTTGTCGGCATCTTCCTCTTTATCTGCTGGCGCAGCAGCAGCAGCGGATGGCGGATACGAGCTGAAGGGTCCCTTGGCAGTCATAATGCCCGTGGCAGCGGTTCAGCAAGTAGCGGAATTCGTCGCCGTCGTCGTCGTCGTCGTCGACGTCGTCGACGTGGCCGCGGTCGTCCTCGGGTTCCACCGATGTACGGGAAGAGGGCTTGGAGGGCGATAAGGGGTTTCGGTTTTTTCCTCGCCGCCGCGGGCTCGGTTGTGTGAGTGTGAGTTGAGTGTGCGTCGCGCGGCACTCTTGGCCCAAGCTTTTCTTTTTTTTTGTGTTTTTTTTTTCGCGTTTGTCTTTGCCGAAATTGTCTGAAGCACAACTTAACTACTCCGCCTGAAGGTTCTGCGAAGGCCCGCGCAGCGATCCTTTCGGGACCCCGTGCGACGCACACACACAAGCCAGCTTCATCCAATCCGCCCACTTGTGATCCGGATATACTGCATAAGTAGTGAGGAGGAAATTGCCTGCGGAGCCAGCCGACCCAGCAAGGTTTACCCTAAGAAATGGACACCCGGGGCAACGTCTTGGTACGCAATATATCTCTTGAACGGCCCCCCTTGTCGAAACTTCCTTTAACGCCAAATGCTCGTCCACTGATTATTTTAAACCCGCTCACCTCTCCAAAGGCCCTCAGTTGGACTTTCGGTTTCAACAGCACCATTGTGGGCGGCGTTCACAATCTCTCAGACGGGAATTCCAAAAAGGTCTGCTAGTGCGGTCTGATTGCTGGGATGCATTTATTCAGTTCGAAAGTTTTCATATTTTTGTGTAGGTCTTGTTCTATGCGTCTTCGCATACCGGCGTCCTCTACGATTGGGTCAACTCTCGGCAGCAACTTTTACAGGGCCATGTGAGTATCAAAGGAAGCATTATCGGAGAACGAACCCTCTAAAATCCCGGACTTTCCTCGCTATCGCAAAGTGCAACGAAATTTGCGCCACCGCCGTTACTTCTGACAAGCGCTGGCTTGTAACCGCTGAAAAGGGGCCGAACCCCGTTTTGATTATTTGGGACACGGCGCCGCTGAGCAGCCATCTTCCCAACGCGACCGCAAGCGGGAGCATAGCGGGAGGTGCGACAAGTAATGGTCCATCCATCGGGCATTCCACCGGACGAGATCGCGCAGGGTCCGTTGTGACTGGTGGTCACTTGGGCGGGATGCCGAACGCGTTGCCCATCAAGACAATATTTGACATTCACGAAGGACACGGGGTGGTAGCGGTCGAGTTCACTTTTGATTCCAAGTATCTTTTGACTCTTGGCAACGGTACGTGTTGGGGAAATTCCACCCGTCATTTGCCAAACCGAGTCGCATTTTTCACGATGTCACAGAACCGAAACAAACTATTGCAATCTGGGAGTGGACAGCGGAAGCCTCCAAGCCGCTGTGTCAGATAGAAGTCGGCGGCGAGAGGCAGGTGAGTTTGGCCTTGAAGGGCTTCTCATTCCAACCCAAGCTCTTTCAAGAAATGCATTCGATCCAATCCCGACGACATTTACGAAATCATGACGAATGGTGATAACTCAGTGTCATTCTTCACCTGGGACAGGGAATCTGGGATCTCACAACATGTCCCTGTTTTGAATTCAAAGTAAGTACTCAAAATGAGGACTTTCTTGTATGCTATTCACACAATTCCTCGCCACAACTTTAGGGACTTTAAGCATGCGCCATCTCTCTTCACGTGTTCCGCATTCATTCCGACAACGAGTGAATCATTAACGGCAACGACAGATGGCGATGTTGTGGTTTGGACCAACAAGTCGTTGAACAATCTCAGCAACGAACTGGAGACGGGGCAGAAAGCTGCTATTAAATTCATGAGGTTCCACGCGCTGATAAACAGTAACGAATGCTTACGCTCACGGGTTCCTCGGCTAGGCTGCACGGAGGCGCTATAGACTTTGTGACAGTTGTTAATAAACACTACATAGTCACTGGCGGGAATGACGGCTTTGTCAAGATTTTTGATCTCCAGGTTGGCCGCAGAACACTTGTTTGTCTCCCAGCTCACCGAATTCAAACTCTTAGTTCAGGCTCGTCCAGTGGTTCGAAAAGTTCAAATCTGGTCCTGTCATTTCCATCTCGTTTAGCACAAGCAACCGACCAGACTCTGCAAGTTGAGCGACTTGACCGATGCAGGCGCTGATTGATCTCACCGACGTCTTGTTATCTCCGTTTAAGGATTTACCACCGAGCACGGAAGAATACCAGAATTCGTCGCGGCTACACAGCACGCCAAAGTGTTTCTGGTCAGCGCTACGAATCCACCAACGGCTGTGGACTCGTGGGTTGAGGATGGTGAAGAGGCAGACGAGGGGAGCAGAGGACAGCAACAAGCGGAGGTAATGTCTCCGCCAGCGGTACTGTATGTGTGATATCTTTGTGGCATCAAGGCTGCGGAGATATCGGTGATTCTGCAGGGTCAATTCGACAAGGTGTATGCGCTCTCCGCACACCCCAACCAACCGCTGTTCGTTGTCGGCGGATACAGCGGTTCGTTTTTTCTTTCTTACTTTTTCTAGCCACTTTCAGATAGAGCTTACATTTTTTGCGTTCTTCCCTTTGATCTTCGGCGAACATTCAGGTGTCCTGCAATTGTGGGACTACTCGACGAAGGAAGTCGTGGCGACCCGGCGGTTTGACGCTGTCGACGAAGACGAGGACAAGCACGCACTCTCTCATTCTCCCAAAAAGGCGTCGAAGCAATCAACAAAGGAGGAAACGCCACAGGCCCTCAAGATCCGAACAGCTACTTTCTCGAGTGACGGGTCTCTTATTGGTACCCTTGCTTGAAACGAGAAGTTGCAAAGGTAAACTGACGTCTACTCTTCAGCCGTCGGGCTCGAAAATGGAACAATAAGGATATTGGGTACAGCGACACTCGAAGACGCAAGGCCCACCGGCAACTCCCACGGCGGGAGCTACTGGTCGGTGTCAAAAAAACCCATTACGCACGCGCTCTTTTCAGAGTGTGGAACGATGCTGGCAGTGGCAGACGGCGGGTACGGAGTGTCGGTCCTGAAGAAGGAGAGTGTTGTAGGACCGCGGCGTGAGATTGAAGGAACAGGGGAGGCGATCGAACGACTCGCAGCGGGAAAAGTGTCGTATCACTGGGTTCTCATCGGAAGGTGCCAGGCGCATTACAAAGACATCATCAGTAAGTTGGCTGTTTCAACGAGAACACGTTTTCTCTTCCTCTCTTCCTCCCCCGACAATATTCGAATCCTTGCAAACGCCATCTGCAGCCCCTAATGCCCCCCTCTTCCTCTTGTCGAACTAACAATCATCTAGACCTTATTTTCACACCACCGAACGACCCGGACGGCCTTCCCAGCCTCCTATCCATATCGCTCGACCGCCACGCCGCAGAGTACGACCTCGCGGCGTCCAGCATCACGCGCGGAGTAAAACTCAAGAGCCTGAAACGCATCGAGCAGTCCGCGCGGCCGCTGGCGGCCACCTACCACAGCAGCCTGCACCCGCACTCACTTTCCACCCCGCCAGCGCCGCACCCCAGCGCGCACGGTGCCAGCTTCCTCCACACGGCGCCGTCATCGACGTCGGCGGCCGTCGCCGATGGAGCAGCGATAGGAGCCGCAATGGCACCACACGCGCCGCCGTCGGCTGCGGCTGCGGCGGCGGCGGCCGAGCGGTTTATCCTAACGGCGAACAGCGAGTTCAAGCTCAAGTTCCACAACGCGCGGACGCAGCTGTGCCGCAAGACGGTGCTGGGCCCGACTTTTGGCGGCGGCCCGCTGACGGAGCTCGCGGTCATGCCAGACGTCGAGGGCGATGTTTCGCGGATGGTGGCGTACGCGACCAAGGAAAGGGTGGTGGGGTTGACGAGGCTGCCGTTGGACGGTAATCCGCATCGCTCGACCGGCGTTATTGCTCATCCTTGCTCCGTGAGTGGTCACTTTGCGCGTGCAGTTGAGATTGAATGCCGGTGTTCTGATTTCACTCTCACACACACACACACACACACACACACACACACAAGATTTCGAAAATCGTGTTCGTGCACGATGGCAGCCACCTGCTCACAGCCGGTATCGAAGACTCGGTCGTCAACTTTTGGACGATCCACGCCAACGCCTTGGACGCGCAGATAGGGCTCGGCGGGAAAGACCTGGAGCCGTTCTTGAGCATTCTCGACGAATCGGGGCTGGGTACCGATGGCCCCTTTTACCGGGAGATGGAGGATTACTTTTACTACGCGCAGTTGCGGAGGTAAGCGGGACGCCCCATTTCTTCCTTCCAGTTCGCTCCGCGGTTTCCCGTTTCATTCCCTTTCCTTCCACTAAACGGACTCCTTCCCAGCCAAGGCGAAGACGCGACGTCGACTCGGCTCATCCAAGACAAGGTCAGCCTGCATGAGGTGCCCAGCATCATGCAGGCGATGGGGTTCTACCCGTCAGAGCAGGAAATCGACAACCTCGTGAACGAAGTAAAGTACTCGTCGCTGGACGCCGGTGTTCTCGTCGACAGCGTAACGTTTGGAGAAATCATTCGATGTGGGTTTTGGGCTCGCCCCTTCCCATTCCTGCTTGCGAATTCCTCCAAAATTTCCTGCCGCTTACAAGCCCCTTCTCCACCTAGTGTTTGTAAACCACCGCCCGGTCGTCGACTACACCGAGGCCGACATCCTCGCGGCAGCCGGCTGCGTCGCGCGGCTGGAAGAGTCGCGGATCGGCGGCGGCGGCGGCAGCGACGGTCACGGCGGCGGAGCGGCCTCGCCGATGGAGCTGTCCGACACTCTCACCAAGGACGGGCTCATGGCGCTGCTGCAGCAGTATGGTGAGCCTCCCCTGCCCCGCCCGGCGTCTGTCCCTCCCTCCCAGGTCTACTTAGCTCCTCGCCCACCTGCCTCCCGTCTCCCACTTTCCCCCCACCCCAAAAAAAAAAAAAAAAAAAAAAAAAAAAAAAATAGGCGAATCCATGTCCAAGCAAGACTTTGAAGTCGCGTTCCGCGCACTGCTGCAGCACGACCCGGCGCGGAATGGCGTGTTCCCCGAGTCGCTGACGGCGCACGAGTTTGTGCGCGACGTGCTGGGGCTCGTGCCAGTGTCGGTGAAGGCGGGCGGCGGCGGCGGCGGCGCTGGCGGGGCGGGGGGCCGGAACGACGGCGCCGGTGGCGACGGGGGAGGCGGCGAGGGAGGAGGCGGCCCCGGCGGAGGTGGGTCGGCGGCGTCGGCGTCCAGCAGGGTGACCAGCGCGTCGTCGACCTCGGCGGCGTCCGGCGGAAGGCGCCAGGTGGGGTTTGTTGCGGACAGGGTCATGCCCGCGGCTGTTGGAAACGGCGCGCAAGCGCAGTGATGAAATAAAATACATACAGTGAATGAACGAAAGCAGAGGTCTGCAAGGTATGCGCGTCGCGGTCGAGTGAATGTGGGCAAGGGCTGGATCTCAGTGGACCGGAGAAATCGTGTGTATTGTCCTCTTGGCCCTTCAACCACAGCCCTTCCTGATCACATCAACACAGCCACGCAACTGCCACTCCCGCCCGGCCAACCCACCTCCTCCGTGTCCCCGTCGGGACGTTCAAAGCAAACACCGCGAAGCGCATTTCTGACCATCTTCGACACCGGGGAGAAGCGAAAAAAAAAAAAAAAAAAAAAAAAAAAAAGTGGGCGAGAGAGGTGGTTGCCCACATAAACACCACCAAGTATCGCCAGGTCGTCTCTTCCCACGCACGCCCCCCGCCGACTTCTCCGTCCCCAAGGAAGCATTTTTTTCAGGCGCTCTCCTCCGACGGCGGCAGCGCCAACCGCTTGGCTTGTGCCTCACGGATTTCATCCTGTTTCCGCATCTCATTCGCAATGCTGTGGACCTTGAACCCAAAGATTTTTGGCACGTAGCGATCGGGGGACCTTGCCGGCGCCAGCTGCGGGTAGACCTGAATGAGCAGGTGGGGAAATGTGGTTCCAAAGTATGCGCCGTCGACAAAGGCGTGGCGACGGGAGGGCGGGGAGTACACGTCTTCGCAGCGCGGGCAGTAGAGCATGACGTTGCGGACGCCGGGGATGTCGGAGAGGCCGACGGGGAGGACGGGTTGGTTGTGGCAGAGGACGCGGGGGCAGCGGCCAAATTCGGCGTGGCGGACTTTTTCGAACATTTTGAGCTGGCCGCGGGTGGTGATGACGTAGCGGGCGTGGATGAGGCCGTAGAGGTGGCGGGCGGCGGAGTCGACCTCGGTGCGGTGGGATGCTGCGTCCGCTTGCTGGGCGTTGTGCGATGGTGACGGTGAGGAGGAGGAGAAGGGAGCGGAGGCGGACGCTCGGTTGGGTCCGGTGAAGGATGGTTTGCCCAGGGTCGGGTTGGGGTACGTGAGATTGTCGAAAGTCGAGGGATCGACCGGCTCCGTTAGCAGCTCGTATGCTTCGTTGTAGTGAGGGACTTCGGTGTTGAGGCCAGTCAAGTTGAATCTATCCTGAATATATTCGTCGTCGACCTCGCAAAAAAATTCGTTTCCTCGCTGTGAGAGGAACCAGTCGACCCAGTACACTGATGACTCGGCGGATTCCGACCCCGACATTGGATCCTGTGCGGCATGGAGGCAAAAGTCATGGGTTACGACGCAATTAGTGCTGATTTCCTTGGCCACCCAAGGCTTGCCACGATCTGAGAGTTCCAACACAAGAATGAGGAGAGGAGAGGGTGGGGGAGGAAGTGGTGGAAGTAACCAAGACGGCCCAGCGGCGAACGGCCAAGAGCGGGCAGGATCTGGCTGGCGAGGACAAAGGGGGGGGGGGGGGGGGGGGCTGAGGGGGTAATTGGAGGCGGGATGCAGGTACAGAGAGAGCAGGTGATCTGTCGATGCACTAGCAGCAAGGGCGTTTGCGGTCTGCAGTGAGGATGGCGCTTCCCTCCCACCTCCATCTTCGTTGCGGCGAGTGGAAGTTCGGGGTGGTGCGTGACAAGTGCCCCTAGCACAGCTCCTTCTTTCGCTCGTTGGGCGGAGACAGGCAAAAAAAAAATTATGTGGAATAGAAAGCATACGACGTTGTACTAAGTATCCGAAGGGGTGCGAGCAGAGGAGGGCCGCTGAAACACCCAGAGTCGAACTGGAAAACGCAACTGCAACCAACAGCGAGGAATAAGAAGGGAAGAGAAGAGCTGAAGGACAGAACCAGAGGGAAACGACAGACAGAGAGAGAGAGAACGAGAGTGAAATGTCGAAGAGGCGAAGAAATAAAGGCGAATCGAAGTACATAGGACGCATCTTCATCCGCATGGGAGTTGGGCGACGGGTGCTGCTTAGTAGGCGTAAAACGGGTCTCCTTCGCCGGGCATCCGAAGGAAGTTGGTTTGCCGCTTCAAAACACCGCGCGAGTTCAAAAAATGGGTGTACAGGAAAGCGTACGAGTCAATGCGGCGAAGCCACTCGTTGAAGCTGTGATTGCGGCGGAAATGACAGGAGTTCAATTAATGCTTCGGTGTGGAAAAACGTTCAACCATTTCAGGATACTAACTGCATGTGCTCCTCTTCATCGCGGTAGATCCTGTCGTGCACGTAAGACTTGCGGAATCGCTCGACAACGTCCTGGAACGGAAAAATAGTTTACATCTGCACGTAATCGGTACTCCGGAGAAAACCAACCTTTTCGTCGTCGAATGTGATTTTTTCCGATGCCGGTCGCGTCGGAGCATCGTTGTAGTCGTCATAAGAGGGCTGCAGATCACAAAGGTTTCTTTAATTAAATTCCCTCGGAAAAGCGTCCAACAAACTCACAAGTTCGAAAATCATTCCAGTGGATGGGCATTCAGGAACTTCGAATTTTCCGACACCAAAGCTGCCAGCGACGAGGCTCCGGGGTGTGTTCGTCCTGATAACCATGATGGCTAACGCGACCATCTTGCGGAACTGGAACCTGGCAAAGGCTTTCGCCCTGATTTTGATGCGAACAAATTCCATACCCGCCGCAGGTTCGCCGGCAGGTCGGATTTCCGGGTTTGACATTTGCATGTCCATAACACGGATATAGCAACGGCCGTCTTCATACTCGGCTCCAGGGATGAAGTTGTGCCAGTTGTGGGTGCCACGGTAGATTGCGATAATATTTCGAAGAGACTCAACCTGCTCGGGCGTCATGCGGTAGGAGCGAAGGGTGGCGAGAGATGCGGGCGTTTGCGGAGTGAGGCGGACAGGGTCAAAGTATTGGGGCCCATTGTCCGCTTCCTCCGCAGTGTACTCAACGTCATCTGCAAAGTCTCCGTTGCTCTTGCGGCGAAGGTCCCTCGAGCGCTGGCGGGAGCGGGGTCTGGATCGCGAACGGGACTGACCTGAACTTGCACCAGCGTTCACGCTTTCGACAGAGTCAGAGGCCAACACGCCGCTCGATCCCCCACCGCTTTTTTTACGCGAAAGAGACTTTGATCCAGAGCTGCGACCTTTCGAGCAGAGAGAGTGTGTGCGAAAGTGTAAGAAAGAGAAATTTGAGTATGAGTTTGCCATCTTACCTCGGAACTGGTCAAAGAAGCGAGTTATGGCGTTTCCTCCAGCGCCTGCATTCGGAGAGGTTCCAAATTCGGCACCTTGCGCTTGTCCTTGCCCGCTGGCGTGCCGCGGTGAGGGAGGGGGGGATACCTCCTGGGCGTACGCAGGCAATTCATCCGCGTGCGGCCGCGGAAGTGATCCTTGCCCATGGCGGGAATTGGTCCGGCTGAGTCCGCGTTTCAGAGTCGTAAAAAGGTTGCCGGTGCCAGAACCGTCCTCTGTGGGATTCGGGTCCGGGTACAAGCTATCCAACACCTCACGAGACATTTCGGGTTGATACTCATTCCGGTATCCTGTCTCTGGAGGGGGAGGGGCGAACACATACGTCTGCCAACGATAGCAACCACTGTGAGAGGCGAACTACAGTACTGTTGTTCTGGTGACTTACAGGAATGACATACTCGTACGTCCGGATCTCGCAAGACCGCCTGGCACTGAAAGACTCGGCTGGTCGGACAATCTTGAACACTCGAATCGTTTCGGGCAGAATAGCGTTCATCGCCGAGGGAGATGGAATCTTGACGTTGTTGCCCACTGCCAGATTGAGTGGATTCAGCGTGATTCAGCCGCTTTCATTTAGACCGAACGACCGAACTACAAACTAACCCATCTCCAAGGAAATAACCTGGCGAGCAGCATGCTCGCCTTCTTCCGTAGACGAGGCTCTGGAAATGTTCAGCAGCTTTGGAAAAAGCGGGTTCTTTAGGGCTAGGGAATCCACTGCGAAGTGCAGAGAGGGCCAATACCGTGATCTGCTCGCCAGTTGCCGACTGGCCCGCCAACGTGGCCAGAGCAGTAAGGAGCTCGTTCTCAATAGTCTTGCCTCCTTTGGACCTGCGTCAGGGGGCATGTGAAGTGGCAGATCAGCACAAAAAAAAGGTCATGCGCATAGATCAACCCCATGCGCCTCACAGCAGATCCCATTCAATGATAGATTAATTGATCGAGTGTCAAAATCGATGGGGTGGGGGGTTGGGTTGCGACCCGTGCAGAGCGCACAAAGGGGAAGGAAGCGACGGGTCGCAGGGAGGCAGGCCCAGGCACGGCCACGCACCTTTCGAGTCCGTTGTACCCATCACCATTGTAACCGAACAGGATGGCGATGCGGGTGGTTGGCTGGACTGAGGCGGTGGTGGTGGTTGTGGTCGTTGTCATCTCCAGCTGCTGTAAGCCGCCTGCCTGTGTTGGACGGGTGGGTTGGTTTTTCTTGGTTTTTTTTTTTTTTCTTCTTTTTTTTTTCTGTTTTTTTTTTCCATTAATTTTTCTTTTTTTTTTTTGATGTTTTGGGACCTATGCATATGCTCACTTCTCACTTTTGTCTTTCGTTTGCTGGTTCTTTTCCTTTTTCCTTTTATTTTTTTCATTTGAATGAAAATGACTTTGAGCGTGACAGAGATGCAAACAAACATCAGTGGAAGGCTGACCCCAACGAGGTCAACGAGCCAGACGAGCGCCGGCGCCGTCCAGTGCCCACCCCAATACCAACCGACCCGCCGCCACCGCCGCGGGCGCGCTCCTGCTCGTCCAGTTCCCTCCACTCCCACCCGCCGCCGCCCCCGCCGCCGCCACCACCGCCGTCGCCCTCGTCGTCGCCTCCGCCGCCTCCCCGCCCGTCCTGGTTCTCCCGCCGTGCAGCAGCACCAACCGGCGGCGCTTGATGGAACGAGCTGGGTATCTTGACGCGGTGCGGGGGCGGCTCGTACCGAGCCAGCAAGATGCCGGTCACAACGCCCGACCACGTCTGTCGGCGTCGGCTCTTGGCGGCCTTGTTGCCGTCGTTGCCGGGTGGTACCGCCGCCGAGGGTCGCCTGCGTGAAGCAGTGGTGGCGGCGGTGGTGTGGGGTGCGTTGTCTTCGCCGTCGTCGTCCTCGCTATCGTTGTCTTGGGCCCGAGTCGACGGCGACGTGGAGCCATCGGCGGTGGAGGAGGTGATGCTTAGCAGTGTCCCTGTTGTTGTCGTTGTTGTGGCGGGTGCCGCTGCCGTGACGAACGGTGCATTCGCTCCGCCGGCAGCGAGATCCCGCGTCCACACCGGTCGTGGTGGCATTGCCACCGTCTCCTCGTTCACGAGGGAGGGGAAGGCTGTTAGTAGGCCCGATGGAGGAGGCGGCGGCAACGACACGGAGCGCCGGGAAACGACGACGGCTGCCCCGGCGGCCCCGGCGGCCGAAGGATCTGCCGACCGATGGGAGGCAAGCGGCAGCTGCTGGTGGTTGGGTGATGGTGGTGACGAGGGGGCGCTGTTGTTATTGTTGTTGCGGGCGCCGCCGCCGCCTTCGTAGGAGGAGGAGGTGGAGGGTGGGGCGAAAAAGAGGCGCGGTTGGGGGAGAGCGTGGAGGAACCGGCGACGCATGCGGTCGAGCGCGGCGCGAGTCTTGACGCCTGGCGAAAGAGGCGGTTGCCGTTGCCGTTGCCGTTGCGGCTCTTGCGGCGGCGGCGGCATCAGCTGGCTCGCGCTGGCTACCAGCAGTGACGGCGGTTGCGGCGGGCGCTGCATTTGCAGCATTTGCAGTGGTGGGTGTCGTCGACTGGGCGAGGCAGCTGCGGCCCGGGCGGCTCCACTCTGGAAGCGTCAATGAATGAGCGAGAGGAGGAGATGTGTGGGATGTGTGGATGTGGAGCGGGAGACAGAGAGATGGATAAATACAGAAAGTGAGACACAGAGAGAGGATTTAGAATGAAAGAACCCCAAAAAAAAACAGCAAAATTTAGCTGTGTGCGCCACCCAAACTGCACAGGCTCAGCGTTTCTCTTTTGCATTACCTCCGCACGAGCGTTGGGCGGACAACGACTGCAACGCAAATATTAGGGGTTGTCAAACCCCCCTCTTTTTTGTTGGGAACGGACAAACAAAACGTTGCACAATTTTTCTGCCACTGTTGCAAACTGCCTTTTTGGACCCATCAAAACATTTCTTTTGCAGAAAGCTCCTCGCAAGGAGCTTTCGTTGGAAAGACTTTCGTTGCAAACCAGCGTTGTTTATCATGTTTAGTTTCCCATTTTTGGAAGGTTGTCGCACATGGAAAATCTTTCCAATAATGGGGGGCTAGGTGGTTTGTCTCTCAGTCTGCCTCTCGTCCTCTCTCCCCTTCTCCATATCCATCGCCATTGCCATCGCCAGGTTTGACCACCAACTTTCATTTCGTTGGAAACGAAATAAAAAAAACAGTGCAAAGCGGAATCCATTTCGTTTTAAACCAGTCCGTGCGGGGAAGGGGTTTGACAACCCCTAATATTTGCGTTGCAATCGTTGGAAGAAATGTTGTATAAATAGGGAGTTTTTGCAACGAAAGGAAATTTACTTTTCCTTGCTCAAATTTCCTGACAGGAACTTTTCCTTCGCTCACGAGGAAAAATGGGGAAGAAAATTCCTTGCAAGGAAGAACTTTTCCTTGTGAGAACCATAAATAAATCGTAAAAACACAAAGAAGAACAGCACGGTCGTTCCCCACACGACCAAACGCCAACTGATGGCCTTGTCATCAATCTCACAAGGAAATTTGGCTGTGGCAAAAACTAAATCCAAACAGGAAATCCTTCTTCGTCACAAGGAAATCTTTCACAAGGAAAAGTAAATTTCCTTGCGTTGCAAAAACTCCCTAATTATACAACATTTCTTCCTTCATCCCCCCGCGAGAGATAGAAGGAATCAAATGCAAAAGGTTTATTAAAGAGAAGACGTCACCGCAGTCGGCTCACGTCACGCCCAAAAATCCAAGTGAGAAACCTTTTACAATTTTTGTTTCATATTTTTTTTTTTTTTTTTTTGGTTTTGTTTTTGAGAGGAGTTTTTGTTGTTGTTAGTTCAATGGGCCAGCCAATGGGACGCTCGGGTCGGTGTGTGCACGGTTCTCACCAAAACATGGGGATAAGAATCTTGTTCTTTACCGACACGCTCATGGTAAAGTACGCGCTGCGCCAGACGAGCCACGCTCCGACTCCCGTGCTCGGAATGATTTTCGCCGCCGCAGCGGGGCCGGGCTCGTCGCGCTTGGCGGTGGGGTCCGAGGAGTCGGCGATGGCTCGCCACTTTCCAATGTACGCTGCCAGGGTTGGGGGCAATAGGAGAAAGATAAGTTGGTGGAGGGCGGCGAATCTACGGCAAAACAAGGCAGAGTGTTGATTCTTCAACGCACCCAGGGAAAGCACGTGATCATATCGGAACGGCTTGAGGCGCGAAGACTCCACAGCGTCCGGCCAGAGCTCAGGGCTTTTGGCGTTGAGGGCTTGGGTATGTGTTAAAGGAGTCGGCAAAGCCCGAGATTGAAGACTCGGGGAAACAAACCAAAAGAAAAAAACATAAAAAAAAGACATGAAAACAACGAACAGCCGCCGCAGACGCTCACACTTTTGCAGCCAAACTCCTTTCTGGTTTGCAACCTGAGCCGTGCAGGGAAGCCCCACTCCGTCGATGGACGCGCAGTCTCCAAGTGCAAACACGTTCTTCATTGGTTTCATTTCTTTGTCCAGGACCCGCAAGTACCCGTCCGTAAGCAACCGACCCATCGGTCGGTCCTTTGGCAGATCGAGCCGCTTGATAAGGTCGACCGGCGTGACGCCAGTGGACCACACGAGCAGTCCAAACGGCACAACCTCGCCGCTCTCGAGCAGGATGAATCCCTTGTCGACGGATTTGACGCGAACACCCATGCGGAGCTTGATGCCCTTGCGTGTGAACTTGGACGACGCGTACTGGCTGAGGGACGCGTCAAAGCCGCCGAGAATGGACTTGCCGACGTCGAAAATCGTCGCGGTCACGTATTTCGCGAGGTTCGGGTAAAGGCGAAGGACGTCCTCTGTTATATAGTCGTGGACTAGGAAAATGGGAGCTGTGTCAAAAGCCCAGAAAGCAAGAACTAGCGATGCAAAATAAAAAAGAAGAAAAAAAAAAGGAAAATGGCGATTGTGCAATGGGGAACTCACGCTCGGCCATAAACTCGACTCCTGTTGGCCCGCCGCCAACAACAGCAAAATGCATGCTATCCCGACGCTCCTGCTCCGAAATGTTTGGTTGAGATGCGTACTCAAAGCATTCCATTATGCGCGTGCGGATCCTTCTCGCATCCCCAATATCTTTCAGGAAAATGGCATTCTCTGTGACTCCTGGAATCCCAAAAGTGTTGCTCACAGCGCCTGTGGCGATGACCAGGTGGTCGTAGGGAACGGTAAAATCGTTCTTCTTGAAGTCCTCCAGGGTGGAGCTGCACAAGAGCTCTGGATGGTTGTGTTGGAAAATGAATAAGTCAGCGGTTTGTGGAGATATGTTTGGGGCGAGGGGTGCAACAAGGTGTTGGTGGGGTAGAAGAGGGATGGAGACTTAACGCTTTTGGCCGAAATCAATCTTTTCGCAGTTGGCTTCGTAAAACTCGACATTGGAACGCTTAACCGGCTCCACTACGCTGGGTGGACGAGAATGAGAGGAAATACGCGCGAGAGTGTAGTAAACTTTTGCGGTTTTGCCACTCCGCCATATCTCCTCCGGAAAAAAAAAAAAAAAAAAAACCACCAACCAACGGAATTCCAGGGTGCCCACTGACGTGGACGCGAGGAGCGGCGTGAACACAAAGTAGTTGCGAGGGCTAACGACGGTGACTTGATACTTCTGGTTGTTGATGCGGCGGAGGAGCTGGAAGCCGGCCCATCCGGATCCGAGGATGACGATGCGTGGTTTTGACTTGTGGTGATCGCCGGTGGCGGTGCTGGCGGTGCTCGCCGTCCTGGCGGTTGTAACGGCGGTGGCGGCTGGGGTGGGGAAATCGGCGGACCTCGACGACGCGAACGCGGCGCGGGGGAATGTGCGGCACGGGGCGGCGGCGGCGGCGGCTGGGAGGGCGAACGGCGGGAGCGCAACCCAGGACTTAAGGGGTGGCGCCCACGATGGCGCCGACGACCCACAAAGAAACACCATCCAGGGTGTCGTTTTCTTTCTGTTTGTTTTTTCCCCCTGTTTTTGATGTTCCCAATGGCTCTGTCAGTCTCCCATGGCCTCTGGATGATTCACTGTCCGTTCGTCGGCGAGGGTGACCACCAGCTGAAACCACAATTCAGCGTCTGGTAGATGCCTTCCAGTGTAAAGGTTTTGGTGATATAATGATTGAAGAGTTGGAAGATGAGAGTCAAGTGCAGCAGCTAATAAGGGAAGCGCGTTCTTCCGAGGCGGGCGCCAGTTTATGTAAGAGTAAATACCATACCAATGGCGAGTTGATCATCCGCGAAGGCCTTCTTTCGCCATCTGCTCTTCGTGTCGCTGCGTGCTCACAGAAGGTCCGGGCGGCGTAAGCGATTGCAAGCGAGTGACGCTTTCGCCCGCTTGACCTTCCGCCAAATTTGTGCGCAACGGCTGAGGAAATGCACGGAAGAAAAAAAGGTGGGGGTCGCTGTCTGTCATTGGTGGAAAAAAAGAATCCCAGGAACGAAAAGGAACCGGCAAAAGGAAACCTCGAAGGTTAAACGCCCCCCCTTCCCGCCTCTCTCCACTCCTTCGCCCAGGCCCCTGCACATTCCGCTTCTATGATCTTCCCACTCCTGCGCGCACCCGCATTCTCCAGGGTCAATTAGAGTTATTCCAAAACATGTCCAGTTCCTGTTCATGGGTCTGGTATCGGTTCATACACGATGCGGCCTTCGAAAGGCGATCTACAGTCGCGGAGGAAAACTGTTCGGCTGTTCTGCGACGTGTTGGTGAAAAAGTCATTCACCCGCGAGTACCCCGCCTTCAACGAAGCGTCTCCAAACATGAGGTGCACCTTTCAAACATGATTCAGCCCCGGGCTCGCTGGAGCTCCCCTCAAGATCATGGGTGAAAATAGCATGTTGTTGCGTGGAACTTATTGATGTGCCCATAGCGATCGATTCCTCCGGATCCAGAGTCTTCGCAAAATCACCGTGTTCCCCTGCAACTCTTTGATCTTCACCTCATCGAACGCTTCTACCTCTCCTACGAGAATCTTACTCCCATACCCCCATCGTACTACTCTCCGCAAAAAGTGATCTCCGACTTACTTTTTGTTCTAATCAGATGGGCCTCTCAATTTCCAAGCTGCTTCAAGGCGTAAGTTCTGGCGCTGCTATCCACCTGTCATGATTTCTGACTCAAATTTTCCAGCTCTGGGGCAAAAAGGAGATGGTAGCTTGTTCGAGATCCTCGTTGCTTCATTCTAACAGTTTTTGCCTCCGCGTTCGCGCCCTTAAGCGCATTCTGATGGTAACCTTCTCTTCTCACGTTTTTTTTTTTGCTAAATATTTGTTTAGGTTGGTCTTGACGCAGCCGGAAAGACCACCATTCTGTACAAGTTGAAACTGGGCGAAATTGTTACTACAATCCCCACTATTGGTTTGAAAGGCCTTTGAGTTTTCTCAAAAGTCGCTGAGCCCTCTTTCAGGTTTCAACGTGGAAACGGTTGAGTACAAAAACATTAGTTTCACTGTATGGGACGTCGGCGGTCAAGACAAAATTAGACCCTTGTGGCGCCACTGTGAGTTTCAGTTGATCAACCTTTTCCCATCTCCGTCACCGGGTTGATGACAACCGAACCATGAAAGATTTCCAAAACACACAAGGTATCATCTTCGTCATTGATTCGAACGATCGAGACCGTATTGGCGAAGCACGAGACGAGCTCCAACGAATGTTAAACGAGGATGAGCTGAGGGATGCAATCCTGCTTGTTTTCGCCAACAAGCAGGATTTGCCAAATGCCATGAACGCCCCGGAGATCACGGACAAGCTGGGCTTGCACTCGCTGAGGCAGAGACAGTGGTACATTCAGGCGACATGTGCAACCTCCGGTGACGGGCTGTATGAAGGCCTTGAGTGGCTTAGCACGAACCTGAAGAGGAAATCTTGAGTGCGTTGGAATGTCTTCTGTAAGGCGTGTTGGCTGCTTTCTTGGTTTTCATGGGCAGATGATGTTCCCAAAGGCTTTTGCGTGCGAATCCCTCTTGCCTCTTTTCGTCAAGTGTTTTTCAAAAAAAGTCTGTCGACCTTGACCTCCTTTATCGTAATGAACTGGTTCAGCGTGTGTCTACGGTTGAGGGGTTTCTTCCACTTTTCAGTCGATTTGATTTGCAGAGACAGAAAGTGTCTGACAGCAGCAGCACATTCGTCCTCACCATCCGTTAAATCCATCTGAACAACTACCTTTCGAAGTTCCGTATCCAGAAACATACGGTTTCACTACACCGTTGCTCGGCTGGACACCGATCGGTCCCCGGCAAGATGGCCTTCTTGCCGAACCGACTTCTTGTCAAAGGCTCTCTGTTCACATTCGCCATCATTGGCTACATGGTGACAGTCATCTGCGTGGCTTGGTACAATAAGGTGAGCGATTTTGCTTCGGACCCCCTAAGATCAGACTGTAACAAATGCTTCTTATGGATGAACTCTTGTTCCCAAAATGCCAATCAGATCGATGTGAGTACAAATTCTTCAAAACCGCAAAACTCTCTCTGAGCTGTCCGCATTCAGGCCTACCGAAAGTTTGATCGCGGAGTTACGACCATGTTCTCCTCTAAATTCAACAAGTCGAGGGCGTTCCCAGTAGCAAATGAATCCTTCCCCGATGCAGATATCAAGTTCTGTCGAGAGAACAACTTTGTCCACCTTTCTGCAAAGATCTCAGCGCTTGTTCCGGTAAAAAATTCGTACTCCCTTACTTTATCAGTTACTCCTTGCGGTAAGAACTGTTATAATTGCTGCACGTACATCTTAATTGCCGGTTTCTCTGTTCTCCGCAGGCGACTTCGCTTCTTTCAAATCCTTACGATCGGGAAATCCTATCTTGACACGGAATACGAACATTACCATTGGCATGCTGCAAATTGATTACAGCAATGGCTCATTCGTGCCACGAGCTGAAAAGGATTCCTCCTTCTTGTTCGACGAAGGAGGTAAGGCTCAAACGGCAAGTGGATTTATCTCATTCGAAGTTCCCATATTCCAGATTTCAATCTGTATCCGCTCGACAAATATGACACTGGCGTCGTACCTGTCATGGGAATTTACTCAAATGAGCTTGATAATAACAACTCGTATCCTGTTCCGCTCGCTTTGACAATCCAAGGTTCAATCCAAGGGTGCGTCATAGAGTCTGAGCTCCGAATTCTCTGTCGTTTGTTCTCAAAACATGGATGTTCACTTTTCACTTCTCTTGCTTAAGGTTTCGGACGGCAATGGTGATGATCGACGACGTTAGCAACTCCTTCGATCCATCGACTCGTTCGTACATAAACACACTTGATGGCACCATTCTTGCGTTCCGTATGGTCTTCACTCGTGCATGGACAACACTGGTATGATAAAGAGGATGTAGTCCTGTTTTTTTCTGAGACTAATGGCGCTTTATCCGCAGTTCTTCTCTGCTCTTGTCATGATTATCACATGGACTTTGCCCCTTATGGTTTTCATCTTATCAGTAACTCTGCTCGCCCGTGGTCGTGCCGTCGAACCACCAACCATAATGTTTTTTGTTAACTTGCTGTAAGTGCCTGTGGACTTGCAAGCTGTACAACTGACAAGAGTGTTTCTCATTTGGCCCCCTCAGGTTCACTCTACCAGTTATTCGTCGTGCGCAACCGTCCATTCCCAAAGATCCTGGATGCCTTTCTGACGTGGTGTCCTATTTTTGGGCGATAACGCTTCAAACACTATCTGGTTAGTTAGCTGCTTTCATCCAAAAAATGCAGCAAGCGAAGTTTCTTATCGCTCGTTGTATCCACACACCACAGCCATTCTCATGCTCACGAACTACATTCACAAATACCGCAAGCCAAACGTTGGTGTTGCACCCACTGCCGCCGAAAGAAGAGACAACAAAAACATTAACGCCATCCTCGTTGCGGGAGATGACGCGTTCGACAATAACGCCATGGACCAATCGGATGCACAAGTTGCCGACGGTGGCGGCGATGGGGGCGAATAAGCCGAACTTTGTTGTCTTGCACTACTACTATGTCTGGTTCTTGAGCTAGCGGGAGCTACATGAGAGTTGTATTCAACGGGCATTACTTTTTACAAATACATTCAGTGCGGAAAACCCTGATCCATTTTTAACAGCCGAAAGAGCAACCCTTGTTACCGTGGGCCGCGGAGATGACGCAGAGATGAACCCTAATAGTTCAAGCGTCCAATTCTGGCCAAGATCTAGCGGCAAAGCAGACATTGATACGTAGGGAAAACTTCGTTATATGAGTTTGACCCTTCTGAACGACAAATTCGGTCGCGCTCAGACCCTGTCGCCGCACCCTTGCCCGATGAATTGTTGGTTGATACATACACTGCCCCACAAGTTGCAGCTGCTTGGCAAACTTGGTCATGATTAGACTTGTGGCCAAACCACGCACGCACGGGGATCGCAAGGTCCTTCCCATTTAAATTGCAGATGTCGAAGCGTCCGCCATCGCAGTTCCCACGAACGCCCATTTTTGTATGAACGATCCCTTCGGAGCCGGACACTGACTTTCAAAAGGAGTGGCCTAGGCACTCTATCACTCCCCTGCTTGCACTTTGCTTGCAATATGCCTCCAAAGTGATCGGGAAAACATTTTTGCGGCAGACAAGAAAAATCGGGAAAAAAAAAAGGAAAAAAAACAAAACCAAAGTCCACCCACCATACGGAAAAATAATTCGAAACTCAAAACAATACCCTCGTCGACCTCGCCGATCTTCCTTCACCCACCACTTCCGTCTGCTCGCCGCACCTCTTTCTCCGAGTATAGCCGTTGGCAGCGATGTCCCTCACCGAATGGCTGGTCACCGGCACGTTGTCGATCGCCACCTTAGGATTCATTTATTGGCGCTTCTACGCTCGCTCGGCCACTGACTATGCTCGCACCGGTGGTGGTCCACTTCCAACGGCGAACCCCTCCGTCTCGCGGCAGGCGAACTCGTCATCCTCTTCGGCGCCCAGTCGGCAAGTGGAGTGGGGCGGACCAACCATCCAACTTTTGAGATGTGCTGAAAACTAACCGAATCAACCGTACTCCCAACAACTGCCCGGCCTGGCAAACTAGGTCGAAGACGGGAAAGAAGTCCATTCTTGAAACCTTGCGCGCGATCAAGAACCCCAAGAAAATGATTCTTTTTTACGGCTCACAGACTGGCACAGCAGAGGACCTTGCAACTCGCATCGCTCGCGAAGTGAACGCCCACCTCGGTGTGCACTCCGTCGTGGCAGACGTCGAGGAGTTCGAAATGACCGAACTGATCGAATTCCCTGAAGAGTTTGAATCCGAGGAGGAACACTGGCTGACGGGTTTCTTCCTTGCGACGTATGGAGAAGGCGAGCCGACCGATAGCGCCGTGGAGTTTTATGACTGGCTCATGGACGGCGGCGGAAAAGGTGACGACGATCAGGTGGAGCTCGATGACGACATGGCGAGCGAAAAAGCTGGAAAGAACCTCAGATATATTTCATTTGGTCTTGGAAACAAAACTTACGAGCATTTCAACGCTATGGGTCGCAGAGTTGACAAAAGACTTGCGAACATTGGCGCCGTGCGAATTGGACCTGCAGGAGAAGGAGATGATGACGGCAGGTAATATAGTTTCTGATGCGTTACGTCTGATTTCAATGCCTTCGCGCTGTTTGCTAAATGTCATCCTCTCAATTCCAGCATGGAAGACGATTTTTTGGAATGGAAGCCAAAAGTGATTGCGGCTATCGCGGAGTATTTCGGCGTCGCGGATGCTGGTGGGAAACAAGATCGCGATGCCCCCCACGTCCCAGTCTTCGAATGGGTGCCAATTGACGGCGGGAGCGTGTTTCGCGGTGAGCTCTCAGGCGACGGCAAACCTCGCTCTTTCAAAAAGGATGCAGCCACTGGTCGCTTCACCGAAGTCAGGTACGTTTCTTTGATGGAGTTAATATAACTAATTTACCCGTAGCTCGAAAAAGCGCATACTCCATGACGCCAAGAATCCTTTCTTCGGTGCGATCGCCAAATCCTATCAGCTCTTCCAAAACAGCGAAGACGTAATCAAGTTGTCAGACGATGCGAGCCCTCATGAATCAGATCTGTACTCGCTGTCGGCTGACAAGAAGGCTGTCACATTAAAACGCACATGTGTGCACATGGAGCTTGACCTGAGTGGGTCTGGCATTCGTTATGAGGCAGGCGACCATGTTGGCGTCTACGCGGCGAATAATCTCCGGGAAGTTGATGCGCTCATACGCGTCCTTCATCTCTCAGACGAGGAACTCGACCAAGTTTGCAAGTTGCAACCCAACCCTGCGAATCCTCTGGCGGGAACTGCCAAAATTCCGTTCCCAAATCCATGCTCACTCCGTACAGCTTTGACGTATTACCTCGCAATTAGCGCACCCCTTCGCGAGCATCAACTCGCAGTAAGTAGTAAATTGCAAGAACCTTTTCTCGTGTGCCTCTCCAACCTTTTTCGCTAGATTCTCGCAAAATTTGCAAGTGATGGAAAGGATCGTGACGCTCTGTACAAGCTTGTCGATGACCGTAACCTCTTCCTGGACATTGTCGATTCGTCGCAGAAGAACCTCCGCGAGGTGCTGGAAGCTTTTCCATCGGTCAAAGTTCCTCCTGGGGTTCTCATTGGGGAAGTGCTGACTCACATCACCGTGCGGTACTATTCAATCTCTTCGTCTCCGAAGAAGGATGCCACCCGCGTCAGCCTCACAGCGGTTGTAGTCCGCTATGTTCTTCCCAACGTTCACGCACACCACCACATTGAAGGAAATCCTCACAAAAAGCCCATTTCGTACAAAGAGGGTCTTGCTACGTCCTGGATTGAACGCCTTCACGAGGCAAGAGCTTCGGGCGAGGTGACAGATTTGGAGACCGCCTCATATCCGCCTCTTCATCTTCCTCTGTTCATTCGAACCTCCTCGTTCCGCCTTCCGCGCGACGTGACTGTTCCTGTGGTTATGATTGGACCCGGAACTGGCGTCGCCCCATTCCGTGGCTTTATCCACGAGCGGCTCCAGATTGCTTCAGCCCGCGTTGCCACTGCTACGACGACAAAACCGGTTGGCTCCACGTGGCTCTTCTACGGGTGTCGGCACCCTGACCAGGATTTCCTGTACCGAGATGAGTTTGAAGAAGCCGAACGGGTAGTGAAGGATTGGTCCGAAAATCCAAAGGACGGTGGCCCAATGCCTTTCGACTTGAGAATTATCACAGCCTTCTCCAGAATGGGTCCAAATAAGGTATACGTACAAAACAAGCTGCTGGAAATGGCAGTTCCAGTATGGGAACTTTTGGACAAAAAGCGAGCCTATATATACGTTTGCGGGTAAGAATTTGTTTAGGTTTAAACCTTCTTTGCCTAATAACATGTTCGTAGGGATGCCAAAAATATGGCGTCCGATGTCCAGCAGACTCTACTAAAAATGGCAATGGAATTCGGTGGGAAATCAGAAAATGCTGCCAAGTCTTGGTTGAAAGATCTTCGCAGCTCCAGCAGGTACCAGGAAGACGTGTGGTAACCACAGAATCGCGACACACTAACAGCGGGTTTTACGCCATCTGGGCGGGGTGGGTTTAGTTTGCGAGTATTTACAGCAATTTTTCTTTCTGCTTCCAGTTTGAAACATTCTCCGTTTCACACTCCATATTTTATGTCCGCCCTTTTGCGCGCGCTTTTGCCTCTTTCATCCCCTTCCCCCGTCTTCCTTTCTTTCTAGTACTTTCTCTCCATTCCTCTCGCACCCCTTCTTTCCCGTTTTTCTTCGTGGTCGCTCGTTCTCGGCGGACTTCCCGCGACCCTTTCGTGTTTTTGGTGCGTCCTTCCTTGTCAGGCCCCTGGGAGTGGTAGAGGAGACAAAAGAAAACGATTTGCTGATGCGAAGGGGCAGCGGCGGTGGTGGCAGCGCCGGCGGCGGCGCCAATCCGGTGGGCAGCTCATTGAGAGGCATTCGTGGCAGTGGCAGCGGCAGCTTGTCCGACAGCAGGACAAGCACCAGCAGCACCAGCAGCAGCAGTGGCGACAGCAGCAGTGTCGCGAAAAGCGTAGATGGTAGTGGCAAAAGCGATGGGCCCTTGAGCGGCAATACACTAAGCCCAAATGCGACGCAAGGCAGTCCACTGTCGTCGCCGCTTCCTGTTCCACCTCCCAGAACGTCTTCCGCTCGGTCTTCCTTGGGAAGTTCGCCGTCACCTTCCCCAACACTTCCACCCTTGACGGCTGTGCGCTCGGTTCTATCTGCACCCTCGGCAGTGTCGGCGCTGTCTTCCGCTGGTTCTTCCTCATCCGCTGCTATTCCGAACCATCGTGCATCGCCGCTGATGGCGCCGCCATCCGCGGCGTCGCCTCCCACTCCAAGCCTCCCTTCAACCCCTTCCAGCTCCCAGTTCCCGCCAGGCCAATCGTTGCCTTCTTCACCTCCATTAGCAGCCTTTGGATATGCTGCTAGCAGCCCTTCAGCTGCTCCCGTACCTACGACCGCATCTGGTACGGTGGAGAGCCTGAGGTCCCCTGCTGCCATCGACCAGATCGCAGCACGTGATGCTCGGTCGTTCGTTGTTGGGTCTGATAAAGCCAGCGGTGTATCGAGGGCAGTAAAGCTCGAACGACGGCTGTCTCCACTGAATCCATTTTCAAGCCAGCATGGGTTTCAAGCTCCAACCTCGGTGCCATCGCCAAAGCTCGCCTCCGGGGTGATTCCGTCGAGTTCATCGGCTCAGGTCCCACCAGGTCCACCCGTCCTGTCTCTCTTTGGGGCCACACCATTCGCGAGTGGACCGAACGGCGATGGATCTAACGAAATCTCACCGCTTGCGGCGCCTGCTAGGCCTCCTACGTCTGATACTCCGTCGGATAATACACCCGCCGTTTCAACTCAGATTAAAAGAAGAACCATGACTGGAATGTCAACGGCAGTAAAGCTACTGAGTCGGAGCTATTCAGATGCTGACGCAGTCGTCGTTTTAGACCAATCTGCAGGTCACCCCCCTGCCCTTGCTGGAATTCCTGTCGCAGCTGCAAAAGCCATTGCGACATCAAACTTCGCTGGTCACAGGAGGCAAAGCAGGTCATCCATTAACTCAACTGCAACAGACAGCGACCCGGACCTGGCTGGACCAACGTCACCAACGGGGCAGAGCCCACCCGCATTCTCGTCTTTGCGAATTATTCGGCCTCGAAGATCATCCGTATTTGAATCCGCCCTTTTTCTCAGCCAGAATCAGAGCCCGTCGTCATCTCCGCTGCCGCAATCCCCTCTCTCTGGCTTAAGCTCGCTCTCCTCCAGCGAACAGCATTCGTCTCCAGCAATGCTTTCACGGCCAGGGGCATCACATGCACGCCAAATGGAGGAGTTAGCAGCTCCAACTCCGCTCTTTTTTGGAATGGACGAGGAGGCCCGCAGCCGGACGGTCCCAAAGCCCACCCAGAATTCGGGACCCACACCGCTGGTTCCAAAGTACCTGCTCTTTCTATCTTCGTCCACGCCTGACCTTCCCAAATGGTCCAAGCCGGGCGCCCGCAGCTCGTCTCCACCACCTCCGGTTGCACCAAGCGCACCTCAAGCTAGCTCTGCGATTCATGTTCCTTCAGGGAGAAGAATGCGTCCGATGAGCACTGCGGTCGACCTGTCGGCAATTCAATCGGAAGACAGAAGACCGTTTTTGCCATCGGGAGGTGGGTCATCATCGCTGTCTCCTCTTGTTGTGTAAACCTAAAAATTTATTCAGGACTTGATCGACCGAAGGAGCTGCGTGCAAGGACCATATCCGCGATGGACCCCTCCAGCGTTCTCGCTTTTAAAAGACGCGAGTCTGGCCCGAAGATTGATGCAGCCGCAGCCGCCAACGCCAATCTTGCAGCCAATTCCAATACAACGTCAAGCCGACCTCAGTCTGCTCCCTTGTTCACTGCTCTCGACTTGGAAATGTTTTCGAACGTACTGGATAGATCGAGGCATGTTAAGAACCTCAGATGGAGGGGGGAGGATCCGGTTGCGGTTTGGCCCAGCTGGCAGGAGGATTTACTTCGCTCCGAGCGATCTTCTCCTATTCGCAATTCGTTGGCTTCTTCTGTTCTGGAGAGTCCGGCCCTTCGACCTGTTCCGACTCTCCCAGTGGACCTTCGCTCCCCCAGCCCGATGTTCGCGCTGGATGACTGCGAGGATGATGACAGTGGGTCGGTTTCGTCCGCAGCTTCGAATAATCCTCGAGTTCCGGGGGTTTCCCAACGACCTGAATCTCCAAGCTCTCACTCTCCTGGTGTGAGGCATGGTAGGCGCGTTTCGCGATCGAGAGGGCCGTTGTCCATTTCCACCGGAAGTGCTGGTGGAGCCGTTGCCGTTTTGGCGGGAAGAATTTCTTCACCTGCTGTATCGTCTCCTGGATCCCCAGCGAATTCTATCAATTCAGCGAAAGCAACACCTCCTGTGCAAATGACTCGTTCGATGAGTGATGGCGATCTGAGTGAATATATCAAAGGCTACAGCGAACTCACGACGTCCCTTTCAGTGGCGAAGGCGACGTGCAACATCGAAATGAAGCGAATTATTGCTGAACTAAACGAAGCTGTCGAGAAGTCCTTATTGGTCTCCTATGCTGCGGATAAAACCGGGACAGGCCTTGGTTCAGTGCTCGACCGTTCTGTCCCCCCCGCTCCCCTTCGGAAAATCGGATCGGGGCAGTCCTCGCTCTTTGTTGCACCACCGCTCTCGCGATCTACTTCAAACTATCTTCCCATGACTCAGCCATATCGCCCTCTAACGGATTCTGGTGGTCGCTCATTTTCTGATGCGAACGATGGCTCGTTTGAACGTTCCAATTCCCTGAAGTCAGTTATGACGTCTTCACTCCGCTCCACGCCATCGTCAGGGGGGTTGGAACAAACTGCGACAAACCCACCGCCCGCTAGCCCGCAAGTCAGGCGGCAAATGTCCCTGGGTCCAATAAATTCCTCATCTATTTCCTCTCCACCTTCCTCAGGCTCCCCAATTGTGCGTTCTCCGCGACTTCATGCGGTGACCCGTTTGCAGCAGTCTCTCACGTCCCTGTCGTTGGGTCCCTCTTTAACGGAAGACGCAGCACCGAGCCCATTTCAAACCGCTATGACCGACCTCATCGCCATTGCAACGCAAGTTCTGGATATGGGCATTTCGGAGCTGCTGGAACGTGATGCATGCAAGAATGTGATTCGTAAATTACTGTCTCTACAAGAGACATGGGCGAAAAATCCAGAGTGGCCTTGTAAGGAGCACCTAATGAGAGTGCTGATTGTTTTTGCATCGGTTGCTCGAATCGTCGAACACATGGACGAAGATGTGAAGATGTGGAATTACGTTACAGGCACGAGCAATTCAGGTTCCCTGGGAAGACCAAAAGGCTCAACGACCGGAAAGCTTCCAATGACACCACCAGCCGGTCTAGCATCGTCGCTTCACGCAGCGATCGCGGTGAAGTCTCTAAACGGTGGAAGCAATCGAGTTTCCGGAGCTGTCTTCCGAGGTGACCAAAATCCAAGAAAGAGCTCGGTAGAGCTCAGCTCTCAAGACCTTTTTGATGCGGAAGATGACGACGCAATTTCGATTGCATGGATGGAGAGCGGTGTCGAGACTGGTGATGCATCGGTGTCTCGATCTTCGTCGTTTTCTGCAAAGTTGAATCCAAGCATTTCATCTTTCGGACGACCACATAGCATGGGCTACAATGCGGCGATTCCTCCCTCGGAAGGAATAATCGGAATCGTTGGAAAAAGACTGAGCAGACCACCTAGAACCGGACCGAAGGATCAACTCCCTTGTAGAGACGACTCCCTCCCTTTGACGGATTCTGTGCCACCCAGTGGCATCGATGGCATAGCGTTTCCGTCGCGTTCGTCGTCCGCCGCCGAATCGACCGTGAGTGATCTAAAAATGGCCAGTCGCAAACCGTGGCGTCTTTCTGGCATCGCAGAGTCGTGGGGCCAGCTTCGAAATCGAGCAGATGATGCCTTTGATCTTCGCGCTGCTGCAGACGAGACTCAGGCGATCAATATTGTGATGGAAATGACGCTGGATGGAAGAGTCACCTATATTTCTCCCACTGTCCGCACTGTTCTTGGGTACGATCCTCGTGACTGCATTACTGCCTCGACCGACTCTCTGGATCTTGTGGAAGATGCGGGACAGAAGGGACTGTTCCTGCCGCCCGGGACGACCGACGCGTCAGTGTTCGCTGATGCGACGGCTGCCTTAATAGCAGATGAGAAAGCAACCATTGAGGTGACTTACCAAGCTCGCAGCGCTGACGGTAATTGGTTCGAAATGGAGGGGAAGGTTAGTTTTGATTTGCGTCAATCGCTTGAAGGACAAACGCTAAACAAATGTTTTTCTCGTAATTTGTCTGTTTACAGGGTATGCTTCTAATCGATCGAGAGACACGAGAAAAACGCGGCACGATCTGGTTGTCCAAGCCTGTCGGGTTTTTGGCCGAGGGGAACTGGGGCAGCGACGCTCTTGATGCAGACCTTGACGGGGATTTTGAGAGCCTGGCGGAGTTTCAAAAAGCTGATGAGGTCTTGACGTCTCTAAACTTCGGCTCTGGTAGAACCTCACCTTCGGAGTTGCAAACCGGTCTTCTACCAGCAGACGTGATAGATGATGGTCACACCTCCCCAATCGTCATGGTAGAGCCACCGTCGCCAGCTGCAACAGGGTCAAGCCAGGACGGCCTTCCGTCAACCGACCTCGTGCTGTGCCGAATTTGCGAACGACCTATTCCAGCAGTACTCTTCGAAGAACATAACGAGTGCTGCAGAGAGGTCCACCGTTGCGAAATGGAAGTTAACATCCTGAATGACTCGTTGAGGGACCAGAGGTCTTTGTGCAAATCTAAGCTTGCAGCTATAGAGAGTGAGTGTGCGCAAGAACGAGCTGAGCTCGAAGATGCGCGAAGGGAAACACGGCCCTCATTAGGTACAGACATTCGTGCCTTTTGCTTCTTGCAATTAAATTAAGTGAGCGTTCTTTCGTTTCAGCCGCACTTATGGCACAAACAGAAGAAAAGCACAAAACTTACCTTGCTTTCTTGGAGAAGCTCCTGAATCTTGGAGCCAGTATTCTTTCCAGCATTGACATGATGCTATCCATTCAAATGCCGGAAAGTGGAGCGGCTACTCCGACGGGCACGACGGCTGCAGATGAGGTGGACCCTGTGCACGACAGCTCCGAGAAAAACGAATCGGTGAGGATGGCGTATGCGGATTTGATTACCCTGACCGAATATTCGTTGCCAGTTTCCAACTTGGACATGTCCCCAGGAGAGCGATTTCCGACCGCCCGAACTTCCCAGCGGCGAGGCAAGACCGGCAGTTATCGATGAAGCTGTTATTGGGCTTGGCCTTGAGATTCACGAAATCGGTGTTGAAGGTTTGGCGACCTGTGATCAACTGATGTTCTTACAACATCTGAACTCCACAATCTCTCCTTTAATACCAGCTGAGTCCCTTCTAAAAGCGAAACTCTCGGCCATCGCGGATCTCAAAGGATTTGTTCGCCAGTACCGCCTTCTCGGCGTCAAAGAAGAAGAGGTTAAATTGAAAATTGCGATTAAAACCGGCGTGGGAAACTTCAGCCAGCAGCCGCCATCTCAAGACTGTGGTGATGCAATCGGAGGGGTTGTTGTTCGTCCGGTCTCGGAACAAACAGGCTTGGATGATGAAAGTCAGTCCGACTACTCCTCTGACGGCGGTGAGGAAGCAGAGCAAATTGATGGCGATGGAACAGACATTGTGGAGAGGAGCTCTCCGTCTAGTCCCGGCATACTGTCAATATCTGTTTTCCCAAAAGACCTAATTGAATCTCACCCCGAGTCTCCGTTAGAGTCAATCAATCGGCTTGCTTCAATCGCCAACGACAAGCCCCTATCTTTGTTTGAGTTGGATTCAGATCGCGACTCCGAAAATTCAGTTGAGAGAACTAGCCGACACCACAAGGCAGGTTCTTTCAGCCGCATGAGCAGCAAGTCGAGGAAATCAATGCTTGGAGCAGAGGAACTTCGAAAGGAACGATTATCATCCGCAGATCTTTCGGACTCCAACTCATCATCCGTTGGCTCCGCAATTGAGCGCCATACAAACAAAAAAGGACGCCCCCCACCGCCGCGTGTCATTGTCAGCCAGAACAAAACAATGGAGGTTGAGATGATAAACTCGCCCCTTTTCAACTCTCCCCGGGCGAGCCGCACCACTGTCGTATCAACAGTCTCCGCAACATCGTCGAACACGTCGCTAGTGTCTGGTTCCTTAGGTCCAGCAGCTGGAGCTTCACCTAATCCAACCTCAAGCACCTTGGTTACCCCGCAGCAGTCTGGGGACCTTCCGCCCGCGATCCCATCGTCCACAAATTCTGTCACACCTCGAACTGTCCCCTCGATCAAGGACTTTGAAATCATCAAGCCAATCAGTAAAGGCGCATTCGGCTCTGTATTCTTGGCGAAAAAGCGTCTCACCGGTGATTATTTTGCAATCAAAGCTCTGCGGAAGTCAGACATGGTGGCAAAGAACCAAGTCATGAATATTAAGGCCGAGCGCATGATATTGGCTCAATTAGATTCTCCGTACGTTGTGAAGCTGTACTTCAGTTTTCAAACGAAGGATAATCTATATCTTGTAATGGAGTACCTGAACGGCGGCGATTGCGCGGCACTGATTAAAGCAGTGGGCCAGCTTGATGAGAAGTGGGCAAAGCAGTACATCAGCGAAGTTGTGTTGGGTCTTGAGTTCCTTCATAGCCGAGGAATTGTCCACAGGTAGATATCTTTGCTGTTTTCATCATCTTCACTCTTGATTCACTTTATTCCAGGGATTTGAAGCCGGACAATCTCCTAATTGATCAGAACGGCCATGTTAAGTTGACGGACTTCGGTCTTTCTCGGGTGGGCTTCCTTGGCCGCCGAGCAAAAGGCGGCCTTTTAGACGGATGGACTGGCATCGGTGGCTCACTAGCCTTGTCGACTGGGTCGACTCCCATGAGCTCTTTGCCCCCGACACCAGTACTTCCCCCGCAAACGGACGGAGGTGTAGACGTTCCATATCAACGCCCCGGACAGGATGTCCCAAGCCCCGCACCAACACCGTTCAAACTTGTTGACCACCTGCATGGCGGTGTCTCTGGAAGCTATTTCCGACCCCACTCCCGGCGCAATTCTGTAGCCTCATCAACTTCATCCAGCTCGATGGATGGCAGCGTTTCCGGTTCGGTGCTAGGGGCCCGACTTGCGGAACATTTGGAGGATGGGAAGGATGGGAAGCGTTTTGTCGGGACGCCCGATTACCTCGCTCCTGAAAGTATACTCGGAATGGGCCAAGATCGCAGTGTGGACTGGGTATGTCGTGGACGCTTTCAATTGACTCGCACTAAACTTTATTTGGTAGTGGGCAGTTGGCGTCATTTTGTACGAGTTTCTGTTCGGAATACCTCCGTTCCATGCACCAACGCCCTCAGAAGTCTTTGAAAACATCCTTGCCGGGAATATCGATTGGCATGAAGACGAAGATTTTGACGTCGCACCCGAGGCAAAAGATTTGATGACCCGCCTGATGTGCAAGTCGGTTGATGAAAGGCTTGGAACCAACGGCGCTGAAGAAGTCAAACGGCACCCGTTCTTCTCTGACGTAGACTGGGACAAGATTGCGACATCGGAGTCTTCCTTCGTTCCAAAACCGGCTCACGAGGAAGACACCGAGTACTTTGATGACCGCGGTGCAGGAAAACAGAAGTTGCATGAGGTTGAATTGGAGGACCTTGCGTCGACGGCACCCCCCCCTTCGACGAGTGGAGGAGCTTCAACAGATCCGGCCACTGCCCAAGAAGGGTCGGAGGACTTTGGAGAGTTTGTCTACAAGAATTTGCCCTTGTTGGCCAAGGCGAACAACGATTTGGTCAAAAAGCTCCGTTCGGACATGGGAGCAGCCAAAATCCGTCACCGCGAGTCTCTTTCTTCTTTGGCAAGCACAGCTTCGCTCGCACCGCCACGCTCACGAAATGCAAGCCTCAGCGAGGCGATTCCTCCCTTAACTGCTGCGACCAGCAATCAAAGCCCGAACACAAGTTTACCGCCTTGGCCAGAGACTGCAACTCCAGCTCCAGCACCCGCGAACGAGGGTGTGGCGGGCAAGTCAAAGGCTAAAGTTGTGGATTCCACCGAGTCACGTCACCCATCACTTGGTTCCCGGGTGCGAAGTCAAAGCTTCAATTCTGTGCTTAAAGATCAAGCAGCGATAAGTGAGCCACCACCCGCCACAGTGAATCGGCCCCCAGTCATGTCACGGGCGCCAACACAGAGCGGTGAGCAGGTTGTAGCAGATCCCGTGAAGAGCAAGCCACAGCTTTCGACCACGGGATCGCTGACACCATCAGACTACCTATTGAATGCGAAGCAAGTTTTGTTGCAACTTCAGGGCCGCAGCTTGAGCGCCACGTCTGCCAGTGGCACACCTCAATATTCCTCATCAGCTCCCACAACCCCAGCCATATCACCGCTTGCCTCCGATGCAAGGCTGTCGTCAGCCATACTGACTCAACCAGAGTTGCAGCCAGATGTTACAGCGAAGCCTCCTGCGCCCTTTGGACCCTTCGGAGCGAACCGGCCGATGGATGTGCTCGTTGCGGACGACAATCCCGTGGCGTGCAAAATTCTGGAGACTATGCTTTCGAAACTGAACTGCAGATGCGTGGTTGTCCGAAACGGCGCGGAGGCCATTCGGTGCGCGATGGGCGATGTTAAGTTCGACGTCGTTTTCATGGACGTCCGCATGCCGCTGAGTTCGTAGAACACGTTTCCTTTTTCCCTATTTCGTACTCTTCAAATTGACACTGCTTTTTCTTTTTTCGACCTTGCGCAATTCTTTGCAGTTGACGGGGAGACGGCGTCACGGATGATAAAATCAACCGACAACATAAACCGAACCACGCCAGTAATAGCAGTGACGGCTTACGAGCAGACATTCGCTCAAGCAAGAGAATTCGACGATGTTATTAGTAAACCTGTAACAAGAGACGGCCTGCTTCACGTCCTTGCGGCGATATCAATGATTCCATCGTGACATACATTTCTTTACGATCCGTATCTTTCCCCCACTTCCCCCCCCTTCTGTCTCTACACCTTGTCCTTTCTTACCTTTCGTTTATGTTTGCGCTTCTCTTTTCTTTTTTGTTTACGATTCTCTTTCTCATCTTGTACCCCTCTTTTATTACCTTACCATTTTTTCTCTAAAGGTTTGTGTTTCGGTATGTGAGGGCCTCAAAAGAGCCGTTCTGGAAAAATTCATCCCGGAGTTGGAGATGAAGAGGGAACTCTGCCCTGCCTTGACGCGGTTGCTCACCAAGCTGACGCAAGTGTTGAACGCCCCACGATTCACCGCTGCTTTAGCCTGTCCAATGCAGGCGGGGTTACCGCGTCGACGACCATGTATTTCAGCCGACAGCAAACAGTACGTGTCCGTGCACAGCCTCGAGCGGTCGATCTGCCGCCATTTTTTTGAGATTTACACGAGGTGAGCCTTCTCTTTTTTTTATTGTTCTTCTTATCCTGGCGAACGATGCGAAGCGGTACCTTAAGGGTTAATTCGCAGTTTGTGTTGCAGCACGGGCACAAGTTCCCGCTGATGTCCAAAAGAACAGCCGCCGCGGGGGGGAGGAAATGTGGGCGCAGTATAATGCAGGTCCTTTCAAGCATATGTAGCGCGTCGCGCCTCCATTCCATGTTCAACAACCATCAAGAGTTTGTTGGACCCCGACGGAGGGCCGAGACACACACACACACACACACACACTCAGTTAATATTTATTCACACAACAAAAGCCACAAACAAGGTCGGACCGCTGTCTGGGTGTCTGCGCTGTCTGCTCGCCGTGACCCGCCGCCCCAACGTTCCGACGAGCGAGTCGTGCATCATGCTGCTCTCGAAGCTGCGTCAGACTTCCAACAAGGTCCTCATGGCGGTGGCCTACGTCTCGCTCTTCACCGCCGTCATCATCGGAGCGGCCCTGCTGAGCTATTTCCTGTACAACACAAAGGTGCAAATCAGGATCGTTACTTGTGCCTTCCTCCCTCCCGTCTCACCTCCGTTACACCCCCTCCCTCGCCACACACACGCACAGGCCGCCGGAAAGCTCAAGTCGGTTGAATCAAAGACACCAAGCGGAAACCTGAGCAGTTTTCCGGCCGCCACCGATCCCCTCAACTCGGACCCTTCTCTGATCATCAACAAGAATGTGCTCGTCGTGCAGCTTACGCCCAGTATTGTTGATCCGATCGCACGATCCATCAAATTTAAAGTGCAAGGAGTCCCGTGCGGTGAGCTTGAGAGGCGCTTTCTTAATTTTTTGGGGAGTTGAGAGCCGACTCTGAACGGGAAGATTCACTCCGCAGGTGACTATGCCAACTTTGCGATTACGCAGGGCCAGCAGTACGTCGTCAAGAAAAACATTGCGCTCGTCATTACAGACAAGGAACTGAAATACAAGAAGAACACTGTCATAGGGACAAAGGAAGTGACCGTCGACTTTGCGACCGGGCTCGTGAACGATTATCCCTTCGACGTGTACGAGTCCCGGACCGTCTACATCGATTCGATGCTGGGAAAAGACGAGCGTATGCATTTGAGCGTCATTGTCTCGGGAGCTATGCAAGGGTAACGTGGCTGTCTTGAATTGCCGTGGAGGGTTCACAGCATTTGCTCACTTCTTTTATACTTCCGCACACCAGATGGATTATTAAAGTTACTAACCTCGTGGACATATCTGGAGACTTTTATGGCGACAACATCTACGACGGACGCTTGATCGCTTTGAGCTTTACTGTCGAAAGAGCATTTATAGTGAAGGTATGTTTCAAAGTCCGTGACTCTCCGACGTAATCGCACAATTCATATTCTTTTCTTTTCGGGAAAAAAGTTTTTCGTCGGGCTCGTGACGTTCAACATGTGGATGTTGTCGTCGCTGGTGACGATGCTGGCGCTCACGTTTTGGCACCGAGGCCAGAAGGACAAGCCAGTGCCGATGGCGCTCTCTGTGGGAACAATGTGAGCCATCATCGATTGCGCTGCTTCCCTCCCCCACCCCCCTCCAAGGAGCAACCACTGAAGCTCCCCCACGTTGTTAGCTTCTCCCTGTACGGCTTGCGATCAAGCCAGCCGGGAGTTCCGGAGATTGGTTGTTTTATGGATACCGTGGCTTACTTTTGGTGCACCGTGCTTGCGGCGGGCTCAGGTACCTTTCTTACAATCGCAAACGTGTTTGACCCCAAGCCATACTCGCACTGACCCTAAAACTCGACCTCAAACCCTAACTCTAACCGAACGCACGCGAAACGCGTAGCCGTGCTGCTGATCCTGCAGTACATGGTCCGGCACCCGCGCGAAGCCCCGCCGCCGGAGGGCGAGACGTTCTGGACCATCTTCTTCGAGGCGTACCTGCCCGAGCGGGAGCCCGAGGAGCCGCCGGCGAAGAAGATCGACTGAGACCGAGCCATCCGTCCCATTTTTTTTTTTTCTTCTCGTTTTCTGTAATGTTATAATTTTATGTTTTGTGGTTTTTGTTTGTGTTGCTTTTTCGGGGTGCAAGATAGACAGGCCAGAAGACAGGCAGGCAGACAGACAGACAGACAGACAGACAGACAGACAGACAGACAGACAGACAGACAGGCAGGCAGACACCCAACCGCCTACAAGCTCGATGTAAAGGCGGATATTAATAAAGAGGCAAAGAGCGTGTCTCGCCAACCAATCAACCAAACACACAAACAAACAAACAAGCGCAAAACTGCAAGAAATACAACTCAAATCGCAGACAGAGAAACCTCCAAAGAAAAGGGGGAAAAAAATAAACAAAAAAAAAAAAAAATAAAGGAAAGGGATGGCCTTTTCAAAGGGACTTGACTCGGGCGATGCCGCCGCCACCGCCGCCGCCGCCGCTGCCGCTGTCGACTCCAGCCCAACGACGACGACGGCGACAATGATATCCGGCCGCAGGGCCAGCCGCACCGTCCGCCTCGCAATTCGCGCAATCACAAACATCATGGTGGTGGTCGCCCTCGCCGTCATCGTCGCGACTGTCGGGTACTTCAACAAGGCAAGAAGAGTGAAGGATCAATCAGAGCTGACAGCGGGATGGACGATCGTCCAATGTCTCGATGTCTCATCTCAAAAGGCCTTGAACACAAAAAAAAAAAAAAAAACAACAAAACAAAAAAACTCCACAGCTGGAAGGGTTCGACCGCACTGACCGCGGCATCGAGACCTACGTTCTCTCAACCTTCAACACGTCAAAGATGTATCCGGTCACCGCGGCGCAGGTTCCCGACGAGCAGACCCGCTTTTGCGTCAACCACAACTACATCGGCATTGAGGCAAATGTGTCGTTTGTGGATCCCCTCCAGGACATTCTCAAAGTTCGGCTGAAGTTCATTCCTTGCGGTGAGACGATACCCGTGCGCTTTCGAATCCCAGACCCACCCCCCCATTCTGACGCCTCTGTCTCGGCACTCGGTCATCCTGTAGGAGACTTTGGCGACTTCACAAAGACTATGGGAAGCAGCATACCATTGAAAGTGCCGATCAACATGACCTTTGGTAAGACAGAACCCAGAACATTTTCCGAAAGACACACTACTGAACAGCAGCCCCCTGCCCCTCAAAATCCCCTTACTCGGCTCAAGGCTCAACGGTCCTTACTTTCAAGGAGAAGGCAGTCATGTCCCCTGGGAAAGAAGACTCCCTTCCAGTTTTCTTTGCTAGCGGCGGTGAGCTTGGCGCCAACCACTTTGCACTTAGCACGGCTGTCTCATCCACTCCTTCATGGGCTCGCCAGATATCAACGCGTACCCGTACGACGTGTACACGACGAACGTCGAATACATCACGGCACTGTACATGAACAAGGATAACGTTACGCTCCCTTGTCCCCTGTCTCTCAGTTTGATTGGAGCTCTGCAGGCGTTCGTACTCTCGTTCGGCTCCTGTAGTTGCAACTCACCGCGTAATTTTAATATTTTGGTTCCCTTACACGTTTCTCTCCCACTAGTTGGAGCTTCCAGCTTCCAGTTGTCGCAGATGTTAGCAAGGATGTCCTTGAAACTAATGTGTCGGACGGAACTTTGATCGCTTTCCAACTCGTACTTCAGAGATCCTGGACAGTGAAGGTTCGAAAGCAAAATCGGCGAAGCTAAATAACTGGCGAAATTTTCTAATTCTTGAACTCCATTTTTTCCTGTTGCGCCAGTTTTTTTCGTTCATCATCACGGCCATCATTTGGATTCTACCTTGCCTGGCGCTCTTTCTGGCTGTCACGCTGGTGCAGACATCGAGAACGCCAGAGCCACCCGTTATGAGTATGTCGATTAGTTTACTGTAAGTAGGGAGTGCGCTTATTTTGAGATTTTCCTCGACAAATGTCCCACGGGCAGTGTCTTACTTTTCGCCCACCACCATGCCCTGCCCAAAACACACACCGTCACCTCCATTTTCTTTCTCTTGCTCACATTTTCTCGTTCTTGTTTTCCCCCTTCTCGGCTCAGATTCGCACTTCCTGCGGTCCGCAACAGTCAGCCGCAAGTGCCGCCATTCGGCACGACCCTGGACGCTTTCTCCTTCTACCTTGCGTACATGCTGGAGGCCGTGACAGGTAATTTCGATCGCTGGGTTCTCTTCTCCGCACCGTGTAAATGCGCCTTTCCGGTGTTACTGCTTTTGTTGCTCACTCTCGGATTTCCAGCCATACTGTTGTTAGTGCGGTACATTGAGCGAATCGAGGTCAAGTCGATGGAGGCCGCCAAACCTGCTCCTGCGCCGGCGGAGGCTACCGATGACGACAAAACGCGGTTGCTCTCGGCGGTGGAGATGGGGGCTGGCGTGAAGTCGTCTGAAGGACCAAAGTGACTGGGGTGGAGGCGCGCTTTCACAGCGCTGTAAATTATTTATGGTCAATAAAGAGCACGTTATGGTTTTTTTTTCTTGTTCTGGTCGCCCGCCCAACTCTGGCCTTCGTCGGTCGTTTTTGAATTGGGCTTCAACCTTTACGTCTGTTAGTCTTTGTCAAGAAACTCCGCGACTGTTTTATTTGCAGTATCGTAACTTGCTAGAGGACGACGATTGGAGCAAGTCATTCGGGTGGGGGGGGAGCGGGATATCTGAGCAGGTTCATATGTTACACTATCGTTTTAAGGGGGCGCCAAATCCAGGCTCCACCGAGGAAGTAAATCCAAAACGGACGATGAGATACTGTGCAAAGCCGTCGAGGAAACCTCTCCGTCGCTGCCCCGCAAAATATCTGGTGCTTGACCGTCTGTCCCGATGATCATACTGCCGTCGTTCATTTCAATCTTGTCCTCCTCCACGAAGTCTGGCTGCTCGCCAGCTTTGAAAATAGCAGACTAAAGAGAAATTTGGGCGGGAAAAAAACTGTGAGTCCTTCGGGAATAAAACCTTGCCTTACGACTCACCGCCGAGGTTGTCCGATCCATGACTTCGTAGAGCAGGGCAACTCGCTCCAAACGCGACTCCTCTTCCGTCAGCGGGGTAAGCTCCGCGCCCTTGTGCCAAAGAAAGAAGCGGTTGCCAGTCAGCGATTTGGGGGGAGAAGGTTCACCTTCTTACCAGAACTCCGCGCTTTCCTCGGGCACCTCGCAGGGAGGCAGCCGACTCCAACGAACGCTTCTTTGCTGCTCGGACTCCTGCTTCGTTGCGAATCTCGCACACAGCGCACCATGCGAGTCCTTCTTCCCAGTCCTCCGCAATGGCTGCTACAGCTGGAGCAGCCAACACCGCTCCTGCCCGCATCTCGAGCTCTAGGCAGCTCCCATGGAAAGCGTGGCCACATTGAAACACTAGAACAGCCGGTTTTGTGAGAGGCCTCGCCGTTGGAGGATTCTGCTCCACTTGACCCTCTGAGACGTCAACGTGCAGCGGTCGTCGACATGCTTCACACGAGCCTTGTGTTGGCGAGATCGCCACGGAGCGCGCTTTTTGGAGACGGCGGTGCATAGCGTGGGTATCTTTGGACAAACAACGATTCGCCGACAGTGCGATTTCCAAGTTGAAAAAGGCGGATTCGAGCCATGTCATAATGGTGTAGCGGAACTCGCCAAACTCAGCGACTGGCTCGGTGCGTGTGACTAAACGGTTGAGAACCGTGGGGAGTTGAACTTGTCCCATAATTTGGGCTAGGAGAATATGAAGGAGCTCGTTTAAGAATTTGACTAATCCGGGCTTCCCCTCCATTCGATCGTCAAGAGCACTCGCTGCATTTCTCCGCGCAGTCAGCTGGTCGAAAAGAGAAAACCAGAAGGACTCAGATTCCTTCTCCGAGCATCGAGTGCTAGATCTTCGACACAACTCTATTCCCTCTCGTAGAGCAGTTCGAGCAACGTCCTCGTCACCACTAGAAGCGTGCGCGTTGAGTCCACTCTCCAAATGCGCTTGCAAGATGTCCAAGGCTTCAGAAATCTGGCCGCTGCGCTCGAGCATCCACAAAGCAGCAGAAGAAACGCGCGAATCGGATCGACACAGTTCAAGGACCTTGACGAAATCATAGGGGTCCTTTTCGAATCGACCAGATAACTCCTTGAGGAATGAAAGAACAGAGGTTGCATCGAATTGTATCATGAGCTCTATGTATCGATTGTACATATCCGTCGAAAAATGAGGGCTTGGCAAAGCCGATAAGGAAGGCGCACTATTCCATGAAGACCGTTGGATTCGCGTTGGATCTTGGACCGTTGCTCTCCTGTTCAGCATAGATCCTCGTTTCTTCGGCTCAGAAAGAGCCGCTGACTCCCCGGATTGGTCAATATGAAGGGCAAGAACCCCGCGCATGTATTTGAAAAGGGACTCCGCATCGGTCTCCAAAACTCTTATTATATCCGCGTTCTCGCCAGGGAATAAGCTCATCACTACGCCAGCAGTCTGCCAGGGATCGATTCCAACCAACTCGGCGATGTTCTCAAGGAATGATTGTTTGACGTCCCAAGTCTGCGAATAGGTCAGCAGTTCACTTCCAAGAAGCTCCTTGACGCAAGAAAACGATTCCAATTTTCGATTGCTATCCTTCAGGTAGCATCGAAGGATCCTGTCATAGCGCTCGGAAGACCGATAAATACTCTCAGCAACTTTCCAAAACCCTCGAGCCTCACAACGGGCGAGCAATGCCTCCGTTTCGACGATTGAATGGCCGCCACGCAACGGTAAGAATGACAAAATTGCTACCTGCCGTTCATTGTGCGAATCTTCATCGTCTCCATCTATCATCATGTCCAAAATATGGTCTTTCGACGAGTTTGGTAGCTTAATGTCCAGCGGATATTTGGCGCAAGAGCGGGCAATAAATGCAAGAAGATGCATTTGATGGGAAATGGGTAGCGATGACACTTCGCTCTGGATCACGGAAAGAAGTGTGTCAATAATCAACTGGCGACTGAATTCTACGTGCTCGTCCGCAAACCGAACTCGACCATCTTGAGCATGGCCGCTGCGGACTCTGATCTCTCCGTTCAGGGATGAATCGGATAGGGCAACGCCAAGCACCTTACAGAATTCGCGTGAGTCGTATTGAATGAGTAAATTTAGGTACGGGTACGGTTCGCGCCCGATAGACACCATCAAGGCGGAAGAGTCTCCTGGTGGCCAACTTATGTGCTTTTGAGAGAACAAAAAGTTGTATGAGTCGGTCTTTGCTTGAAGAGATTCTTTTTTCGCAAGTAGTCCGATCGGGTAGGCTTTCCCAGTCAGCACGTAGGCGAGGTACACATAGAGCGTGTAGCATTGGCTTGAAACTGTACTTTCCTCCGAGTTGGTTAAGATTTCTGGTGGTGTGGCGAGCGATTGATTCACAATAGCCATTAGCTCGATAATGGGAGTAACAAAATCCCTTAGAGCGCGATTGTACACAAAAATGAGGGCGCTGTACAGATTTTTCGATCTGCAAAGGCGAAGGACCTGATTCAAGTCCATGTACGCAGGGTCTAAGTGAAGCAGAAGCTGTTCAATCCTTTCAAAACAACCACGCTCCTCATACTTCGCCACAATATCTTGAACAATGGTTGGATTGTTGAGTTCCGTGAGTCTGTCAGCAAGAAAATGTGGTTCCAACGCTTCAAACAAGATCCACTGCAAGTCGACGGCAGCACATAGGTCATAAATGTCGCCGAAAAGGAGGTCCTCTCGTCCAATATCCAGACAAGCGCTTGCGCACAAGTTACAAATACCAAGAAAAGTACGCACGTCGTCCGCCGATGGTGCAGAACCACGTTCATGGCCCGATACCGCCATTCGAACGTATGTTACGACGAGCTCGGACAGGTAAGTCCCAACTGCCTTTGTGCGAATCTCAGGAAAGCTTGGGAGTCCTGTCGCAGCACGTTGAGATTGTCCTGAGTAGAACTCCAATCCCATAGAGATAGATTCTTCAAATCTCCCTGACCGTGCAAGGGCAGTCAAACGGTCATTCCACGATAACGGGCTCGCCACTTCGATTTGATTGGGTCCCTATGAGTTTGTAAGCACAACGCCGGACTACTGGTAATAATGTACCATGAGGAAAAGACGTCCTTTGTAGGAATGAAAGGTCTGGTGGTAGGCCATTTCAAAGGGAGATTCTTCGGATGAGTGAAAGTAGTCGTGGCAGGCGATGTGATGATCGCGAACATCACAGTGTTCCAAAGGCAACATTGAGTAGGTGTCGAACACAGTCAAGATGTCAGTCCTCGACAGCACAGTGAGAAGCTTTGTATAAAAGCGTCAGGCAATTAAAGGCTCCACAAGGGCTCAACTACCTGATCATTAATCCAACGAACTGCAACGATCGTATCTGATCCTTGCCATTCACCCCTCAAATTAAATGTCAATCCATCTTGAAGATTTCCTGGCACAAGGCGATGGGACACCTCAATGATCGCAATCGACGAACCGAATGCAACCGCAAGCAAAGGATTCGTAACTGAAGAAGTCGTCAGCGGTGCAATTTCATCGAAATTACTGAACCTGATGACCCGCTTTTCATTGAAGGTCGCCAGGCAAGTGAAGCCGACGTTATAGGGCCATCGCTACTCGCAGAACCTTTCCTGGACCAAGGCATTTTGAACATAACAGCTGGCGTCGGCTTCATGCAAATGATCAACAACTAAATGCTGGTTAGCAAAGGGGCGGCTCGCAAACGGGGTTTATTCACCTTTTGTGGAGCGGCAATAGCGAGCGCACGCAACTTGTCGGTCGAGTGTGGTGAGAGCCCTCGAGGCATCACTGCAATGGCGAAAATCACTGAGGGCCTTTGAGATAAACCATGTATTCGGATTGAGCTAACAGTATTCAGTATTGCGACTGGAAGGAAGGCATGGTAGAAGCCAGATCCCTGTACAATACCATTAGAATAGCTGAAGTGCCACACAGTTATAGTTCTTTACATCAGAGTCTCCGGATATCATGTCCTGTCTACTTCCGATGAAGGAAAGGTGAATTATTTTCGCCCCAATAGCATGGCCATCTTTCGTTGGAGATGAAAATGGCTTCAGGACTGGCGGTATGACTTTAAGGCACACCTTCTTCTGAAGGTCCCAGACGCAAATATAGCCCTTGGCATACCCGCTGGCCAGTCGATTTCTATCGAGAGCAAGAGTGATCGCTGTAACACTGCCGTACTCCAAAGCTGAGGATGAGTTGAGCCAGTGCCACTTTGCATCAAAGTTTAAAGAAACATCAGTTTACCATTCGACGTGTCGCCAAGGACCAGTTTTAGGGACTGTGCGAGATCGAAGACTAATACGATTGAACGCGATGTTCCGACCGCGATACCACCAGACACCTGCGACCAGGTCAGACTTTTCGAAATGAACATTTACTGTAAGGAAAAGCTTACGGCCATAACGGTTGGGATTCCCACTCTCTTCAGCATTGAGTCCGATCTCAGTTGCTCTGACAATAAGCGCAGGACTGTCCATCGAAAAATGTCTCTTGGGCCAGGAGGGTTTAATCGCGTCGATCCGCTACTGTTATTGAACAGATTGTTCGCATGGCGAAATGCACCAGCGGAGGTTTGATTGGCCGGTTGAATCGTCGATGCTCGCGATGCAACAGATCCAGTGGAAGACAGTGATAAGCGGTGCGTGGCGGGAGAGGATGGCAGGACATATGGTTCGGGTGGCAAGTTGGACAAGGAGCTTATTGAAGTAGTATCCTACATGTGAGTCCAAATCAGCGTCATGTCCGTCCTTCTCTTTGTGGAGTAACATTACAGTTGGTGGTCCTCTTGGCGATCGGGTGACTAAATCATCCAGTTCGTCGTCAGAATCCTCTCCCTTAAGGATGTTGCGTAGAGAGAGGCGATCGTCTCCTGGAGAGCCTACTCAGTTCACCTCATGTGAGAGTTGCAAATACCATTCTTCGAAAGGAACTGTTGACAGAGCGCGACCTCGCGCATGACACGATCTAGGAGTTCTTCTATTTTCCGCTTTCGAAACGAGCCGTCGGCGGATGAATCAGACGCCCCAAGCAGGCCCTCGTCCTGTCCGTACTGCAGAATATCAGCGCGCACATCCTCCAGTCCATCAATCGTGGTTTGAACTAGAATCTGTGGGTAATTCACAAGGTCGACGTCGTTGACGATAAGCGATTCAAGTCGCTCTTCAAGCTGATGAAGTACAGAGGGGTCTGCCAATTCAATTGGTCAGAGGGGTGGCGTATTTAGCCATACTTTAGTTAATCACCTTGAAGGAGAGAACTTGGGAATGCCAGAATATCGGTTAGACCACGACGAATGCCTGACTGATCACTCATCCATACTTTGTGCTAGAAGTTCGCCTGCTCGTAGGCCTCACGGCGAAGTCCACGCCGTCCTGACCGCTTCGCATTGAACCATTTGAGGAGATTAGTTCGATCACGCGTGCATCGCCTGCATCGTTCTCCGAGTCTTGAGAGGTGATCGCTCGAGCCGGCCGACGAAATGAGGAGATGGACAATGGTCCGCCAGCGTTGACATTCTCACTATGGTGGGTTGATCCGGTATCGTTGAGGGGAATCTTGTACGGCTGAAATCGAAGAACCTGCGGAGTGGTGCTACCCCGACTGGCAGCAACTCCACCACTGCCGGGCCGCAATTTCTCGGAAGAGGACAGCAGCGGGCCATTGAGATCTGCGTCCTGGATGGGCACAAGTAGGCCACGGAGATTGCCCTCCTCGGCAGCGGCAACCGTATCCGCGTCTTCTGCATCGAAACGCCCCCAGTCCGAGCCTTCCAGATCACCCATGTCGGCCATCTGAACAGGCGCAGGAACATGAAGCGACGACGAAGACATTCAAAATATACTAGAAAGAGCACTAAGCCCCACGACGGCCAGTCCTGCTCAACAAACAAAGCCGCTGAGTGTAGAACGCAATTGATAGCAGCGAGAGAACGTCGCCCGTTTTTCGCTCGCGCTTTGACGGGAAGGGGATTTTAGCGGCGGCGTCGACCCTTTCTGCAGGAGCACTGTTTTTCTTTTCTTCGCCATCCGGAAAGAAAAAGAACGTTCATGGGAAAAAAGAAACGATCAACCGCCTCCCTCAAAGCCAACTCGCCCGTCGTCGTTCCTCATCTCTCGCAAGGGGAAGATAATCCTGACGATAATCTCCAGCAGCGAAAGCAGGAGCAGCCACAGCCCCCATCTGCAGCGCACCCAATCATCAGACCAATTCCCACTGTCGTTGAGAATCCATCTCCAGCTGTGGAGTCGGCACCGATTATTCAGCCAATTTCTGTGCAGCCGCAGAGCCAACCGACTAGGCCAACGATGGACGTCGACGCCACAATGGCCGAGTAAGTCGGAGTGATCACTTGTACGTCATTCCCACCCTGTTTACAAACGCATTTTACTCTGAAGAATGAATCCGCAGGTTGAACAAACGGCGGAGGATTACAAGAAGGAAGCGAACACGCTGTACAAAGCTGGGAAATACTCCGAATCAATCGAATTCTACTCAAAGGCGATCGGTTGGTATAATGCTCCTTTGCGAGCATCTCCGTTGGCACCTGACTTTTATTCCCTTTTGACATCGTTTTAATAAATCGGCCAAAGCGATGGATCCGAAAAACGCAACATACTTCTCGAACCGCTCGGCAGCACGGATGATGTTGAATCAACACTCCGAATCCGTGAAAGACTGCCGTCAGGCCCTTGCTCTGGATCCATCCATGGACAAGGTCTACTCGAGGGCCGCGAAGGGTCTTCTCCTCCTTGGTGACGTTCGGGCGGCCGCTGACGTTCTTCGGTCTGGAACACAAACTTTATCGTCGAATCTTCGTCTTCGGGAAGAGGTTTGTGGGAGGATTTTCATGAAACACCGTTCTAATCCGCACGTGATTCACGCAGCTTGCGACAGTTGTCAAAATAGACGGACTTTTATCTGAGGTGAACAGCGAATTAGCTGAGAAGAAGTTTGAAAAGGCTCTGTCAGCGATGGAGTCAGTGTTCCGGTTAGCGGATCCTTCGATTAAAGTTAAATCCCTGAGCGGAATCTCGAAGCTTTCCTCCGACGACTTGCAGCACATGTGCAGCAAATGGAATTTGCTTCGTGCAAAATGTCTCATCGGATTGCGGGACCTCGGCGAAGCAACTCGCATTGTTCAGTTGAGTATATGCAACTGCTCGTTATCAGGAACTAACATCCAAGCTTGGATGGTCTCCACTTGAAGGAGTATCTCGAACTCTGAACCCACGAACAGCGAAGCACTGACACTCAGAGCCGAGCTGCTGTATTTGAACGATTCCCACGGTCTTCCTCACATTCAGCAAGTTCTTCAAAAGGCGCTCACGTTTGATCCGGACAATCGAAATGCTCTGACCTTGCTTAGACGTATTAAGCACCTTGAATCTGTAAAGAAAGAAGGAAACGACGCGTATCAGAATGGAGATAATGCTAGCGCAGAGGCTCTGTATTCGAAGTTTCTGGACGAAGATTCCAACTCGGGGAGCCCAGGTGCTATGGGCGTTGTGAGGGTGAAGGTGTTGAGCAATAGAGCGACGGTCAGGAGCAAGGTAGTTCTCTCTCTGGTTTTTGCTGGTTGTACTAAGTGAGGGGTCAGCTGGGGAAACACGCACTTGCTGTTGCAGACTGCACCACGGCGATAGACCTCCTAGAAAAGTTGATGTTCACGGATTCAAGTTCTTCGTCGTTCTCGACCGACCCAAAGAATTCGGTGCAGTCTAATTTGTTCTACAAGTTGTACCTCAGGCGCGCGGACAGTCAGATGAAAATTGAGAAGTTTGAAGAGGCGGTTCGCGACTACACTACTGTGAATGGAATCAAGCCTGATCGTGAAGTTCAAAGTGCCCTGCGAAAGGCCGAGGCTGCATTGAAGCAATCGAAGCGGAAAGACTACTACAAAATACTTGGAGTTGATCGAAGTGCTGGCGAAAACGAAATTAAGAAGGCCTACCGCAAGCTTGCCTTGATGTATCATCCTGGTATTGTACAGGAAGTGCCAGAAAAAATTCATTGCTGACTGACGTTTCGATCGACATCTTACCAGACAAGCAAGCAAGTTTGCCTGAAGAGGAGCGACTGCAATGTGACGGCAAGTTCAAGGAAGTTTCTGAGGCGTACAGCGTCCTATCAGATCCTCGAAAGAAGGAGATGTTTGACTCTGGGATGGACGTGGACGGGTCATCCGCCTCCGGTGGAGCGGGCACGAGCCCATTCGGATTTGGAGGTGGAGGCGGTCTGGACCCCGACATTCTGCGAATGTTTATGCAGCAGGCGGGCGGCTTCCACGCGGGCGGCGGCGGCGGAGGATTTAACAGCGGCGGGTTTTACGGTGGGGGTGGGGGCGGGGGAGGTGGTTTTGGACGATCGCGAGGTAGTGGCAGCTGGGGGGGCTCTCCGTTTGGATGAATTCTTAATGTTGCTGCCCGGTGGGGAGACGGGGAAGTGTGTGTTACGTGTTTTGAAAGTGTGCCCAGAATGGACATCATCGCATGGTTTCGGGGGAAGATGAATGGATGGTTGGGCGATTTCGGTGCAGACAAAACACCAACCACAAGTGCCGCCCCACTACTCTCCTCGCCACTCTCTTTCCATACCGACAGGGCGGCTTCTTCGTCAACGTCTATCCCATAACTGACCAAGACCGACTCCAGCAACAGGAAAACCCTCATTGTTACACTGTTGCCAACCCACGTCCATTGCCGCAGACGGACACATCGACGAGGAAAAGTCATTTCTTGCTCCTTTGGTGGTTGAGTATCATATCCAATCCGTGTTCTCCAACCCACTTGTGGTAGAGAACTAAGCTGCGACGCTGTTGGCCGACCGAAGACAGGGCGGGAAAGACTTTCAAGTGGGCCGCCACAATAACGGATGAACAGAAGCAGAGAACAGACTCCACAGCCAGGATGGCTCTACCCGTCCGGTCAGCCTGGAAACGATGACGACCGCTCATCGTCACCGCACTCCAACCAAAGCGATTCTTCGGAAAATCCGTTCCACCCAAGGGCTTCCGCATCGATACCCACGAGCCCGCGTGGAGCAGTCGACTGGGATGAAGACGATCGATGGAGTTTCGATGGAAGCCGGAATGGCTTGAGCCCTTCACCCGGCAGAGACCGAATGCTTCCTGTGGTCCCCATCCCGAGGTCACACGATGGAGATTTCGTCGGGCGATCGCATGACCACCTCCATTTAGAATCTCTGAGATCACTCTCCCCGAAAGATGACGAAGGAGACTCTCTTCTAGATGACTACGTTGATAATGTTGAGTATCACAACTATCCACGGTTCCCTTCGCAAGGTGTGCGTTCTTCTATGACTTCCATACCGACCCAACGACGATCGTCGTCGGAGTCGTCCACATCGGTCTCAGATCTAGATGTTGACGAGGACGACGAGTTTTTGCAGCGATACGATGATTCTAATATATTCTCCGATATTGTTGACGACTACGATGATTATGGTTCTCATGATTCTGGACACATACCCAAAGGAGATTCAGCGAAAGGTGGGGGGAGAGATGGACCAAGACTCGATTCATTTTCAGAGACAGCGACAGCTATTGCGGCTCTAAGATTTTCGGAAAGTTCAAGTCAGTCTCGTGTGAGCCATGCCAGCGAGATCACCACAGCTCCAGGCGAATCAGAGGAATTTGTCGAATTTAATCAGTCGCACAAACCCCCGGCGAGCCGTCACAACGCTGACACATCACCAAAAGCAGCGCATTTGACGGGATCCGACTCGTCCTCATCTTCCCCGAACAGTCGAAAGGCTATCTCCCCCCTGACCTCGCCCATCCCCGCTCGTGGTTCGTCATATGCTATCACTGCACACGTCGCGAAAACTGCCCCTATTACTGGAAAGATGCCAGATAAAAAAGATATAACTGCAGCGCTAACTGCGGCGAAAGCACTGGCCCGAGATCGAAGGACAAATGCGACGTTTGGTGGCCATGACAGCAGCCTCGCAGACGCGAAAATGGCCCAGATCCAGACGTCCTTCATTCAAGGGTCTTCCTTATCAAATCACAGCAGTCCAGACCGTGACCCCACTTCACCGCCCGTGTATCTCCGCCAAATGCGGGCGGTACCTGGTTCCGTTAGCAACGACATAGACAGCCTCCTTACCATGAGTGCCTCCCATTCCAACCCACTCATTCCCTTGAGGCCCTCAGCCTCGTTAGGGTCGATCAAAAGTCAGGGCTCCATTTCTACTGGAGGAACAACTGCATTTTCCTTGTCGGGCGATTCAGCCACTCACCTTGCCCAAGTAGACAGGCTGCTGGATCTGGGTGCCCAGTATTTGCAATCACCGCAATCCAGCAACCATTTGGACCAGGCGTTTCAAGTGTGGCAGGAAGCGCAAGAGATGGCAGCCGTCCTAGGAGATCATACTCGTGAAGCTCGCGCATGGAATAATATGGCATGTGTCTGCCGTTTACGCGGGAATGACATCGCTGCTCTCGATTGCGTTGACAGCTGCATCGACTTAACCAGAAAAACCGTCGAGTTGGCTTTCGAAGCAAAGCGAGCACGCGGCGAGACACTTCCAGTCCCGCCCGACTTAGTTCCTTCTTTCGTTGATAGCTCTACCGAGCCTCGGGAGCGAGAGCGCCTTCGAAAGCTAAAGGATGTGAAGGTTATGCTTAGCGGTATTGGTTGGGCCCGTTTTGAAGACGAAATTTCACTTGAGCCGCAAATCATGTCCTTAAATTCTGGCGCAATCGTCGGGGAAGTGGATCGCCGCGGCAGCGTGAAGATGGGTCGGACGGATACACTAACAAGATCGAAAACTGAGAAAGGGCGAAGAGAATGGAAGTCGGGGAAAAAGTTAGGGTGGTTTCTCGGAGCAGAAGACGAGGCAGGAACGTCTTTGCGCGCACCGGTTAAAGGGTCGGGCAATTCAACCGCGACCCCACGAGCTGCCTCGTCGGGCACCATCCAGTCGCCAGGCTCCAAGTCAAGCAAGAGAAAGCCTATTAGTGTAGAGTTGCCACCACCTGTTATCGTGCTCCTTATGGATTTGTCAACAACAATCGGGAACATCCACTTCACTTTTGGGCGCATTTCGGATTCCTTTACGTGGCATCAGATTTGCCTTGATATTGCCCACGACACATTGCTGACTTGGCCACTACCTCCAAGTAAAAGTGGAGGCGAGGGCGATTTTGGAGCACAACCAGGAACTCGTTCATCTTTCCAACACCTACGCCTTTCGTACCTTCATCAGCGAACTCTGCATGCTCGTTGTCGTTCGTTTAGCCACCTCGGTCTCTGCTTGCAGCGATTGGGAGAGGCGCACAGAGCGGTCCGTTTCCAGCAACGAGCCCAAGCTGCCCTTCACAACGGCTCTTTTCTCACTTCTGCCATCCAAGCGGATTCGACCACAGTGTACCAGTCTATTGTTGCGCAAGTCACAGGAAATCTTGCCGTCGCCCAATTCGAGGTCGGTCGGATCGTAGAGGCATCCCGCGGACTTGCAGAAGCTGCAAGGCGCTTCGGAGAGAATCGAGATAGGCTTGGGATGTTGCGAGCGCAGGCTAATGCAGCCGCGTGCTGGCTTGAAATCGGTCGGCTTTCCGAGACAGTTGCAATCGTTGTCGGAGAGCCTAAAGCTTCCACGAAGCCGGCGATTCTCGCTAAGCCAGTGGTCCACCCGGCCGTCGAGGCTCAGAATCCAAAGTTCCAACAGCTCGCAGAGCGCGCTGCCTCGGCCGTCCCAGGCCCGCTGAAGACAAAAAGCGGCATAGTCGTTCCTCAGCGACGAGGCTCCCTGCGCGACAGCGGAAATGCAAGTAGCAGTGTGGGCGCACCAAGCTTGGAAGTGCTTCGCAGAGCCATGTCTGTCAGCACCTCTGCTGCGGGAGCAGGCCCTGGTGGGCCTAGCAACAGCGGTCTTTCTGGAAGCCGGTATCGGAAAGGTCCACCCACTCTTAATGACCCGGGATTTACAGCCGCGAAACCGTCCGCAATAGCCATCCCGCCACGGTCTCACTCAGTTCCTTTCTCTCGTGACGGAGCTGCGGCACCTGCCGCGAGCAGTAACCCACGCTCCCCACAGAAAACGATTGGCACCGACGAGCTGGCAGAATTAGCCCACAAAGCAAGAAAGACAGGACCGACCTGGTTCGCTGACATTGTCAACTCGCTGAAAATACTGTATGTAATGGCCAACGAGGCGGAGGTATGCCAGGATGCTGTTTGCGCCGGACTAATACGATTTAATATCGGTGAGAAAATCTTGTGTGGTAATTAAGGTTTGGCACAATTCTAAAGAAATGATGTCCCAGCCGCCGCACTTATCATGCTGAAACTACCCGCGGAAGCTGCGCGGGTTCTCTGTGACTCCTCCTTCGACTGGAACGCGATCCTTTCCAACAAGCACGCACTGCATGAAGCCGGCAAGAGCTCTCCGGACTATACCCAATCATCGAGTGTGACGTATGCTATCGAGCGATCTGCGGCTCTGTTTAATTTCAGCCAGCTTGTCTTCTGTGTGTTGGTCGAACCCATCGCTCCTGCTCGGCCCGAGATCGCATCGACGCCACAGCACTCCGATACATCTCCATTGAGTCGCATTGCCGAATTGATCTTGAAGCACACCGAGACTAATTCGTCCAGATCTATTTTCGAGGTTCTCGAAGAGTCACCGAGCGGGGCAATCCCCACGACACCCATCACATCACTCGACGAGTTTTCAATTCCGTCATTCCCTCCCAGTCAATCCTTTGCTCAGCGACCTGATCCCAGTCAGCTCGTGAGAGCTTTGAAACGCTGTCTTGAATGGGCGGATGGTTCGCCTTCCGGCCCTTTGGCAAGTGCAAGGGCCATTTCAAGCTCGCCAGCCTCACGGTACACTTCAGACGGGCAAATTGGTGCTCGGCCGAGTGGATACGGTGGAGTTGGAGTTGCCACAAATCGCAGGCCCTCGCAACCGAATCTTGCTCATGCAAGCGTTGTCCCTCCGACGCCGCCAACTGACTTTCGCAACCCCTTGGCGCTGCACAGGCTACCACTGGGGTCGGCCGAGCAGACTCCACGGGGTCGCAGCTGTACGACGGGAGCATCCACTCGCATCTGCCTCGCGCTCGCGAGGGCGCTAGTCGCGATTTTTGGATCAGATACTAAGGTGGATCTGCAGCAGCGGCGGCGCATCGAGCTGGCGCGGGACGAAGGCAGTCGGTGGTGCAACGCGGAGGCGCTTTTGGCGGTGGAGGCGGTGGCGGCGGCGTCGGCGCGGTCCGCTTCCCGGACGGATGAGGGAGTGGTTGGAGGTGCTGGTGTGGCAGGTTTGAACGAACTGGAGGCGTCACTGCAAGATACTCGTGACCCTATGCGAGGGGCATTGCAAGTGGGAGCTGCGGCGTCGGCGTCAGCAACATCGACAGCAACAACGAGCAATGCAGATGGCGTTAGCAACGGTGGTGGGTTCGATTCGGCACGACAACGGCGGCGGTCCAGCGGTTCCGGCGGAGCGAGGAGGTCACGCAAGTCGCTTGTGGTGAGCGGATCCGAGATGGAGGGGCTGCTGATATCGGTGCTGGCTGAGGCAGGTGAAGGGCATGGCGTGCTTGCGCTGCAGATGGGCGCTCTCTCGTGGGAGCTGGAGAGGCTGGCCTCTCGCGGCTGGCGGTCGGAAGACGATGTATTTTCAGACGCTGCAGCCGCGGCGGCCATCGAAGAAGGAGGCAGCGGCGGAGCAGACAAGCTGAAATTGGTTAAGCTCGCGGCAAGGCGGATAAAAGAGGAAGTGCTGCGCACAGTCCGTCTGGAGGAAGTAGAGTTGGAGAGCGAGCTCCAGAAGATTCGAGCTTCGATGTAACTAGCTGACTGCTATTCCAGTTGGTGCTTTACTTTAGGTTGCGTTATGTTTGTGTCTTTTCTTCGTCTTAGGTTGTTCAACTTTCCCTCTCTTTTTCCCACACGCAGTTGTTTTTTGCTCTGTCCATCTCTTCCCCTCCCCTTCCCCCCCCCCTCTCTCTCTGTCTCTCTCTGTTTCTTTCTTCTTGGCCGAACCCTGCCGGGGGAGGGATTGCTACCTTTCAATTATGGAGTCCACGGCGCTTCAACGCGGAATAGAAGGCACACGTTGCACCCTCTTGATATTGTCTCTCATGAAGGAAAAGAATAGCGACGCTGGCCGTTTGAGTTGCGAGGAAGAGGCGGCACCCACGCGCGAGGAGCTGTCTGATGAATCCCTCAACATTAAAGTAGTGTCTTGCTTTTGGTGGGGCAGAAGAACAGCGTTGGCAGGGCTGCGAAAGCGAGCCATTGTGGATGCGACTCCTGCACAATTGACAGACAGTCATGGAGAAAAGGCCTTGTGTTGAGGGTTCTATCGTTGTTATTTGGATTTGAAATGCGATGTGCGAGAGCCAGTACTATTGTCTTTTTTGGAGTGTACCTGCTGGAAGGAGATTAAAAACTGAGTTAAAACCGGAACGATCAAACAGCAAAGAGAGTAAGCGACAGAGAGCTAGAGAGCGAGAGCGTGTGTGTGCATGTGCGTATGTGTGTGTGTCCAAATCAGGAAAAACTTAATTGGAACTTGCACACGACTCACTGGAGTTACTAATATGAGGGGCCTACTTTTATTTAGTGCCCTCTGTCCTGCAGAGAACTTGCACTGTAGTGGAAAATGGTGAGGGTAGTACTTATATGTACATCTCGCGGCCTACGGCCGCCATCTCGGAGCTGCCTTCAAATTTACCATCACCGCAGCGGCCGCATGACGGCTTATGCCGCCAACATCACTGGCTCTGACAGTTATTGGCACAGCAGGCGCCAGGAGCTGGAGGCCACCTTCTAGCAAAAGGGCTGTCCAACTGCCTTTTTCACCTTCAGCTATGCCGACAACCACTTGCCTGACATGCACAGACTGCTCCCAGGTGGCTTCTCAAACCGCCCTGCCAGGTGTGCTCTTCGTGCCTCGCAGTGCCAGCACCTTGTTGACTGGTACTTTACTCCAAGGCTTGAGCGCTTCCTCCAAGCCCTTTTCTCAGAAACCTTGCCAACGACTGGATGTGGTACCACTACGAGTGGCAGGCAAGGACCACTGTCCACGCCCACGGAGCCATCAAGCTTTCAAACGACCCAGGCCAGGTTGCCCTCCGTCAGGAAGTGTGGACTGGGAGGCATTCCCAGGAGCTGCTTCAGCAGGCTGACCAGCGTGGCTTTGACCACGACTGGCCCTTGCGCCTCGTTGAGGGGGGAGGCAAGCAGAGGAGAGGGTGTGCTCCTACGTTGACACCCTCATCTCGGCAACCAACCCCCACCGGCCTGTGCCCCAGCCAGGGGAAGGCCAGGTGCCTGACCCTCATCCTTGCTCTCTCAGGTACCCAGCCAGGGAAGACTGCGTTCAGGCAGACTATGAAGAGCTGTGCAACTTCGTCCAACGCCACGTGTGCAGGCTGGACAGCTACTGCCACACTCCAAGGCATTGAGGCTGTCGCCATGGCTTCCCCCACCCAACCTGCGACCAGACTCACATTGACTTTGAGGTCTTCGTGTTGTCACTGCAAAGATAAGGCTGCGGCGAAACAACCCCTACCTTGAACCCACATGCTCCAATCCAGCTGTCTCATTTGCGATGCAATGTCGACCTGTCTGTCATCATTGACCACCGTGCTGTGTTAGAGCTTCTGGTCAAGTATGCCTCCAAGGCAGAGACCAGGAGCAGGACGCTCATGCACCTCTATGACTGGGTTGTCAGCTAGGCCCATGCGGACCGGACTTCCACCACAATGCTTTGCTCAGTATTTTTGCGCACAGTTGAGAGGCGGTATGTTGGGATGGGCGAGACTTACTGCCTTCTGTCAGGAGGAAAGCATGTGAGCAGTACCCTAACCTACGTCAGGATGAGCCTGAACTTTGAGTCCCAGCGATTTGTGCTGCAGTGTGGCAGGGGTCAGGGCCAGGGTCAGGACCAGGGCGACCAGGATCAGGAGTTCCCAGGCGTTCAAGAAGGCCCCAACTGGCTCCTTGATGCCTACATGACGTGGGAGCAGGACAGCCCTGTGGCTCACATGACCCTCATGGACTTTTGTGCAAGGTTTACAGTGTCTGCATGGAATGGGCGGACTGAGAGAAGGCACCCTGAAAAGGTTGTGCTTGTTTTCACTCCAACTCTACGCCCAGGGGGTGCTGCTTCAAGGGCCCAGAGGCTGTACTGCAGGATGCAGCTGGCAAAGTACCAGCCTTGGAGGGCTGAGTCAGTGGACAACCTGGCTGTTGCTGGCCTGGACCGTCTCAGGGACTTGGACAGGGCCGAGGGGAACTGGGCCACTTTCATGCAAGGAGTAGGCCGCCAGAGTTTCCAGGAGCTGGCTGTCATGGACCGATCAGTCGCAGTTGATCTCATCTCTACCAGGCAGGAGCAGCTTGCAGCCAGGGCCCACAGCGAGGACGTCCCTGCATTTGGTGATGCAGACCTGGACCAAGAGGATTGGATGGTTGCTGCTGGCCTCGCTCCCAGGGCTGTCAATGCGGCAGCGGACCCTGGCCTGATGGATGTTCCTGTCGAGCACTGACGTCGCTTTACCCAAGAGCAGCTTGAGACTGGCCTGACCTTTGTTGAGGACTGCAAGAGGCTGCAAGTCAATGCCCCGCTCTTGCCAGGCCCAGCAGCAGATGTAGCACCGCCAGCTGTGACAGCCAACAGCCTCAACAATGTACAGAGGCAGGTGTACGCCTGCATTGTTGAAATCGTCCGGCACAGCAGGCAGGTGCTGTTCATCCTGAATGGCACGGCTGGGACTGGCAAGTCTCGGGTCATTGGCGCCATCTCTGGCACACTGGAGCCAGAGGAGGTGCTGTGTGCAGCCTTCACCCAACGCTGCCTTTGCAATTGGTGGCACCACCTTGCACTCGCTTCTCAGCATCGGGTCCAGGTGGTCGCTGCTCAGAGGCAGGAGCCTCCAGGACCTGCAGGAGGCCTTCAGGCCTGCAAACCTCCTCATCTTTGACGAGTACTCAATGGTGAGCGCAGAGGTGCTTGGCAAGATTGACTCCAGGCTCAAGCAGGCCTTTCTCTCTGACATGCCTTTTGGTGGCCTGTCAGTGCTGCTTGTGGGTGACCTGGCCCAGATCCCCCCCGTTGCTAAGACTCCCCTCTTCAACTCTGCTGCTGCAGCCATGTGAGACTACACTGAGGTCTCAGTGATAAAGTCTAGGATTTTATTCGCAAAAACAAGCGTACCTGTCATAAAACCGCAAGGATCGGGACCCCTATTATTGCTCCCGGTTCTTTAGTTTCCAAGGCGTTATCAAAGTGTATTTGCGGCTAACCCGTCTTTATTATTGGGTCTGCTTTTACTACTTTCGTCTTAACAGTTTCCGTTGCACCAGGGTTTTCTCAACATATTTTCTTTTTCGGTGACTAACGGAGACTGCCCGACTGCCTAGGGATGGGGTGCCTGACAGGCCGTACCCCAAGCCCGCCTAATTTATTATTTATTTTTGGCACTTGTACATACATGCATAGGGTTGGGGGGGGACTTAGAGCATTTGTGGTGGATGCTCCAAGTCAGGGGGGTTGACTTGTCAATTTTCTCTCTCTCTGTTTTTTGGGCCATTTCTCTTTTTCCTTTTTTTCTTCAATCTGATTTCTGTCCATTGGCACCAATACAGAGTCCCTTCAAATCCATCTGGCTCGCAAGGTGAGGGTAGTGAGAGATGGTACACACCCAGGTGTGTACATGGTCCCTTCGTGGGGCTCCTCTTAAGGGGCTGTGGGTGGGGAATGCAGCTGGCCCCACCAGCGACTGTGTGACATTGCCGGCTCTGTGTTGGAGTGAGGATCCCTGGCGCTTGCCCGCCGCGATGACGGTGGTGGTGGTGGTGACGACGACGGCATCGTTGTCCCCGACCTTCCCGTCCCCGCGAGGGTGTTGGTGGCTGCGCCCGGTGCAGCCCCCGACACCTGAGAGTTCGATCTACAAGCGCCTGCCTCGGTCCTATTGCTGTGAGGGTGAGATGTGTGAGTACGAGTGCGATGCGATAAAGCCCGTTGGTCGAGTGATCGTGCCGACGCAGCCCGGCGGGGTGCGTGTACGATCGCAGGTGTTTCCGCGTGCGAGTTCCCTGCTGGCGACCTTCCGACCCCTACATAGTCGACTCCCTTCTCTCTCTCCCCCCCGTCGCTGGCGACGACGAGGGCTCCCGCAGCACCGTCCGCGACGAGGGGCGCTAGGTCGCGCCCTGTCCGTCCCGTCGCTATTAACCGCTCCTGTTGTATTTGAGATTAGGTTCCTGAGATAAAAACCCCCGTTTCCCCCTTCTCTCTTTATCCTGTCCGTCCCGTCGCTATTAACCGCTCCTGTTGTATTTGAGATTAGGTTCCTGAGATAAAAACCCCCGTTTCCCCCTTCTCTCTTTATTCTGCGGTTGTGTTGCGCCCTCGGGAGTGCCCTTCCGTTTCCCCTCGCATCGGTGCTCCAGCACCGATCCTTCAGAGGATTGTCCCTCTGAATGTTCATTCTTTGTGTTTGAGACCCCTGTTAGACAGATCAGTAGGGATACTTCGTGGACTAGGCAAGTAGTAGGGTTGAAACACCCCCTAGACAACAGCCCAATAAAGTTAGTTTTAGCCTATTATTTGCTTTCCCTCACTCTAGGGCCCAGATCCCAGGGTCAAAGGAGTGAGTATAGTCTCACAGCCAGCGCCATGGGCGGCAGGACACCTTGCCTTTCAGCACTTTTGCCTGACCGCAAGGCTTGTCCAGGTGCACTGGCAGCAGGTTGCTGCCAACGACCACAACCAGGCTGCCTTTGTGCAGATCCTGGCAGGCCTCAGAGACGGCAACATGACCATGGACCAGTGGAGGTTTCTGATGAACACCTGCAGCAATGAGCGTGCCCAGGCAAGCCAGGAGCTCCATAACCGCTTTGCCCTTGCCCCCCATCTCTTCTTTGCAAACAAGGATGTCCAAGCACATAACTATGCCAGATTCAGGGCCTGTGGTTCTCCTGTTGCTCGCGTTTCTGCCTGCACGTGCCTCAGAGCGCCGCCTGTGAGACTATACTCACTCCTTTGACCCTGGGATCTGGGCCCTAGAGTGAGGGAAGCAAATAACATGCACCCCGCTGGGCTGCGTCGACAATCACTTGACCAACAGGCTTTATCGCATCACACTTGTACTCACACATCTCACTCTCACAGCAATAGGACCGAGGCAGGCACTTGTAGATCAAACTCTCCGGTGTCAGGGGCTGCACTGAGCGTGGCCACCAACACCCTCGCAGGGACAGGAAGGTTGGGGACGACGACGCTGTCGTCGACGTCGCAGCGGGCGAGTGCCTGTGATCCTCACTCCAACGGAGAGCCAGCAGTGTCACACAGTCTGTGGTGGGGCCAGCTGCATTCCCACCTGCGGCCCCTTAAGAGGAGCCCCCGAAGGGACCATGTACTCACCTGGGTGCGTACCACCTCTCACTACCCTCACCGTCGCGAGCCAGATGGATTTGAAGGGACTCCGTATTTGTGCCAAAGGACAGAAATCAGATTGAAGAAAAAAGGAAAAAGAGAAATGGCCCAAAAACAGAGAGAGAGAAAATTGACAAGTCAACCCCTGACTTGGATCATCCACCACAAACGCTCTAAGTCCCCCAACCCTATGCGTGTAGTCGAAAATAAATAATAAATTAGGTGGGCTTGGGGTACAGCCTGTCAGGGCCCCATCCCTAGGCAGTCAGGCAGTCTCCGTTAGTCACCAAAAAAGAAAATATGTTGAGAAAACCCTGGTGCAACGGAAATGGTGAAGACGAAAGAAGTAAAAGCCATTGTGCGCCATGTTTCTGGCTTGATGCTCAAGGCCTTTTCTTACAACAGAGTGGAACAGCTTGCAAGCTCTGAAGGGGTGAGAAGAAGAATTGCCCTTGATCATAGGCTGGATCAGTTGTCCATTCTTTTGTGACTCTTCCTTCCTGCTTGGTATTTTTTTTTAATCCCACACTGTGCTGGATTATAAATATACAACCGGGCGAGTCGCAAGGCTCTGCCTTCAGATATCTTTTAATTGTTTGTTTACTGTCTCTCTTTGTGTGTCTTTCTTTCTTTCTGTGGCTGTGGTGATGTCCAAGTCTTTTTGAGGTGGTTTCGACGTTGAAGCAACGTGAAATGAATGTTAAATTAACGTGCAAATGAACTTGAGTTTTTTTCCAATACCATCCGTGTTGGCAAAGTCACAAAACCAACTCTCTCTTGCCGCCTTGCGCCAGTTATTGCAACACCTCACCATCCTCAACTGTCATGAGAGGTGTGCGAATTAGCAACTAGATAAGGAAAGGGTTCATGCCCTCTCACAAGGACCGCATCACATTGGCATTCTCCTTGTTGCAAGAAGTATCATCATCGCTCTCTCCCTCATCTTGAAGTGGACGCTTGTTTGCTTTTGGTGGCAGCGCCAGTTGAACTGTTGTGCGAACTGCTTGGTTGGGGTGGAAGAGGCAAGAGGAACAGACGTGATTGCAACAGTTTTGAATCAAAGAAGCCACCGTAGAAAGCTTGAAACTGGGTCATGCCTGATTCTGTGTGCAGCAGTCGCTGTCCATCTTGCAATAAGTCACTTGCTTTCTGATATGTCAGCTCCCTAATCGTCTCAGCTGTCACTTCTTCATTGTCGAAGACTGCTGCGATCTCCCGTTTCAAATCCTCAAGAGTGGCAGTCCTCATGTCTGCGATGAGAACCTTGTGAGTTTCCTTCTCTCCAAACAATGCCACATAAGTGGCAGGAATGATTGTGGGCGCATTCTTGGAGACGCCCATGTTGGACAGGAAGAGAGTGGGGAAGATGGCAGCGTCGAGATGGTCCAGGTGACAGTGAGGTGATGATGGTGTGGAGGTTGATTGATTCACGAGAGAGTTGGTTTTGCGGCTTTGCTGACACGGATGGAGTTGAAAAAAAACGCAAGTTCATTTGCACGTTAATTAAACATTCGGTTCACGTTGATTCAACGTCGAAACCACCTCAAAAAGGCTTGGAAAACAAAGTTTTCAGGGTCGCGCGGTAAACATTTTATATGTTCTATCTTTAGCCAATTATGGTGGGCAAAAGCCTGCGAAGAACGTGTCTTCCTCAAAATTTTTTTTTTGTCCTTTTCCTTTTCTTTCTCATTTTATTCAGAAAATAAGTAGCCAATCATCACCTGGCGTTGGGCAGTCTTTGTACTGACAATGGAGCGAGTTGCTGCAAAATTCGAATGTATTGCCACTGATAGACTTGAAAGAAAAGCGTGACTTGTCAGGTGAAAAACAATTAAGGAAGACAAGCTGCTCCATTCATTGCCACCACCCTGCTCCGGCTTAGTTTTTCTGATTTTTTGCCAAAATTTTTTAATTGGAAGTTTTCGCGCAGCATGCCCTTATTTAACCAAAACCCTGAAGTATCCGCTGGAGGCCAGCCTTAATTGCGCGTGGATCACAGCGGTTTTTTTTTTTTTTTTTTTTTTTTTTTTGCCAAATACCAATTTGGCCCCAAAGGGTTGGTTGAGTACAAAAAACCATGGTTTAACAATAATAATACACAAGTTTACAAAGAGCAAGCAGGTAACTGAAAGGGTGTTATCCTTTCTTATTGGCATCTTTGTATTTTAAGGTTGCCAGAGCGGCAAAGATGTGGTCACTGCAACAAAAAGTTTGTTTCAAACCCAAATTTTTGATGCATCCAAACCTATTTCAAAAATTGGGGATCCCAAAATTTGTGCAGCTTGCAACAAGTCCTTGAATTTTGAGACACCTTAAAAAAGGAGCAGGTAAGCGATAAATGGAGCCAATGAAAAAGTCACTACAGCAGTGCCAGCACTCATGCCACCAAATTCCACTTAGAGTGTTAGGCGGAACTGACTGGTTAGCAGCAAGAGGTACAAGACAGACCTGAACCTATTGTGACTGCCAGTTATTGTTCTCGCAATGCCCATGGGAGAGCAAGCCACTGCCAATGCAGACCTGGGCGCTGGCTTGCGCTGATGACAAATACTCCAAGTATTAAGTGGAACAGAAACCCAGTGTCAACAGTTTTCCTCCTCCTCTGCTCAAGCAGATAATATAGGAGAGGTTTTTACCCTGTGCCAGTCACGCTTGCCTAGCAACTATTACAGTGTGCATATCAACATTATGTATCAAGAATTCATAACAGAGTTTTCTTCTTTTTCTCTCCAAGTTGGGGAGAAGGACCACCCACAAACACACATCTCCACTTCATTCACTCCTTCCACTCACTCACTCAGAGTAGACTTTTTACACAAATATTGATTTTTGGTCACAAGTAGGGGGCGCCAATTTTTTCAACGTCAATTAGTGTGACATGCCTGACTTCTATCTACCTTTTTCGTTGTACTACTACTCTGGTGGAAAGCAACAGATTTTGAGTTGCTCACCGTCTTTGCAATGGATATGATGAGTGGTAAAGACCATTTCAGTATATTTTTTTGAGTATCTTGCTGCAAATGCATTGCTGTAAGAGGCCGTTTCAAGTGGAAAGGAGGAACATCTTTTTAAGGATTTTGGAAATTGTTGTTATTAAAGGAGGAAGTGCCATGTCAGCCGCTCCACCTGGCGCCACGCCAATCCGCGTGTTAGCAGCAGCACCGACCGCTGCTACCCCAGCTACCAAGGGTAAAGGTGCAGCAGCTGCAGACAATCCACCAAAGAAAAAGAGAGGATGGCCGCTGAAAAAGACTGCAGAGGAGGTGCCAGAGGGAGGCTTTGATGACACAATCTGGGACAACGATCTGATTGATTGACTCCTCAAAAGTCGCCTTGAAACTAATCGCGATGGATTCCTTGACTCAATGGATAAATGGGATTATTGCCACATGGAATAAGGTGATCTTGGAGTTCAACGCTCTAAGTGGTGTGCATTTTTCAGAGACTCAGGTATGATACAGTTCTGCGTTTAACCAATTTTCCAACTCAGTAGATCAAAAACAAGTTTAGTGGCTCTGTGAGTGCATCTCTCCTTGAAACAGGCAACAAGAAGAAGCCTCGCCTACCGTCATATTGGGACACCATGGTACACTACTTTGGGGACGGAAAGGACTGTCAAGTGAATCGTTTGGAACACCCCAGCCACTTCAAGCCGACCCCATCGCCGCACAGACTGAAGACCAGGGGGATTGGTTGTTTGTCGATTTTGCACACGACAGCGAGGGTGCCAATGTTGGTGATTGCGCCTGGTGTGTCAGAAGGGCACCAACAGACTTGAGTTGGCATGGAGCGATAAAGCTTGTTTAGAGCGTGAGCCCTTTTCTTGTTAAGATCGAAGCGCCCTTTGTTGCCAAAGTAGATGGAGAGCCAATGCTCTCAGACAGATTGGTCTTGTTTAGAGTGCAGAGCACACCCTTTTCTTGTTAGAGCGAAGTGCCCTATACGAACAAGGTATCAACCAGAGGTAGAACTTGAAAAGCTTCGCAGGTCAAGGTAGAGGGTATGTTGACTCAGATAAGAATAATGGTTTTTGTTTGTTGTATTCGAGGGTAGAGAGAGAGAGCAGGCATATGTGATCAGGATCTGGGATGATGCTTCTCTGGAGCTGCTGGGGCTCCCCCTTTATACTGTAGGTGGTCTCAGGAATCAGACTTTGGTGATAGCCTTTTAGCTCTGAGAGATAGAGAGTTTAGACTTTGAGGAGTCAGGAGGCAGGCATGACATCATTGTTGCATCATGCTGATTTGGCCAGAACTTCCATGGAGTTATGTGTGCAAAGAAGTAAGTCAGGCTCCCTGTCAAGCTCCTGTAATCATTCCTATCAAATTGCAAGAGTGAAGCACACTGATGAGGTCTACCCAGACTGGGGATTGAATCCACCTCTAAGCACTCGTACAGTGTCAGAGATTGAGAAAAGTGAAGATAACACTGGGATCAGCCCTTATGCCATCTTAACTTATCATTACTCTTGAAGACAGGTCAGAGGATCTTAAAAGGTGTCGGTAATGTGTGCCAACTCCAACAGCCAACACCAACAAAGAAACGGATACTGTCTTTGGTGAGACTGAGGAAGTGCCTGATCGCAATTCCAAGCGTCAGTGGACGGCGACCACACCAAGTGCTAGTTCATCGTCAACTGAGAGTTCATCCCACCAGGCACCCTCAACACGCAAGCAAGAAAGCAAGACATACCCTCAGCTTTAAGTGGCGTTGGCAAAACGGGATGGTATATCTGGCGATGCAATTAGTGGGCCTATGTGGAGTGCGAACAGTGGGATTACTCAGGCTGGACTGAATAACGCAATGTCAGAGTTGGCTGCTCGGCAGGAGAAAGCGTTCGAAGCGCTTGCTACTAAACAAGATCAATCCCTTGATCGCCTAGGACAGGCCTTTCTTCAAGCTGTACGTGAGTTGAAACAGCAGTAATAAAGCGTTTATTGAATTGCAGCCAAATATGCCTTTATGGCATCTCACTTCCCAACTGCTGCATCTCCAACGACAATCTCCTCTTCCTGTACTTCAGCCTCATTGTCGTCTGCATTTGCATCTGTGACAAAAGATATGATTGGGGTATTGTCTTTGAGATCAATGATGACATTGTGCAACTGAAAGCATGCCTCCATCAGTCTTGCCATTGACTTCTCAGCAGACACCTCCTCTCTACCATGATGAAGGCGACAGTGCTGATTCAATGGCCACAGACAGATTTGAAAGTGACCCTTGAGGATTCCAATTGCACCTTCAACAGTTATCCTGGTACGCGAATGGAGGTAGTTATAGCAACGTCTGTCTTTTGCCATCGAGTCATCAACAGGGTAAGGGATCATAACATGGTGCATCAATGCGTAGCCAGCGTCAGCCACAATGTGCCCGTTTCAGGGAAGAAGGTTGTGGATTGTTTTACCAAACCTCGAGTTGTTAAAAATCTGCTTGTCGTTTGCTGATCCAGCTCTGATGTCTTAGTCCCGTATGCGTTTGCGATGGTCAGCCACCAGCTGGACATTGAATGCGGGATACCCTTTAAGGCAGTACCACCCTTCGAAATCCTGCAGTGATGCAAACAATTGATATCAGCAGTACTTTTAGTGCGAAACAAATTCAGTTGTACTCTGAACTTACATGGGGACGTTCTATTTCAAACAGAGACCCATCTATGGCGAGATAGGTGTTTGGGAAGCCGCAGATCGCTTTGAAGCCCTCCTGCTCTGCTCGCCACTCGTCGGGGGTCTTGGGAAGGACAATCTGGCTGAAAGAGGCTTCAATCACATCAATAACCTCCCATACGTATCGTGATGCGGAAGGCTTGCTCATCCCAAAAACTTTCGCTGATTCAACAAGGGAGCTGGAATGGCAGAGGTAGTGCATAGCAACTGCTGTCCTGCATCTGATGTCAAAAACCGAGTTAAACCCAGGCAGCCGATTGTGGGCCTGCCGCCAGTTACTTTCGATATGTCCAGCGATGTGGCTGAATGATTTGCGACTGCAACAGAACATATCCAAATACCACCCTTCATTAAAGGCAGGGTCGTTCTCTACTTCATGCCACTGCGATATTACGGCTGGACCGCTTGCGGGTTCGCTCGGATCGGTAGGATCGTCCATTGGAGACTGCTGCAACAGCTGCTGCGCATGCGACGACACAACAGCGGCAATCAGTGCCAAGTCCATTCCCGATTAGCTCTTTTAACAAAAAAGACCAAGATTAGGTCTTGCGAGGAAAATGGGGAGGGTTTCATCCTTAAAGTTTTCAGCCAATCAAATTTTTTCTTCCCCATTAAAGATTTCCTCTTTTGCCACTTGAAACGGACCTCCAAAAAAGAAAGAAACGGACAAGAACGAAGGGGGGAAAAAAAAAACAAGAAAAGAAAGAAAAGAAGAAAGCAGTAAAAGACAGAACAAAATAAAAACAAGAAAAGAAAGAAACGAAGAAAGAAGTAAAAGAAGAACAAAATAAAAACAACAATGACGGAGGCGGCGGCACCGGATGAGATGGAGCAGGACTCGTCCTCGTCCTCCTCCTCCTCCTCGCCCTCGTTGGCGGCGGCGGCGGCGGCGGCGGTGGTGGCGGCGGCGGCGGAGGAGGAGGAGGAGGAGGAGGACGAGGAGGAGGAGGAGGAGGAGGAGGAGGAGGATGATGACAAAGAGCAGCCGGCGTCCTCGTCCTCCTCCTCTTCCTTTTTCTATCTGGAATACGAGGAACACCTCCGCCGGCTCAATGATATGCGCAACCACCGCGATCTTCATCAAACGACCTTCTCCTCCTTCTCGTTGCCGGCGGCGGCGGCGGCGGAGGAGCAGCCGTCGTCCTCCTCCTCCTCGTTGGCAGCTGCGGAGCAGCCACCGTCCTCGTCCTCGTCCTTTTCCCATGCTGAATACAAAGAGCACCTCCGCCGGCTCAACGACATGCGAAACAGCCGCCCTCTCCCTCAATTGACCTTCTCCTCCTCCTCCTACAACTCCGCTGTTCAATACAAGGAGCACCTCAGCTGGCTCAATTACATGCGCAACCACCCTGGCGCCCCCGCGGCCGCCCACGCGCTGGGTGTTGGCGTCGGCACGGTCGCCGACGCTTTCGGAGCGAAAGAAGACGACTCGATCGGGATCCGCCAAGTCCCGCATGCGATCACGAAGCAGCGGTTTCTCCACCGTGCCGCGCAGGAGCTGAAGGCATCGTGCCCCGCCGTCTCCCGACACCTGATGGCCGCATTCCTTTCCCACTCTTGTTTAGCGGCTGTTGCAACCGCAGCCGCCGCAGCCAGTTTCCGTCGATCTCTTGCTGAGACAATTGCAGACCAATCCGCCCCCGCCGCCGCTAAGCCTTCTCCTTCAGCGGTGCAAGGCCGAGGAGGTGCAAGAGAGGAAACAAAGGAGAATAGCGGATTCGGCTCGACAATAGAGAAAGCCGTCCCCGACACGACTCTCCGGCAGTGTTGCCTCAGCTGCGGGAGCTTGTTTCTTCCCGGGCTCAACTGCTCGGTCCGCGTGGTCTCGGTCCGAAAGGTGTAGATTCGATTGTTCCACAGACGGTGATTTTCGATCTCAAACCACATGTCCTCCCGCTCACACAACTCCTCTCCCGTTGACAGCGGAAACGGGGCGGCAACGCGACACCGCCGAACGCCTACGCCGCAGCCACTGCAGGCGCCATCCGCCCGCACACCATCCTCCTCGGTCGGGTCAAACAGACCAACGCTGGTGCAACCATCTCCAACTCGATCGTCTACCGGTGCACCGTCTGCGCAACAAGCACGTACCTACCCGGCTCAACCTCCACGACACTCGCCGACCCCGACATTGTCGGGCCCAAGGTGGTAGTCGCCTCTCGCCCGCTTCGCGATATGGCGGCTAGCACACTGATCGGAGATGCTCGTGCGGCGGTGCTGACGGGGCTGCGCGCCGCGCGGAGGGCCGCTGTCGAGCGCATTATGAGGCGGGTGGACACAAAAAGGAAGAAGAAGAGGAACAACAACAAGAAGCGCCAGCAAAGGGAGGAGAAGAATTCCGCCTCGGCGTTGTCGGCGAAATTATCCCGGGCCACCCCTGCCGTTCCAGCTCTTCCGGCCGTCGCCACTCATTTGAAAGCTGGCACATCGGCCCCGCCGCGCGGAAACTCGGATATTCCAAAACTGGCGATGGCTGGTCTGACAGCTAGTGGGACCAACAAGCACCATCAATACCAGCCGCAGCAGCAGCAAAAGCAGCAGGCACTTGCAGGGAAAAAAATGCACAGCGTGGAAGGCGTCATGGGAAAGGTCGACGACCGACACGGCGGCAAGGTGTCAAAGGGAAAAGGCGGCGCGGGGTCCGGCGGGTTGGACCTTAAAGCGCGCCTTAAGAAGCACCAAGCGGCTAAGGCGAAAGGCGTGGGGGACAGCAGCAATTCGTCAGGGTTTTCAATAACGGACTTCTTGCTCTAGGACTTGGAAGGGGGTTTTTCGCCCGCTGAACAGCCCTAACACAACCCTCCCCTCCACCTACCTAAGGAATACGAACAAAAAGGGGTGCAAGTCTGCGCAAACGCACCTTCCCTTCCCCGCCTCTCTCTGTACTTCTTCCATTTCGGCTTTGCTTCTTGACGCACACTGTCCACGATACGAAGGGCAACCAGCAGGTGCACTCCATTCTCTTTTGTGTATCCGCAAGTGAATCTGAGAAATCATAAGAGACTAAACGTTATGCACCAAATCAGACAAATGAAACCTGGCCAATTGAGATGACAAGTTGTTGCTTGCAAACTTTCCGCAAACGCCCCTGCATTATTTGGGTCCTGGGACGGACAGTTGTTTTCCATTTCGGAGCGAAATATTCACGAGGGCAAACTTCTTCCCGCAAGCCACGAGCGCTTTCTTCTTTTTTTCTCCTCTCAATCGATGGTACAATATATTTTATATCGCAGCAGAACGAAGCGACAACAACAACAACAATATTGAATTCTCGTTCCCGCTCAGTGATTGCCCTTGAACGCCGGGTTGACTATGAGGTTGCGTAACGACATTGATTGCGCGTTTGTATTCTTGGGGGTCGACACTCCTCCTCCTCCTCCTCCTCCGCCGCCTCCTCCTTGGCCGCCAGTGAAATTTGACGCCGCAACGACGGTTCGATCCTTTTCCCGCTCTCGCTCGCGATCGCTGCTCCGCGGGACGGCGGCGTCGGACGGCGGAACAACGTCCTTCAGGTGCACGATGCCGGCGTTTTTCAGAAAGACCCTGGACACGAACACAATAGTTGGTCAGCTCGTTTGTCCAGCATTTTTTGCTCAAAATTCCTGTACGAAAATGTACGAAGAAAGGAAAAGCACCGGGGGGAAATAAAAACAAAAGAAGAAGCAGAAGAAGAAAACACCTCACCAGTGCTCCTTGTTTCTTCGCAGGTTTGCGAGCAAGCCCGGGATGGGCTCAAACTTTTCAAACGCGTCAAACAGCGGAGCAATGACAAAGTCGATGAAGCCAATCTGGCTGCTCGGCACGTTCAGCGTCTCGCGATCCATGTACGGGCTGATTGGGATCCCGAGCGCTCTCTCCTTGTCTCCCTGGTGCATAAACTCTTCGAGAACCAGCGTCGACCAGCGAAAGTAGAGGGACCACTCCTTGGTCGGGTTGGAAACGTCCGAGATTTTCATGAGGATCTTGAAGAGGAGGAGACGGTCTTCGCGAGACTCTGTAGGGTTGAAGGATTGAGTGACCTTTTTTGTGGTAGTGGTGGTGGTGGTTGGTGAAAGAAAAGAAAAAAGAAGGAAAAAAAAGCGGCATTTGAGTGAGTATAAAGTGATGTGCGGCAGCTTGCAACTCGCCCCTTACTTTTGTTTTGAACAGGGTGATGAGGGAAAAGTGCTGCGAAAGATCTGCCAACAGCAACAAGAAAATACGTCAGACGAAACAACGCAACGCGTCCATGTTCGACGAGAAGAGTCTGGTCCCTGTTGTACTCTACCGGTTGCCAAAACCATATCAATCACAGCCTCGCGTATTGGCTTGAAATCCGACTGCGGCAAATGAGAAAGAAAGTTGCATTCCGGCCGCATCAAGACTTCAAACGACGCAGCGAGGTGATGGTTCTCCAAGACGGACCGATCGTTGTATAGAATCGCTCGTGGGTCGAGCGTGTTCATCAAAAAGTTGTTGTTCAGGCCAGGGTGATTAAAATCTGAAATTTTTTTTTATATCAGGGGTTGGGTTTGGAGCAAGGCGAGGACCCGTCAGTCGGTGCAATTTAAGGAAACGCAGGAGTGCTTGTTTACCATGAATCATAGCCGCAAAGTAGATCGAAAGAAGGTCGAATCCCGAGAGCGTCTTTGAGACGCTTTCAGTAGCAGCCAGGTAGGACATGCAATGAAGCACGTCGCTGGCGTGCGTGGATGTGTGGTCTGATTGTCGTGTTTCGGATGTTTCGGATCGGGCCATGCAAGCCGCGAAAGGTAAGGAACGCTGCAAAGAACAGAGAGCGGGACGGAAAAAAAGAAAGACAGAAAAACGAAACTACTAACACGGCAAATCTGCGTGGTAGCCGTCCTCAATGGCGGTAGCAAACCTCCAAAACTTTTCGAACGAAACGCCAAGCGAGGAGAACAGGCCGCCCTTTTCAAACAGAAACGTACTCAGAATCCGCAAGGGGCGTCCTTCCGACGCCGCCGCAAGCTCAAAGACAGGCCAGTCGTATTGATGGATCTGGGCAAGCAGATTTTGGGCTGCTGGCCTCTGAAGAACCGAATGGTAAAAGTCGCAAGTCTCCGGCGACGGTGGCGGCGAGTCGAACGACATCGAGGACGTTGCAGAGACTGGCTTCAAGCCCGTCGCATTTTCCTCCGACCGCGACGAGGACACAGAGTGCCGGAGGAGTGTCTGCGCGACGACTGGAAGCACAGCAGTCTCTCCACGTCCAACGATGCGCGGCAGGGTTCCTCCCTTTGGTCCCGCTATTACTGTTGCTGCCAGAGAATCTTCACCAGGTCGGGCGACTTCGAAGCGCAACGACTGCTGCGATCCCTTGGAGGAGGAAGCTTTCAACTCGGCAACAGCGCTCTTCAAAATTGATTTTGCAGGCACAGACGACGCCGGTGGTGCGGTCGAAATGTTGTTGTTCGACGATTTCGGAGGGGCTTCGGCGAGGGCGGTGTCGTCTTCGCGCGCCTCGCTCTCGGTTAGCACGTCGTTGGGCAGCCCTCCGTGCGGAGGTCTCTCCGAGGGCAGCGTTCGCGACACTCTCCGGGCGGGGTACGCAAACCGACCAGGCGGCCGCTCGCTGGCGACCATTGACGATGTCACAGAGTTTGAATTGCTCCGCGGATCTTCGTTGATTGTTTCCGGAGCCCGAAACACGGGACCGTCGCCTCTCCGAATGTTGGAGCGGCGCCGCTGCTTCGGCATGATTTCTGTAAAAAGCCAGGCCTGCTGCTACTCAGCACATCATAATCAACGAAAACGACGCGAGAAACATCTTTGCCCTTTCGTACCTGCTGGTCGCTGTCGAGCAGCTCAGGAGCTTGCGTCTCCAAATCTGGCGTGAGCAGGTTCCCCGAGGTGAGATGTTTGAGTACTTCGGACAAAACGCCAAGGTGATCTGCCGTAAGCGCTGAGTCTGCTTGCAGCATTTTTATGAGCATGACGGATTTTTCAAGTGGCGAGTCCAGCTCTGCGGCCTGGTCGTCGAAGCGGCGGTGAAGCACTTTCAATTGAGAAACGAGCTTCTTGTTGTCTCTTTGCAGTGTCGCTGAAGCGATGAATTGCTGCTTGATGAAGAACTCTGACTCGTGGCACGACCAGCAAATGACCAGCGATATAACGGCCATTGCACCGACAAACATTCCTGCTCCCTTGGTCGTGACGACCGCTCCTGCATTCGACCCGTCGGAAAAGTTTTGAATCAGAGAGACTGCGCACGCGACCGTTACAACAAAGCAGCTCCAGATGGCGTCGATGAAGCGAACTTTGAGAAAGGTCAGCGTGCAGCTGATGCTCAGAATGGAGAAGAAACCGCGCTCGTAAATGGCGGATTTGGGCGCGATTATTGCGTACCGTGCCTCGACGGCGACAACGCACAGCCACGCGGAAAACGATGCGAAAATAAAACTGACGTTTCGGGCAAGAGTGAGCTCGTTGAGGAAGAGCATCGCTGCAAGGGCTCCCGCGAATGGAACAGCAACCCCAATGCACCAGAACGCTACGTCGTACGATATTGTGTAATGCCCGCATATGTGATCCGGATTGCACTCCATGCTGGATGGGAACGAATGTTAGTTTGCTGATTTGCTGCGAGCTCGATTGGCGGCGTTGTCGGCACCCACCAGAACCATCCGGGCGGGCAAACAGAGTCGATATTGCTCCAGTTTGTCGTACCCTTCACCGACGGAGAAAACCGAGTTTCCCACTCCCTCGACCCAGACTGAGCGGTCGACAAGAAGCCAGCGTACGCAGCTGAAAACCCCAAACAGATGGCGGCGACGTTTTTGATCCAGATCCGGAGGTGCCGCTTGACAAAGTAGATCTCGTACTCGGATTGCATCTCCGGGTCAATAAAAGACAGCGTAAAGGAGTTCAATCCGAGGTCGGCTTTCGACTTTGTCATGCTCGCAATGCCTTCTCGCGTCGACTGACTCCATCTTCCGACGTAGCTGCCGGAAGGCGTCAAGCCAATTGATTCCGTGGTGTGATCGCTGGGTTTGGTGTTGGACTTTGATGTTGCCCACGAGCGGACCGATCGCGCGTTTGTCGGAGCCCTTGAAATGCCGGGCGCTTTGAAGATCTACAAGCGTCAGATAACGCTTTCGGCGGGAATTGAAATCAGTAATAACGAGCAAACAACCTACAGTCGTAAGGAAGTGACGCTCGCCTGGCACCGTGTGCGGTTTGAAGCATCAGCGATCCGTCGATCACGCCTTTTCCCGATGTGGCAGAGTATGCTCGCAGAGCCGCCGCGTCCACGGAGCTTCGTCGAGCTCTCGCACTTAGACCTGCGGTATGAGGCGTCGCGCTGTCGGCGCTCCCGGTCATGCTCTGGGACATTCCCTCCAAGTTTGATTGAGACGGAAGTGCGTGCTGGGACACAGAAGTACGGTTCAACGCGTTCCCGCTTATCGGAAATGCCGGCTTCAGGTGGCCGCCAGGGCGATGGTGCCCACCGGCGTTCCAGCTCGCCATTTCGAGATCGCGAGGGGTTTACGACGACGACGTTTCGATAGTTATGCAGCGTGTAATTTTTTTTTTTTTTTTTTTTTTTTTTTTTTGGGGGGGGGGGGGGAGGGGGGGAATCTAAATATTTGTTGAAAGCGAAGAGACGCGCGGGTGGTGGTAAAACTTTACTAAATACAAATACTCAGTCGCGTCTTGTCAAACTGCCCGCCCTGTCGGCCGGTGAAGTTGCCTCGTCTCTGCCGTACGGTACGCGTGGTGGTTGCATCAAGTTGTATAAGCTCCATCGAGAGATCACGTTCGGAGCCCGGATACGAGCTTCGGACAATGAACGAACGCAGCCCGTTGGGCTGCTGCACGATGGCATATTGGGCGGCAGCAGTTTGGTGTCTTCGCGGACAAGCCGCGAGCTCAACCGATCCGCCGTTATGGCGTCAATAGATGCAGCACTCGCAGACCTGCACGTGGCTGCCCCGCTCTCTTGCAGCGCTCGCTCGACCCGCACCCCTTCCCCGCTCCGTTCGCCGATCGCCGACCGATCGCCGATCAACCGTCCGCCCTCCGTTTGCCGCCGAACTGACCAGGGGACCGCCGGCTCAGTGTTGCTTGCTGCTCCGACCACCCCCTAAGCCACAATCCCACCAACGCATCCCGTCCCGTGCCTTGTCAATCGACGAGAAACACCAGGCCGCAAGCAACCCTACAGGCGCAATGTGGCGGTGGGGATGTGTTTGGGACTGCCAGCGCTGCCCGCGCAGTATGTATGTGTCATACGCACCACGAGGTGATCAACAGAATGACGGAATTGGGACTGTAATGCGGACCTCCGCAACTCCTCTAATTCGGACGACGTGCACGGGTGGTGGCTTAATCTTCAAAGATCACGGATGACCGCATTTATAGGATCTACATAAATTTATTGTTTTTGCTCGCCTTCCTTAGCAAGGCCTAAGAAGGTTCAGGAAAAGTGCTTGCTGCAAGCTGTATTGGTTTTTTTAAAGAAGACTTCAGGAACAGTAGCGACACACCTGATTTTTTTTTGAAGTAGTGCTAACTGTGCCAGACAAATGGGCCCTGTTGCGGGTTCACTGGCAAAAGGGTTGCTGCAGGACCTGGCCAAGATCTTGGGACGGCTTCGATAGTTGTCGCGCTGGCAGACAGTATTTTTAAGTGTGAAGCTTCTAAGTGACTATGGAACTGGGCTATTTATGTCAAAGGTCAGTCAGACACAGTCCCATGAAGGGACTTTGGTTTTGCAAGAGTGACTAGGAGGGACAGATGCCAAGCACCTGTCTCTCGCCCATTTGTTGTGCCAATGACCACATTAATGGGATGCTATGCGTCCAATGGAGGTAGTGAGGGACCGCAGGGCAGAAATTGTGTGTCTGTCACCACATGGTCCTCTAGGAGTCCATCTATACAGAAGGCAGACTGGCAGGGAGTCAGTTGAGATGCATGGGTCCCATGAAGGGAAGTCTGCCCATGGTGGAGACAGGTGCACAGCGCCTGTCAGAATCCTCTTCATCCGTTAGGTGGCCGCCAAGTGACAAAAGATCATCAGAGTGCAGGAGACAGAGGGTGAGACAGAAGGAAAAATCTGCAGACACAGCAAATGCGAATGTGTGCAACAGATACAATAATTGGTCAGTGCAGACGCATTTGTGCACCAAGTGCTGGGGTTTGAATCCCTGCTGGTGTTTTGCTTTTACCTAGTGTTAGGTGGAACTGGCTGGTTAGCAAGAGGCACAAGACGGACCTGAACCTATTGTGACTGTCAGTTATCGTTCTCACAATGCCAATGGGAGAGCTAGCCACCGCTAATGCAGACCTGGGCTGGCTTGCACTGTTGACAAATACTCCGAGTATTATGTGGAACAGAAACCTGGTGTAAACAGTCTACTCTGAGTGAGTGAGTGGAAGGAGTGAATGAAGTGGAGATGTTTGTTTATGGGTGGCCCTTCTCTCCAACTTGGTGAGAAAGAGAAAAACTTTGTTATGAATAATTGATACATAATGCTGATGAGCATGCTGTTATAGTTGCTAGGCAAGCATGACCGGGGAGTAAAAACCTCTCTGATATTATCTGCTTGAGCAGAGGAGGAGGAAAACTGTTAGCACCAGGTTTCCGTTCCACTTAATACTCAGAGTAATTCCTTCTTAGTTCTCTCCATTACGTTCTGCAACACTCCCCAAGGGACAACACCACCAAAACTTTAATTCTCAGCCTGAAATTTGGCCCACAGTCGCTCTTCAATGGTGTCAACCTGCTATTCTGATATCAGAATTTTTTAGTCCATCAATCAGCTTGCAACAAGCATTGTGTGCAACACACATCTTCTATCCTGGATCATTTTCCCATCAAGTACAACATCAAACAACTCCTAAAGATACTATTCATCACTGCTGAACTGTTGAGCAACTCCTCCAAATTTTCCAGCTACTGGTTTCTCCTGCAACAGGATCATCACTACAAGCAATGCAATGTTGTTAAACCTAAACTCTTTTGCTGGCATGTCCACTGGCAAGACGCTTACAGAATTCAACAACTTTATTAGCAACCTTCAGATCAAGGTTATTGGCGAAAAAGGAATTCAGGACCTAACGTGGAAAGACACATTCCCTCTTGAGAGGCCCTTCTGCAACAAGGTGGCCTACCATATGTATGTCACACATCTACCCAAGGATCAGTGGAACAGATAGCGTTTCTGGCTGCACTGTTGAAATGGTGGGCACAGCACACCAGAGCGGAAGGCCAGTGAAACACTTTCACCAAAATATCTCTATGTTCCAACTGCCGCTGAGCAAGCTTGATGAAATCCCACCCAGGACTGGAGGGACTTAGTGTTTGTGGAGAGGAAGAGAGAGAGAGAGAGCAGTGATGATGGAAAAGGAAAGGGAGTGAGAGGATGGAGAGAGGAGAGAGGAGTGAGTGGACAGAGAGGAAAGAGAGAGCAAATGGAGGAAGAGAGATTGGCTTGTTTTGCACTGGATTCTGTCAGAGCAGGAAGGAGGGGGTTGGATTCCTTGTTTGATCTCTGTGAGAGGTTGCTGCTTTTATACTCCTGCAGGTTGGAGCCATCAGAAAACAGAGGGAGCAGTGGGCTGCACAGAGCAGGCCACAGAAATGAGATAAAACAGGCTGAGCACCAACCCCCAGCCTGGGCTAAGTACCCATTCAGGGCTGAGTACTACCCAGGGCTGGGCATCACCAGGGCTGAGTACCAACCAGGGCTGAGTACCAGCCTGGGCTGAGCACCACCCAGGGCGAAGTACCAGCCAGGGCTGAGTACCACCTTGGGCTGAGTACTTTGTCTGGGCTGAGTACCATCAAGAAACAATTTACAGCTTGTTTGAGAAACAGTTGCTTTTAAATTGGTTTGGTTGTTTCCAAATCAGGAAGCTTGTTTGGGAAACAAGCTGCTTTTTTCCTTGTTTTTATAAATCCAATGATTGGTGCAATCTCTAATGAGCTCAGTTTTTATCTCACTTTTAGAAATGCAGTGATTGATGCAATCCCTGATTCCTAAATGCCTGTTGCATTGCTCAGATTGCACAGCACAGCAGGGAAGCTGGAATTCCGGATCAGGGAGCGGAATTCCGATGCAGAGTGCGGAATTCCGGTGCAGAGAGCGGAATTCCGATGCAGAGAGCGGAATTCCGGAGCATTGGGCAGTGGTACACTGCTTCTGCATGCTTGCCGTGCTGTGTTACATGTGCAAAGTGCGTAGTTTGAGTGTTTTTGTGCATGTTCTAATTGCATTGTTCCTACCGGTAGGATGAACAAAGCTAGAACAACAGCCGCCTTTGCCTATCTCTTTTTATTGAGAACAGATTAGCCCTTCCGAGCGCCCCATTCAAGTATTGAATCTACTGAGCCCTTCAAACACCCCATCCAATGTGATTGGATGGAGTACTCAAAGGGATCATCAGTAACGGGCGTAGTGTACCCTGTGGGTCGAATCTCAACAATGATCATCAGCACAGAGTTGCAAAGTGGTCTTGGCATGGATTGGCACCAACTTGGCATGGTCTTCTTGGTGCTGGGCTGCTGGCTTGGAAAACGCTATTTTAGCCAAATGAATATGGACTCAGGATTCAAACTATGTATTACCCTATTATTGCTGCTGGGCTTATTTGACCTTGGCTAGGGACTCAACTCACACATATTGACTGCTTCAGCTTTTATACACAGACATACTAACACACTACACCAGGTCCCACATCACAGGAAATTCCACAGCCATACCTGAGTCCTCAAAAAAAAAAACCTTGTCAAGGGACACTCAAGGCTGCACCCTCCACCACCTTGCCACTGCCCTCCACCGCCTTCCCACTGCCAGATCGATGTCAGATCTTCGTCAGATTGTCAGATCATCGTCAGGTTAACGTCAGATTTTCGTAAGATTGTCTCCAGATCATCAGATCATCGTCAGATTGTTGCCAGATTGGCTCCAGATGCCTGATTGTTGTCAGATTGCCAGATCATCATCTGATTGTTGTCAGATTTTCTTCCGATCCTCAGATCATCGTCAAATTGACTCCATATTGCTGCCAGATCACCTCCAGCAATCGCTGTCCTCGCCCCCCAAACCAGACTGCATCACCCCCTTCACCACCACAACCACATTGCAACCACATCACAACCTTTGTGCTGAATTGGGATTGGTACCCCCCTATTTCATGAGCGGCCCACCTCCCTCCATGTTCTTTGGCACTCAGCTTACCCAACTTGAGCCAATCCCTGCAGCACTGGAACACGGCTTAGCAAAGGTGGACCACGACATTCAGAGACTTGCAGTTGCTGCAGCTAACGTGGATACTTCACTCAAAAACCATGCTGGCGCCATCCAAAACCTAAATCAGCGAGTCACCACACTGGAGCCACTCACTGCACAATTTTGGACAGCTGCCTCACTGCAGTGGACACAACCACCCAGCTCCTCAGCTCTCGCCTCCAGACAATTGAAGAATGGTTGAAATACAATGACCCGATTGATGAGGACCTTGACGACTGTTCCTCTGCTGAACCTTCTTCTACTACTACTGTCCCAGCTCGATCAGCTGTCACCACATACCCAAGCTCCAGTTCCTCTTCAACTCCTCCCAACAGAACTGTCCCCAAACCTGCCCCCAAACCTGCCCCCAAACCTGCCCCTAAACCTGCCCCAAAAACTGCCTCAAAAACCAGGAACACTGCCTCAACTTGACCAATATTCTTATTCATTCTTTTGTGAAAGCACCTTTGCTACTGACATCACTCTTATTTCTTCAACAAAAAAAAAAAAAAAAAAAAAAAAACAGAGACATTATTAGCAGGACTTCCTGCACCCCTTAGCAAAAGTTGAGGGCAATCTCTGAAGCACCCAGATCCTGGTTATGCTGCATGAATGAATGAGGCATTCAAAGAACATAGCTGTTCTGGAGTGACTCTATTAAGAGCAGTTTGAAATCTAGAGTCAGTTAGATTTGGCTCGGCAAAGGAAGAATCTTAGATGAGAATGGAACTTCAGTAATCTTGCAAGATTGAGCTTGTTTATAGTTTGCTCTGAAAAAGTGTTAGTGTTGAGCGTCCATAAGATAAACGTTGATACTCCTTGGAATGAGCCAAAAGCTATTTCAAGGAACATTGTGTTTTGTCACAGAAGTTGGTTAGGATAATTCATCAGAGTGATGCAATTGAGGTGAGGACTCAGGTATGTTTTTTTTTTTTTTTTATTGTTCCAGCCCCAGAGGGGATGGCAGAAAGAGAAAGAGCCATCAACGGTGAACTGTAATGGACTACATCCAGGTATCACCTCAGCAAACCCACCCCATGCGCTACGGACTTACAGGGTCGTCAGGCATCTCCACCGCACATAAAGCCACAATGATCAAAGGAGAAGGGGAAAACACAGAATCAAGAAAATAGAGAAGTGAGTCTGAAGGAGGGCAGTGTAAGAGAGGGGAGCAGCTGTGAAAAGTCAGAGGGTTGGGATAAGTCAGATTAGGCTACAGCCCATGTCAAGATTGAGAAGGGCAACAGTGGCTCAGTGAACGTCGGGGGGCTCAGCAGGAGATGGGTGACGAGTGGCTCTTGCTTGTTGGCGTGAGGGGAGTTGTATTGTGTGGTGAAGCCAGATAATGCCTGCAACAAGTTTTATGCAGTCAAGGTAGTGGTCAATCCATCTGGAAGAAGCCTTGGTGTGCAAAAGCCAGATGCCTGGGCAAGTGTCGGCTTGATGGACTTTGACTTCTCCCAAGAGATAGTGTCGTCACAACGGGGGATCCAAATAAGTCGATGGGCGTCAAGAAGGAGCTGATGGAAAGCGGGTGACAAGGGTTTTAAGGACAGAGGCAGCAGGGTTATCACGTGAGAATAAGGAGTCATAAAAGGATTGTGGGATGAAGCCACGAAGGAGGGAGGAAAAATTGATACAAGATTGATGATCAAAGAGAAATTCAGGGCAGGAGAGCCAGTAAATGGGATGGGCTTGGGGAGGAGAGCAACCATGAGGTGCAGGAGGAACAGAGGAGGAAAGAGTTTCAGCAAAGGTGTTGCGAATCATGGCAATGGCGTCAGCAGCTGCAGGGCATTGCCAGACATGCTCTGTGGTTTCCAGAGCGTGGTGGCATCGACGGCAGAGCCCATCAGGGTAGACTTGAGGGTGTCGTTGGTGTAGAACTTTTTGGGTGGGCAAAGTGTTGCTGAGGATTTGAAGTCGATACTTGCGACAAGCAGAGCCGTGGAGGGTGCCAAAGAGGGAAGAGGGTTTAATTCCAGAGTGGAGAACAAGAAATGTGGCTTCCCAATGAACTAGGTCAGGGTTGTGGGTGATGTGGGCAAAGGCTGAGGTGTTCAGAAGTGCAAAATGGTGAGAGAGACCTGTGAGGAGTCGCAGTTGTCGTCGAAGTTGGCCCAAGACCAGGGTATTTGAGATGAAGGCGGTGGCTGGGAGGATCTGTTGTGAGAGGATTGGTAACAAAGTTGGGTCAGAAGTCGAGGGTACAGATGATGCCAGCTTGTCTGCTCGTTTGTTGCCAGCGTCGCTGTTGTGTCCACGAACCCAGGAAACTTGTGGAGGGGGGCCAATCCAAGACTGTAGAGTGGCTGCAACGCATGCCCAAAGGGTGGGGTGGGAAGTGGTGTGCAAAAGACGATGGAGGGAATCAGAGAGAGGGGGTGTGTTGAGCTTGCTGTGCAGATGGGGACTAAAGGAGTTTGAGGGAAAGAGTTTCTCAAAGGTGTGAACCACTCCAAGATTGTCAAGTTGAAAAGTGAGGGGCAGGGAAAGCTTTGCAGTGATGGTGAGGGCAGCAAGGAGAGCAGCAATTTCAGCAGTTGTGGAAGAGGCAGAGAGTGGAGGGAGGGCAAAAGAAAATTCAAAGTTAAGCTCAAGGCAAACAACAGAGCCAGCCATGAAGCCCTCCTCGCGAAGGGAGCCATCAGTGTCAAAGGTCAAGGATAGGTGGGTATGAGCAAGGTCAGCAGGGAGGAGGGGCACGTCCATTGGTTGAAAGCAGGGATTCGTGAAGGGAGCTGGATTGAAAGTGGAGTGGCGGGAGGTGAGGAGTGGGAAAGGTGTGGGTGTGAAAACGGTGGTGGGGGAAGGTGAGTTAACAAAGAAGATGGGCTGGGAGGGTCGAGTTGCAGTAGCAGTTGTGCGGCTGCTGATGGGGACTGTGTAGGTGGAGTGTGCAAGGGAAGTTGGATTGTAGGGAGAGATGTGCTTGCTGCGGGGGTAAGAGAATGAGGGGGAGCCAATGGGGCAGCCAAGGCATTGAACCAAGTGGAAATTGTGGGAGGAAGGGTGAAGGCGTTCAGGGAGCCTGGAGTAGTGATGAGAAAGGAGTTGGGGGTTTGGGAGTGTGTGAGTCCAGTTAACAATGCGGAAGAATTCCACTTGTGGTGAGGTCATCAGACGGAAAAAGCTGCCACAAGCAAGGGGGGGATGGTGAAGGGGATCCAAAGAAGATGGGTAAAAGGGATTGTAAAGAGGACCATCAGGAGGGCTGTGGTAAAAGACTGGAGAGCCAAAGGTGGGAGCAGCAAAAATAAAGGTCTTAATGATGTGGTACACTTCACAGAGTTTGTCAGGGAGAGGAGCTGTCTTTGTAAGAAGGACTGGTGAGGCGGAGGTCAAAAAGTTGTTCAAAAAAGAAGACTGAGTGTGAACGGAGAGTGGGAAGCACTTTGAGAAAAATATGCCAAGGAACTAATGAGTTGATGGAATGAGCATGAACAGAAAATAGGGGTGGACCAGAGTATTGGAAGGATGTTTGTTGGTTAAAAAGGAGGGGAATGAGAGACTTGGTGAAGTGTTTTTTTGGCTGGGACAAGGGTAAGGGATGTGAGAAAACTGGAGCTCCAGAGGCCAGGTCAAGTTGGAGGCGGTGCATCATGATACGGCTTATGTGGCCAATGAGAGAGGGGGAGTTCAAGCGAGAGTTGAGGTCAACAATCATGTCAGAGCAGTATTCATTGTAAAAGTCAGGGAAGTTATGGGTCATGGGGTGATGGAGGAGGGCATTGGGAAAAGAGGTGCAGTAGCCAACCAGGTGTTTGAAGGTTTTGCAACAGAGTGTGGTGAGGTTGTTGAGGAAAGTACGGGGGAGAATGGCAGTTTTCCACAGAAAGCGGACACGTGGGAGGAGAACGTTACAGGATGAGGTAAGAAGCAATTTTGTCACCCATCTTTTTGTGTTTGATAATGTCGAGGAAATTGGTGGTGGTGGAAAGGATTTGCTGCTGTGCTGCTGAGCTCATACCGTCTGCTGTGAAGTAGTTGCCTAGGTGTCGAAAGGTGGTGTTTGGCGGGTGGATGGGAAGGACTGTGGTGCCCCAGTTGATGGTGGTAGGTGCTGATTGCGGGGTGTTGACGGCGGAGATGAAGATTTTCTTGGTGTTAGACTCGATGTTGTTATGTGACTGGTACTCAAAGAGGAGGTGGGCCTGAAGCTGCAGATCCTCCAGGGTGCTGGAGAGGGTGTTGGTGTCGTCGACAAGGGCAAAGCCAGTAACAGAGACAGGGGGTGGGGGGTTGAAGAATTGGACAGGGAAGTTACGAGGGGTGGGAACTGAGAAAATGAAACCAGTGGTACAGCGATAAAGAACGCAAAGAACAGGGTCCCAAAAGATACGCCAATCAAGGGGTCCCTCAAGGGAGCCTTGCTGAATCATAGTGCCAATGAGGAAGGAAGGGGATGGGCCAAAAGCTGTGATGACAGAGGAACGAAAACGACGTTGGGAATTGACACGCATGCGAACATAAGAAGAGGGGAGGTGAATACGTTCCCAGGAGGCAATGAGGGCCAGCAACAGGGGCACTGTCAAAAGCTTTCTTAATGTCGTTGAGGAGAAGGTATAAGGGCTGTTTCGTGGAATGGGCAAGGTCAAGGGCGTAGCGTACCAGGTGGAGAGGCGGGTCAGGAGAAGAGCCAGGTAGGGCAGAGAAGTTGCGACCAAGGAGTACATTGTGAGAAGAGAGGATGGAAGAGATACGAGAAAGACGGATGGATTGAACAACTTTGGCAGCAAGTTCGCAGAGGCTGATTGGACGGAGGTTAGTGATGTCACCACCCCACGCAGCTTTCTTGGGTATGGGGAAGATGGAGGAAGATGCCCAAGAGTCTGGGATGTCAAGGAAGAGAAAAGAGCGAATGATGAGGGAGGAGAAGAATGCAAGAGCATCAGGACCAGCTGCGAGGAGAAGCTCTCTGGAGATTTGGGAGGGGCCAGGGGCTTTGTTTGAGGCAAGAGATGTGAGAGCGTTTTTGACAGTCGTTGGCAGAAGGGGGCAGCATAACCTTGGAGAAAAGATCTGGGGGGATGTGGGGACGGGGTTGCATCTCAGAGTGAAATGGAGAGGATGGTGGGAAGGGAGTGAGGGTACGAGGGCGAAACCAGTGTTCGACCTGTTGTTGGCAGATACCAGGGACAAGGTCAGGATCGTGGGTGATTGAGGGACCTTCGGCAGTAGTATAGCGAAATGTGGTCGATGCTAGAAGTTAACCACGTGCGGTTGACGATGTTGTTGAGGACAGTCTTTATCTTGCCAGAAGAGAAAAGGTCGTGTCTATGTGTGAGAGCTGTGGCAATGTCCTCCATTTTGTGCTTTTCTGCTGCCTGGCAGTTGGGCACAGGTAGATGGCCTGGCGATGGCGGTTGAGGGCGGGGAGTAAAACATCACGATAGTCAGTTGTGTCCAAGAAGCGGGCTTTGTACTGAGAGTGGATGTGGGACAAGAAGGAGTAAGACTGATCTGCGCCCCACTCAGATGGGGTCAAAGGAATGGAAGGGAAGATGTTAGCCAGATCATGCGCAGGGTCTTTGGCAAGTGCCCACAGTTTCTCTACTTTCCAACGTGCAACAAGGAATGGTTTGGCACGGCAATCTATCTTTGGCGCTACTGAGGAGGTTCCCTTGTGAGGAAGGAACTGCCAAGCTGAAGCAGTAACTCGTGAAATGATGTGGAGAGTGTGTCAAGGTGGCTGACGAGGAGTGATGCACGTTCTGGGGAGGGGTATTGAAAGGGTAGGGATGGAGAATGGAGGAACTCAAGCTCAGAGGGGAGAAGAATGCTGTCCAAGGCTGCAAGGGCTGCTGAGAGGGAGGCAAGCTCAACTGAGACGGCTGATGTGTAATTGTCGAGTTGCACCTCTGAAGCTTCCAGGGGTTTGATGACCTGCTGGCGCAGAGGGGAGAAGGGAAAAGTGTGGAAGGGGGAGGAAGCAAGAATTATGTTGAAGGGGAGGTGGTCTGAAGTGTCAGTGAGATGGGGCTCTTCAAGTGGAGAAGAAATGTTAGCTTCAGTGACGTAGTCAAGAGCAGGGGGTGAGAGCCAAATGCTGTCCAAACAAGAGGAGTAGGAGCCAGCAGTGTGTGTGTAAGAGGGTAAGTCTGGGTGCAGGTGTCTAAAGGAATCAACAAAGCCTTTCAGGGAGAGGGTGGGGAGGAACCCATGGCGGGAAGTAGGTGTGGGGGCTCTGGTGGAGTGGTCAAGGGGGTCAGTGATGGCATTCCAGTCACCAAACCAGTAGGCTTGGTGGGGTGAGGTGGAGTCAGATGAGGCAAGAGAGTTGCACCATTTTTGCAAGTCAGGGAGTTCCTCAGATTGGGGGTCAGCAGGCCAGTAAATATTTCGCAGGAGGATGGAGCGTCGAGCAAAAGATAAGGTGAGGGCAATGGCACGAGTTCCAAAGTCTGAGACGTCAGTGATGTGTGGTGCCAGGGAAGATGAAATGATGAAACCAACGCCAGCGTGACGGGAGGGGGTGGAGGATATGAAGAAACCTTTGTAATTCCTAGTGATGTGACAAATGGAGTGGGTGGCCTCTGTGTCAGAGCAGCCAGTTTCTTGAATGGCAAGGATGGTGGTTTTGGTGTGATTGAGCCAGTGGAAGATAGATGCAGCCTTGGTGGGGAAGGCACGACGGATGTTCCAAGTCGCAAAGCGAGGGAGGGGTGGTGGTGTGCTAGACACAGGGCTAGTTGACATAGTTGACTAAGGGGTGCAGGAAGTCCTGCTAATAATGTCTCTGTTTTTTTTTTTTTTTTTTTTTTTTTTTTGGAGAAATAAGAGTGATATCAATAGCAATGGGGCTTTCACAAAAAAAAAGAATAAGAATATTGGTCAAGTTGAGGCAGTGTTCCTGGTTTTTGAGGCAGTTTTTGGGGCAGGTTTGGGGGCAGTTCTGTTGGGAGGAGTTGAAGAGGAACTGGAGCTTGAGTGTGTGGTGACAGCTGATTGAGCTGGGACAGTAGTAGTAGAAGAAGGTTCAGTGGAGGAACGGTCGTCAAGGTCCTCATCAATCGGGTCATTGTATTTCAGCCACTCTTCAATTGTCCGGAGGTGAGAGCTGAGGAGCTGGGTGGTTGTGTCCACTGTGGTGAGGCGGCTGTCCAATTGTGCAGTGAGTGGCTCCAGTGTGGTGACTCGCTGATTTAGGTTGTGGATGGCGCCAGCATGGTTTTTGAGTGAAGTGTCCACGTTGGCTGCAGCAGCTGCAAGTCTCTGAATGTTGTGGTCCACCTTTGCTAAGCTGTGTTCCAGTGCTGCAGGGATTGGCTCAAGTTGGGAAAGCTGAGTGGTGAGTTTTTGGATGTCAGTGCGTACTATTGTCTGATGCTCTTTCAGCTCTGTGCGCAAGGAGGTCTGTTGTGCGAGAAGCTGTTGCTGGATGTTTTCAAGGACCTTCAAAATTGACTGCAGCTGTGGAGGAGGGACAGGAGGGGGAGCAGGCAGGACAGGTGGGGGAGTTGTGGTGTCAGGAGGGGCCTGAGCTGTCTGGCTGTTGTCTTTGGAATCTGCTGAAGTGGCTTGGTTAAGGAGGGAGCCAGAGGGGCGGCCAGTTTTGCAAGATTGAGAGGTATGGTTGGAGTTTCCACAACGGCGACAGCAGGGGAAGGGAGTGAAATCTTCCTTTTGGAGTGGGTGAAATGGGAGTGCACGGCCATTGAAGACAACTGATTGGTTAGTTTTTTGCAACATCAATGCGCGGGTTGTAAAAACAAAATGGGCAGACGATGAAAGGCCAGCAGTGCCCTTTGCTGAGTTGAAGAATCCTGGAATGCGAACTGACGTGCGCCCAAACTCATATTGGATGGCCTGAAGGTCATAGATACTTGTGGAGCGACGAATGTTATAAAGGACAGCTGTGCGTTGCTTTTCATCGCTGATTCGCTGCTGGTTTTCTGCAGAAGGTTCCAGTGGTCGAATAGTGACACCTGCACCCATAATAGTTATGAACTGAGGGGGATTGTGAGGAGGGCCGTCAAAAAGAACTGTGGCAGATGCGGAGGCGGAAAGCTGGTGGTGTGCAAAATGAATAGCCATTATGGAGCCGCACGAGGATAAAGCAGAGGTGATTGCATGACACAGGGAGTCCTTTTGCTCATCAAAGTTCTTTCTAGTAGTTCCAGGAGCCAGGTGTTGGAGTACGAGTTGGTTGGTAGGTTCGTTGGTGAATTCTGTGGCAGCAGCTGGTAGTCGACAGGTGTAAGAAAATTTAATGTGTGGGGATGTGGTCTGAAGACGGGCAGCCTGTTCGTCCGACAAAGGATGCAGAAGGCGGAGCGAGTAAGAAGTCTGGTCCTTTGAGAGCAAGGGCTGCTGTCGGATGGTGAGGGTCGCAAGTGGAGATAAAGCGTAGGATGTCAAGTTCAGTGAGTGGGGCAATAGTGGGGTCTGGCTGAGTGGTGATTGTCAATATGTGTTGATCAGCGTGGGTGCCGATGAGCGTGGAGGGAGGTGGGCTGCTCATGAAATAGGGGGGTGCCAATCCCAATTCAGCACAAAGGTTGTGATGTGGTTGCAATGTGGTTGTGGTGGTGAAGGAGGAAAGTGATTGCTGGAGGCAATCTGGCAGCAATCTGAAGTCAATCTGACGATGATCTGACAACAATCGGATGATTATCTGGCAATCTGACAAGAATTGGGCGTTCTGGTAATAATCTGGAGTCAATCTGGCGACAATCTGATGATGATATGATGATCTGGAGACAATCTGACGAAAATCTGGCGTTGACCTGACGATGATGTGACAATCTGACGAAGATCTGACGTCAATCTGACGATCTGGAGTCAATCTGACGTTGCCCTGACGATGGTGTGAGACTATACTCACTCCTTTGACCCTGGGATCTGGGCCCTAGAGTGAGGGAAAGCAAATAATAGGCTAAAACTAACTTTATTGGGCTGTTGTCTAGGGGGTGTTTCAACCCTACTACTTGCCTAGTCCACGAAGTATCCCTACTGATCTGTCTAACAGGGGTCTCAAACACAAAGAATGAACATTCAGAGGGACAATCCTCTGAAGGATCGGTGCTGGCGCACCGATTACTCGCGGGGCCGCAGGCCGATGCGAGGGGAAACGGAAGGGCACTCCCGAGGGCGCAACACAACCGCAGAATAAAGAGAGAGAAGAGGGAAACGGGGGTTTTTATCTCAGGAACCTAATCTCAAGTACAACAGGAGCAGTTAATAGCGACGGGACGGACAGGGCGCAACCTAGCGCCCCTCGTCGCAGAGGGTGCTGCAGGAGCCCCCGTCGTCGCCAGCGACGGGGGGGGAGAGAGAGAAGGGAGTCGACTATGTAGGGGTCGGAAGGTCGCCAGCAGGGAACTCGCACGCAGAAACACCTGCAATCGTACACGCACCCCGCCAGGCTGCGTCGGCACGATCACTCGACCAACAGGCTTTATCGCATCGCACTCGTGCTCACACATCTCACTCTCACAGCAATAGGACCGAGGCAGGCACTCGTAGATCGAACTCTCAGGTGTCGTGGGCTGCACCAAGTGCAGCCAACAACACCCTCGCAGGGACAGGAAGGTTGGGGACGACGACGCCACCACCACCACCGTCGTCACAGCGGGCGAGTACCTGTGATCCTCACTCCAACACAGAGCTGGCAATGTCACACAGTCGCTGGTGGGGCCAGCTGCATTCCCCACCCACGGCCCCTTAAGAGGAGCCCCACGAAGGGACCATGTACACACCCGGGTGTGTACCATCTCTCACTACCCTCACCTTGCGAGCCAGATGGATTTGAAGGGACTCTGTATTGGTGCCAAAGGACAGAAATCAGATTGAAGAAAAAAGGAAAACGAGAAATGGCCCAAAAACAGAGAGAGAGAAAATTGACAAGTCAACCCCCCTGACTTGGAGCATCCACCACAAATGCTCTAAGTCCCCCCCAACCCTATGCATGTATGTACAAGTGCCAAAAATAAATAATAAATTAGGCGGGCTTGGGGTACGGCCTGTCAGGCACCCCATCCCTAGGCAGTCGGGCAGTCTCCGTTAGTCACCGAAAAAGAAAATATGTTGAGAAAACCCTGGTGCAACGGAAACTGTTAAGACGAAAGTAGTAAAAGCAGACCCAATAATAAAGACGGGTTAGCCGCAAATACACTTTGATAACGCCTTGGAAACTAAAGAACCGGGAGCAATAATAGGGGTCCCGATCCTTGCGGTTTTATGACAGGTACGCTTGTTTTTGCGAATAAAATCCTAGACTTTATCACTGAGACCTCGGTGTAGTCTCACAATGGTCTGACGATCTGATGAAGATCTGACGTCAATCTGGCAGTGGCAAAGCGGTGGGGGGTGGTGGTGGAGGGTTCTGGAGTCAATCTGAAGTTGATCTGATGATGATCTGACGATCTGACAACAATCTGATGTTGATCTGACGTTGATCTGGCAGTGGGAAGGCGGTGGAGGGCAGTGGCAAGGTGGTGGGGGGTGGTGGTGGTGGAGGGTGCAGTCTTGAGTGTCTCTTGACAAGGTTTCCTCTATGTTGGAGTGTAGTAATACAATGATACCAATGAAACCAATGACAACAGTGTTGGAGTTTGCACACATTACCTACACCTTTTAAGATCCTCTGACCTGTCTTCAAGAGTAACGATAAGTTAAGATGGCATAAGGGCTGATCCCAGTGTTATCTACACTTTTCTCAATCTCTGACACTGTACGAGTGCTTAGAGGTGGTTTCAATCCCCAGTCTGGGTAGACCACATCAGTGTGCTTCACTCTTGCAATTTGATAGGAATGATTATAGGAGCTTGACAGGGAGCCTGACTTACTTCTTTGCACACATAACTCCATGGAAGTTTTGGCCAAATCAGCGTGATGCAACAATGATGTCATGCCTGCCTCCTGACTCCTCAAAGTCTAAACTCTATCTCTCAGAGCTAAAAGACTATCACCAGAGTCTGATTCCTGAGACCACCTGCAGTATAAAAGGGGGAGCCCCAGCAGCTCCAGAGAAGCATCATCCCAGATCCTGATCACATCTGCCTGCTCTCTCTCTACCCTCGAATACAACAACAAAAACCATTATTCTTATCTGAGTCAACATACCCTCTACCTTGACCTGCGAAGCTCTTCAAGTTCTACCTCAGGTCGATACCTCGTTCGTATAGGGCGCTTCGCTCTTACAAGAAAAGGGTGTGCTCTGCACTCTTAACAAGACCAATCTGTCTGAGAGCATCGGCTCTCCATCTACTTTGGCAACAAAGGGCGCTTCGCTCTTAACAAGAGAAGGGCTCACTCTCTAAACAAGCTTTATCGCTCCACGCCGACTCAAGTCTGTTGGTGCCCTTCTGACACGCCAGGCACAATCACCAACAAACAGGACAAGTCAGGAAAGCAAAGAAGGTTCCAGAAGGTTCCACAAGGTTCCATGAAGGAATGTTCTAGAAGGTTCCAGAGGTTTCCAGAGGGTGATTCATAACAGAGAAGGACCACCCACAAACACACATCTCCACTTCATTCACTCCTTCCACTCACTCACTCAGAGTAGACTGTTTACACCTACTAGGACACAGACATCTGCTTCACCAAGCCAGAGGAATTCCCTATCTTAGAAGCAAGGAAGGTTAACACCCACTCCCTCACCCAAATGTGGCACCATGACATCACAGGCATTAATCTGAGAGAAAGAGGGTCTGAACCCAGTGAAGACCAGGCCCACCAGAGGCCACAGGAGCCAACAACAACCAGGGAGATGGGGGCATACCTGAGAGACCATTCCTGTAGCAGTACCTGACCAGCCAGCTCATTCATATCACCTTGAGAGACCTGGATTTGACTAGATGTATTGACAGGAACCTGGAGGCACCACTACAGATTTACCCTCCATCCTTCCATCACCAAGTGACTCCTACCCAGCCCAACCCAAGCAGCATGCAGAAATGGTGAGGTGCACTGGGGCTTGAACCCAGCACACTGCCATGATGGCCAAGTGGACTTCACCTCCTGTCACACACCAGCAGACTGCACCCCCAGCTCTGCATACAGTCAGGAAGAAAAGGGCAGGCAAGGCAACTTCAGGCACAGGTTCACACACTCAACAAGATGGGGGGCAGCAGCTTAAATAGGAAAGGGTTGGAATCACCAGGGAGGAGGGAACAAGGAGGGAAAACACATAAAAAACAGCAAAACAATAAGTAAAATAGTAAAGAAAAGAATGGGAGGAGTGAATCACCAAGAAATGGGGCTGAGCCAGCCAAACAAGGAAGACAGCCCAGAGAATCATGGGGCATTTCTTGGCAAACAGAAGGGAGAGGGCTGGCAAGAAATGATTGGTGCAGATGAGCATGTCTTGAACTTGGCACCTTGAGGGGAGCACTCTAACCACTGAGCAAGGGAGCCTTGTTGCAGGGACTAGAATCAAGACTGAGTCTTCCTGTCTGCAACGCTGCCAATAATAAATAATAATAATAAATAATAATAGTAGAGCTCAGAGGCAGACAGACGGAGCCAGTCAGAGGCTGTATGGAAACCCAATAAATAATAAGAGAGTAGGAATCCAAGCCTAGTCACGTTTTGCCAGCAAAACACAGGTTGAGACGGGGTGGTTATCCTCACAATTACCACTTAAAAAGTGGGTGTACACTTAATTTATTTGAGGTCACAGGCTCAACAGCCTGTTGTCCTCAACAAAGGAGCGAGCCTAGCAAGCGATCAAGGGCAAGTGGGTAAAGAGAGCTTGTTTTAGACACGGACTGGCAAATTGGAGTGAGAGTGTGTCTTTTTTCAATAAGAAAACTCTGCCCAATTTATACTCCTGCAGGGAGGTTGACCAGTTTTCCTGTTTTGCCTATCTGAACAAGTTGCAAACTGCTTCAGACAGGACTTTGCTCTGGGGAGGTGTTGTAAACCCCTTCCCACAGAGAGAGGGTGATTCTTATCACATTGTCCTCTCTGGTGAAGCTTAGGAAAGCAAAGATAGAATCACAGCCGTCTTCACCTAATTTTTTTCGTTGGATTCAGATTAGGCCTTTTGGCTTACCTGAAAGATTTCGTTGGGCTGGATTGTCTATGGGTTGTGCTGCTGTGGTGATGGGTGGAGTACACTACTGAAGGTGGTGGTGGTGGGGGGTTGATCTTGGCTTCTGTCAGTCTTGTGTTTGTCTTTATACAAAACTGTTACAAGGACCATCACTTGCAAAATGCTGCAAGTCATCCTTGCAGAGCAGTATCAGGTCAAAGCTCCTGCACACTGCTTACACCAAAAGACCCAAAACTAACACTCCCCCCTAAGCTGTGGGCAGGAGCAAAGGCCGGCACGGAGGAAAACCTTAAGCCATAGTCAACTTAAGGAAACCGTACACCGGAGAAAGAAGAATCACAAACAGGTATGACTGGCCATCGGATGGCAGAACAGAAAGGACAGACCACACTAGCAAAAATGGATGGGGGCACATATTGAACTTCAGAGGTAAAAGAAAATGAGTCAAAGTAATGAAAAAGAACAAAGAAGAAAACAACTTCACAGATAGAAAAAATGAATCAGAGGAAAGAGAAGAAACAAAGGCCAATACGACTCAAATGGTATTCACTGAGAGCAGCTGAGAGAGATTTCGTCATATAGTCTGCAGGCTGTTCTCCTCCAGCAATCCACTCAAGCCGTACTACTTTTTGTTTCAC